>CM060416.1:2083820-2683820 GCA_030545235.1 Helianthus tuberosus | reverse complement strand
ATGTTATTGAACAATATAAAAAAAAACCCTTATATTTGATCCAATTAACCTTAATAATGGGTTAGACTTTGAAGGCCCATTAATGATTAAACCCTTATACCAAATACGACCCCAAATTCTAATCAGTCATTTACCGCTCCATCTCCATCTCCGTTCTTCAAAGGGCGACAACGAAACGACAGGAATTGTTCAAGATTTTCGCTTATCACCAAAAGGTAATTTAATACGTATTGATTCGATTTTGTTCTTCTGAAATCTTTGCTTGATGTAATTTTTTATACCACGCTTGTATGTTTGATTTTTGAACAAAGGTTTGTAGTTGTATATGAACTGTAATTTGTGATCATATTTGTTTATTTGATTTGTTATACTTCAGATTTCATCATATGAATGTTCGTGTTGATGTTCGATTGAGGTTTTTACTTTTGTATTGATGTTCGATTTAGGGTTTTTATATTTAGGGCTATGTAAAAATGTTTGTTTATCAGTACTTGTGTTATAATTCTATTTTTCATATAAAGATTTTATAAGATTATGATGTTTAGTTTAGACTGTTTAGTTATATAATTTTAGTCTTTCACAGATTGAATTGTAATATTTTGGATGTTTCACATGTTATGTATGTTCATATGTTGATTACTTATGGTAGTTTAGATGATACATTTGTATTTTCAAGTCTTTGTTTATGACATGTCAAGCTCCCCTGATTCTTAATAAGAAGTAATAATGACGGTCCAAATCAAATGTCTTTCTTTTTCTCTTTAGGATAAAATGTGTGTAACAATTTGCAATGACTTATTAAGCATCATAGAACCTGAATATCACACTTACGCATTCATCACAGTTTCAAACGTACATGATTTGATCGTCAGTAGTCGTCAACAAACAAAGGACTTAGGATTTCATATCAGAAACAACAACAACGAATGTTGAAGGAAATAGTAACAGCCCGGTGTGGGGTTTTGTATCACACTGTCAAAAATAGAAGCAAGACGAAGCCTTAGAAACTCTCGGCATCGAAAACAACATTTGGTCTTTCACATTCTTGACATTGAATATATAAAATAACGTTTTAACATTATATAATATTTTAGTCTATTAGTTATACTCTTTTTAATTACAATACTTAGAATAATCTTTTAACGTTTTACTCTGTTATTTATTAATGATATTCATATTATTTTCTCTGACAGTTCAAACTTAGAAGGATGTATGGGTTTGCTTCTTACATGACCGACAACCAAAGGAAATCTTTGGTTAGTATTTTAATCTCGGTTATGGCGAATTTTTTTTCTTTATAACATCATGTTAGACAGTTTCTGATTTTAATATATTTATACATAGGTTCTGCCAAAAAAATATAAACAATGGATAAAAGAGTTTAACTATCCTGTTGGCTTTGTCAAAGTACGGACAACTAATGGGCAAGTTTTTGAAGTGAAGATAAATGATTTAGGAAACTTCTATTATCTCTACAATGGGTGGTATTCCGTAGTTGAAACTTTGAAACTACAATCTGGATCGTGGCTCGTATTTCAGTATGAAGAAGCATTACAAAGTTTCCGGATATTTTATTTCTATGACAATATTGCATTTGCTCCATCTGATTGTTTTTACTACAGACCCAATGGCGCTTTTGATAAACTTGATGCTATGGTATGTAGTTCGCAATCTGGGTTCGGTATATTTATTATCGTTTCTTATTTATTGGTTGCTAGTATATGAAACTACTAATATTTTTTTTTCTCGTTGAAGCATATCAATCGTTTATTTGTACATCACAATATGGACAATACCATTCCAAATTATCCGGTTGTTATTAGAGGTCCTGGGAAGCATAAATTTTTGGTTCGAATGGATGTTAGTGACAATCAGCTTTACATAACAACTGAATGGGATCGGATTAAGAAGAAATTTTCACTAAGTGATGAACTTCTTCTTGTGTTTGAAATGATTGATCTTCACACTTTTGATATGTCCGTTTTCAATTGTTCCAAGAATGCTGATTTAGTGTTGCCACCAGAATTATATGCTGCTATTAAGGAAGAAGTGGTAGAAGAGGTTATCAGTATCTCTGATGGTGAAGATGAGCATGACATCACTAAGGACAATGAAGCTGAAATGCTCGATGTAACTACGAACAACGAAACTGTTCCAGTAGTTTTCCCTGTCGACAATCATTTTGTAAGTTTCTGTAACCAAAAAGTACTAACAGGACCTTACATTGTATTAACCATATTATAAAACTATCTTTCTAAACATTATCTGTTGTTTGTTACAGCGCATTAAAAAAGTTCTCGCTAAAAAACTTGGCTTGGATAGGAAAAGGACTTTAAAGATTGTAGATGCTACTGGAAATGTTTGGGATGTTCGAGTTGGTATCGAGTCCCCTGATGGTCGGTTTTACATAAAAAAACATGAAACAGTTTGTGAAGGATAAAAACATGGTTCCTCGTGAAGAGTTTACCCTTAAGTTCATCATGGGTAAAGGTATTTTCTTGTTTGACTGAATGGTTGTGGGGCTTTTGCAGATAATGTCATTATGTCTGGAAACAATGTTTTTTGTTTGTGGTTGTTAGTTTGCTCAAAACTCTTTTGTAAAGGTTGATACTTTAGTTTTGACCCTGGTGGTACGAAGGGTGTAGCTACTCAAAAAAATTTGGTTCATATGTTACTGAACCACTGCAGACTATATATTAAGAACATGAAGTGTTCTTAATGACTAACGGTTGAAAGTATTACTTGAATTAGTTATTTCTTGTCTTTTAGATACATGTTATTGTTATCTACCTTTCATTGTTTTATAATTGTTAAAGGTATCATTTTTTAAAAATGTATACTATATTTTAAAACATCCATTATTCATAGATAAAAGGAACATGTTCATAGGATGTGCAAAACATAATACCAAATAACTTCAAACATTAAAAGACTTTTGTTCAAAATGCTATTTCTACAACGACTATAGATTTTGTAGAACTTCTTTGTAGACCACGTTAGTTGTGGTTTTACACACTTGTTTTCCCCTGTCACATATCAAGATCTTCAAACCCTTCCTACTCTTTACTCGAGACACAGCAACGTATAGTTGTCCGTGACTAAAAACCGGCCGTGGAAGATATAAGCCTACACGTTCAAGTGATTGTCCCTGGCTTTTGTTGATGGTCATTGCAAAGCATAGAGATAATGGGAACTGTCTTCGTGCAATTTTCACCGGTAATCTTTTATCGGACGGTGTCATTTTCAATCTTGAAATCAAAGTATGATGACCTATATTATTTCCGGTAATAATCTTTGCTTCGATTACAAGTTTTCCAAGTTTTGTTACTTGAAGTCGTGTACCGTTACACAGACCATTTGTTTGATCAATGTTTCTAAGTAACATTACTGGAGCTCCAACTTTGAGAACCAATTTATGATTAGGTAATCCTGACAGATGCAATTTGTTTAATACATCCGGAGGAAACAATGCCATGTTAAGGTCGGTATGATCCTCAGACTCACATAAAGTATCTGAACTGAGATATATCTTTTCTTCACCAGGCATACTATTTAACAGTTCTGTATTTATTGAATCCACAACTTCATTTGTGGGTGCAAGAATGGCTCTTTGTTGGAAGTAATTTGAATCACATAAAAAGTTTTGCATATCCGGATATGTGAAAACGATCAATGAAGATATAGGATTGACTGGATCGAGTATAAGTAAATCATCTGGAATTTCAATTTCTACTTCTCCATCATTTGGACCACCAAGTAGACCATCACCAAGCCTTAAAATCCATTCAGCAAATTCCTTGGTCTCGTTAAAATTACTTGGTTTGGTACCGATTTTTAACCTCATGTTTTCAGTTAACTTGAGTAACTAACAATCCTGCCATATATAAGAAGAATTCAATGAAGAATTTACAATCATGCTTCTGGTACCTTTTGGAATGACTGGAAGGATTTGTATAAAATCACCGCCAAAAAGCACAATCTTTCCACCAAAAGGTTTGTTCTGCAAGGACGGATTACTGGAATGGGCTATATCTCTCATTGTTCTATCCAGAGCTTCAAAACAATGCTTATGTGTCATTGGCGCTTCATCCCAGATTATCATCTTAGTTTCTTTTATTAAGCCTCCTAGCTCACTGTTCGGTTCTAAAGAGCATATAGAATCCTCGTTAACATTTATCGGAATTACAAACCTGGAATGAGCCGTTCTATCACCATCTAATAGAAGTGATGCAATACCACTGGATGCAACATTCAACACAACTTCACCATTGGAACGTAACGCAGCTGCAAATGTTTTCCACAGAAATGTTTTACCAGTTCCACCGTAACCATATAGAAAGAAAACACCTCCACTTCCTTTACCAACTGCATTCATGACGGTTTGATACACTTTTCGCTGTTCATCAGTTAAAGATTTTAAGGAAGCTGCAAGTTCCTTTTTTTAAGATAGCCCGATCATACGAAAGTTCCTTCATTATCAATTGATTGTTCAATGCTGAAATGTAGTTGTCAGGAACATTTGGCATGTCAGAAAAGTTGCTTAACGTACTTCCATAACCAAGTAACTGTTTTTCGATATGTGATAAGCAAATATTTTCAATCTCTTCCTCTGGAAGAACCAAATCTAAAAAATAAAACAGATGTTTAGTAATTAGATTTTTTAAATACTTGATTAAACTAAAATGGAATCTGAAAATTTATTTAAGTTTTTTAAATTACCAGGAATACCAGTAATCCTCCGTTGCTGATATAATATATCTTCACACAATAGAGATTTTGTTTGCATCCAGAAATTACCCGGCCTAGAAATGGAGTTTGACATCAACAACATTACAAAAAATGTACGCAAGAAATCAGAAGTGGCCCATGTGCTTGCTTCATTAATGGCCATTAAATACTCCTTATCATCGTCCAACAGACCACGAGCGAAACATGCATCTTTAAAAGTATCATATATTTTTCCATCAACTGTTTTTATATCATTGAAACTCATTGGTCCTATAACGTGATTCAATAATATTCTCAAGAAATAACAATCACCAAGTGATGGAGGTACATAATGTAACCTACCAACTGCACCAAAAGGTTTTTTTCTACGTACCCACTTTCGTTCTTTGCGTATCCATACAAAGTATCTGGGGAACTCTATATACTTCAACGTTCTAGCAAATGCATCCGTTTGATTACATTTCATCCATTCTGTGAACATAGACATTTTAACAGTTGGGTTACTGACCACGTCACACAAGTTTGAATTATCGTCATAAACAATAGCCTGACCATCTTCACAGTGAAAAGGTAATATTTCAACAGATGGAAATCGATAGTGTATGTCAAACTTAAAGATTCTCCAAGCAGCTTCACACGCTGAAATTGTAACACCTCGAAAATTCGTGTTCAATAGAATAACGACAAGTGTCATGTAAGACAAAAATATTATAAACCCGGATCCAATTAAAGATGTATGACAGGATTTAAAAGTGTCGTCATGTTAAATTTACACCTCTGAACGACCTCGTTATGAATCCCAAGACCCTAACATATATTAAAAACATCTGATTTACATTCAATCCGGTAATCACTAGCAATAATTGATTCATATTTGCAAGAGTGAGATCCTACGAAGAAATTCACGATAAACCTTCGTTTATGGTTTTGCTTTAAAAGTTCAAGAAAACATTGCAAAATGGTAGGGTATATAACTGTTCAAGCATGATGTTGAGGCCCCAAACTGATAAATCATGTCCCAAAAATCGAAATACACTGGTTGCCCTTTCAAAGCTCGAAAGATCAAAGTTTTTTACCTTCTGCAAAAGGCTTACGGACCGTAAGCCACCCCCTTACGGTCCGTAAGGGGTGCCCAGCAACAATAAATCGGGCAGCAACTGTTATAAACATCCAACCCGACTTAAAAACGATTTTCCACTTCTTTGGACGACCCCTACATGCTTTTTAGACCCTAGGACACTTGTTGATGATCAGGGAACAAGGGTAGACTTGGTTGTCAATGATCTAAGTGAGATTTAATCACTATATAAAGCCACAATGTTGCAACATTGTGATCACTCATTCCTTCTGCATTCCTGGAGCTTTTGGGAGTTCAAGAGCAGACCCTAAGCCTTCCTAATCGTGCATAGGACTTCTGTAAGTATACTTAACCTTTCCTAGTTGAGTTTTACTTAGTTATTAGCTTAAAAGTCAAACCGTCGTAATTAACGGTTGACTTCGCGATTAATCATTAATGGTCCAGTGATTAGTCAAATTGAAGGTAGTTATAAGTTGGTAATTATGTGGGCATTAAACCCTTAAAAGGGCACCCTCTGATTCCCACTCTAACTAGACCATTTGTCGGGTCAAAGTTGATTAGAAAAAGTCAACAGAATGCTAATCTTCGAATTAACGCATAATTAACAATGCAGAAGGCGTGTAACCTATTTTATCACTCATATAACTTGGTAATAGGTATAATAACTGGTCTAAGCTTGTTTGATCCGACAATTTTCTGTTTAGACCCGGTTCGGAACCGAAAGTCGCAAAGCTTTAACTTTTGCTTTGACTTCAGTTCTGACCCGTTATGGTATGTTTTAGAAATGCCTTAGAGCTTTAATTGGACTAGGTTACATGCTAGTATAACCCTCTGTGATTATACACCGTGGTTCATTAGTTATCCGATTAATATGCATGATTTCCGTTAATTGCTTATATGTTGACCATTATGCCATTTTCACCATAAAACGTGATTTTTGAAAATGTAAAATAGTAGAAACCTTAGTTACTGATTTATAAACTTGTACCCAAAATTTGACATCAGTTTGAGGTGTAGATTGAGAGTTATGCTCATTAGCGTAATTAGAAAGCTTGTTAGCGATTAAACGGCATAATTAGCATATAGCCTATCTAAACCCACTTTTTGATATCAAACTTTTTACCCACTGATGTAATACATTATTTTGGGATTTTTGAAGATTTTTAATTAATTTTAGGCTGAGCATAACTTAGAGTTATAAGCTTGATTCGGTAATTGTCGGTTTTGCCCTTTTGGGCTATAAAATGAGTTTTACATATCTTTTTGACCCCAAACCTTTTGCTACTGATTTTATATGATAAATAAATTATTTTAAACCTTCTAGACTAATAAAAATATCAGCTTTTTATATAGAACCCCGAAATGGCTACTAATCGCCTTTCTAAGCGTTTTTAACGCACAGTATGTACTAAAACTACTTTAAACATATAAGGGTTGATACCTGCTGATATTTTAGGTAAATCATAATATTTTAATAGTAAGAAAAAGTTGTTAAACTCATATTTCAGTTTTGAGCTTTTTGGCCTAAGTGAAATTACCAAAATGCCCTTTTGAAGCATAGTATAGTTATAATTAATAAGTTTCACTTATAGGCTATACCCTACTGTTATAACTTAGTAAATTAAGTATTTTTGCTGATTATATCAGACCTGTAACTTAGATTATTGTTCCAACTCTTTTATAACCTTGTAAATGACCAAAATACCCCTACGGGGCATAGTTTGTGTTTAAATTCGTTTCGGGCATAATAAAAGACATCTTACTGATGTCACAACATATTTGAGGCATATTAACTTAGGAAACCTGTCTATGGCTCTTATGGTTACCCGTTACGCATCCTTCGCGTTCGGTTCGGTTATGTAACTAGTTTACGTAAATTAGCCGAAACGGGTCAAACCTTATCGTTTTTATCTCAAAGTCCAGAATGTGTTTAGATTACCCATGTAAGACAAGTATTCAAACTTGTCGGGTTAAAAATCACATTCTATTCCGGTCTTCTCTTAATCGTGCGTTTGAACCATATCTTTCCTTAAAACTAACCGGTCTAAGCTTAAGCTTAACTAAAGACCGTTAGGATTCTAATAGGTTATTATAAACCTTTGTTCCAGAATAGGAGACCCGGTAAAAGCTACCCGCATTTGCTAATTGTGAATTATACTTGCAAAGGTAAATACTTTTAACTTGTTTTCCCTTATACGGGCTTGGGGTACGGTATATAAAATACCGCTTGGTCGGGCATTCGACCTTAATCGTTTGGTGGTTAAGTATTATCGAGATGACCCGTTTAAAAAAAATTGTTTTGTTTGCTTAACGCCTTTGGGAGGTTAATGACCATGTCCCGGATATCCTTGGCATCATTTACAAAATGGCCACGACCTAAGCGCGGAGTGTAGGCGTACACTCGTCAGTGCATAAATAAATTATGTGGTGTGTCTATTGATCTTTAACCCGGCACGAACCGGGCTACTGAACGCATAAGGAACATGTAATTCTTTTACAAGTTTATATATTCAAATAATTATCCCAAGTTATAAAATGTTTGTGCCACGTGCATCCAAATCAATTTTTAATCGTTTTAAAATGAGTCACTTAATTGTATTTACCAGTGTAAACTGACGTATTTTCCCAAAAAGGTTAAGTGCAGGTACTAGGCGAACTAGGCTGGCTTTCTCCTAGCGTCCACAATAAGTCTCGCAAGCTTGGACGTCAAAACTGTTGAACAATATTTCCTATTTATTTTGATCCATCTGTGGATTACTTTCAACTGTTTATGATACTGGATATTACAATTATATTCGGTTGAAATATATCTATCTTTTGCTTCCGCTGTGCATTTAAATATTGTGTTGTTTGACTGTAACGATATCAACTACGTCACGATACTCCCCACCGGGCCCACCGGTAATACGTGGAAATATCGGGGTGTGCAGAAATATATCTACAATCAAGATATGCTTTAACTTCATCTACTTCTGTTTTGTTTGACAGATTTTCATTATTTGTCATTTCCTCGTTTTGAGGGTTCACATTAACAGTGGTGGTACTTTCGTAAACAGAAGCTGTCACTCTATCCGGACCCTTATTAATGTATTTGAACAGATATTTAATGGATCCTGTTTGGTTACACCACTCAACATTTATGTGGCACTGATACTTTTTGAGTAGCATAGCATTGTACGGAACTACAAACCTATTGTCAAGCAACACGCCATCTTTTTCTACTGTGTTGCATGATTGACGATGACGGTAGACATGATATCCTTCAGAATCAACACAAGTCTCATCTACATATTTTTTCGGAAACTTCTTCGAACATTTTAAATTAACCATGCATGGAGAATGAGGATTGTCTATACCACAAGGACCATGGATCATAAATTGTTTGACAAGTTCATACAGTTCAACATCCATTTCTTTGTCAGGTATTTCAGCACTAATAACCAAATCGATTTCTTTAGCCGTTGGAAACTTGCTCTCGGCACTTAAGAACAAACATATATGAGCATGAGGTAGACCACGTTTCTGAAATTCGATTGTATAAATAACTGAAATATTACATCCAAAAAATTGTTAGTAAAAGTATTATTTGAGAAACTAATCAAAATAGTTTATAATGACTTACTTGCTTGTATCCCACCAAAGAATTTATGTTTCTTGAAATCTTGAATTAGATGATTGATTTTAATTTTGAATAACCGTGCGATAATATCCGGTCTATCTTGAGGGTTCAACCGTTTGTCTTTTAAACATCTATAAATCTCAGGCCAATTAGGATTACAAGTGACTGTTATGAAGAGATCCGGATATCCTACAGCTTTGCAGATTGCCATAGCATCTAGGTACTTTTGCATCATATATCTCGCTCCACCGGTAAATGAAGATGGAAACAAAATTCGTTTTCCACAATTTGACGCATCGCTTTGGCCACTTTCAACACTTTGATTTAAATTCTTAAACGTTTGACTTCTAAGTTTAGGTTGTTGTATCTTTCTGTAAGCTAACCGTGCAGATTCTATCATCGTATAAGCATCAACTAAAAACTGTTGGAATAGCTTTTGGGCATTAAGTAACAACGAAAATTGGTTGGCTCTGTCTTGTATTCTGTAACTAAAGTACTCTCTCATTGTGATGCTGGTTCTAAGTATATCACAATCAACTGAAACACCTCGATGTTTAATACCAAGTCTAAATCCATCTTCTGCATATGGGAAGATAAGTGGATATTGCAATGCAAGATAAGAGGGATGAAGCTCACTAATTCTCTGAAGATAGCCTGATTTTGTTTGAACTGTGATATCCCTTTTATCAAATGCTCCATCAAAATCACCAATTATTAAGGCAACAATTTCTTCAGCAGTGGGCAAGTTAAAAATCCTACCATCCTTATCCCTTACTCCAATGAGCTTGAGTCTTACATTTTGCCAATCATTTTCTTTAAAACAATCTCGTACCATTCTAAATGACTTAACAAGTGGATTGCATGAATCCAACATTTTTTTAAGACTCGATATGATGGCAAGATCAAGTTGTTGTTTAGTGTCTGTCTTCGAACGTTGGTCGACACTGTGTAAAAATGACATTATTATATAGATCAGATATATATAAAACACTTGACATAAATCAGTATTTAGTGAATGCTTAATTTACCTTACAGCCTTTTGACGGTTAAAATCCTCGTTTTGGGAATCATAAATATAAAGCTGTGAAAATTTGGGCTCTTCACCATCATTTGGTAGCAGGCTACCAATGCGATGATAATTTTGTCCTTGCAGTCCAAAAACATAAGGACCTTTGGTTTTTTGAAAAGTTTTAGAAACCTTGCCACCAAGGAATGTGAAGGAAAACATCATGTTATATGCTCGAATATTATTCATGAAATTGCGGCTTTCAGGAGTAACTCTTTTGTAAAATCTTTCGAGCAGTGGAGGAGGAGCAGGTGAGGAAGGCAATTCAACATCTCCGTTCGAACAACAAAAAGAAAAGGACGATTTCTTAGAATCCAAATTACCCCTAAGCATTTCATCTTTCCAAAGCATTGCATGACAGTAAGAACATACAAAAATAGCATCTCCATGATCAACATTCTACAAAATTATATAGGCAGGCGCCAAAAATGATTATTGATGTGTGCAAAATGCAACATATAAATTACATCAATTGTAAAACTAACCCTTTTTTAGTACTAATGTTGGAAAAAGTGTGTTTTTGTCTTCCTTTTGTATTTTCAGGATTAAATGAGCTCAAATTAACAAAAGAAGCAAAAAGGCAGCTAAATCTAACATAAATACAAGAAAAGGAACAACCGTGGCATGCCCGACCTCCCCGAAAGCATCTTCCCAAGCAAAACAAGAGAACAGAAGGCTGAACACGCCCCGTGTTCAGTGAACACGGGGGCGTGCCCAAGTGTCAGCATAAAAGACAAAGTTGTAGAAGCTTCCATAGCCCACCACGGGGCCGTGCTCAGCGGACACGGGGCTGTGGTCAACTATAAGATTCGCAGAATCCAGGCAAATCTTGATAGTACAGATATGCTTCTGCACACGGGGTCGTGCCCAGCGGACACGGGGTCGTGGTCAACTAATGCAGACAAAAGCAATTAATGAAGACAGAGAAGAGGATGGACACGGGGCCGTGCCCAATGGACACGGGGCCGTGCCCGAGCTTCTGTTCAGCCTATAAATAGGAGTGCTTGGCTCAAGCTCGAACCATCCCTTGGCACACCACCTCTCTCACACTTCACCCACTACCCACCACCACCACCATAACACCATCATCCATTGTCCATCATAGAGTGTGTGAGTCGTCTCGGGATCCAAGATTGATCGTAAGAGTTCTTGACAATCAAGGCCATGGTTGCCTAAGTCTCTTACATCACTTGGTGAAGACAAAGTGTCTAGTGTAATACTTTTTATTTTTAATCTTTTCGCACTTTTTAATTGGTTATGTATTAATGACTTTAATAACTAGTTTCTTATGTTGAAGGTGATTCTTCCTTATTGTTTGTCCGTGGCGTCTTGGCATTATTTTTACTGTCTATATAAAATAAAAGATTTTCACCATTCATATCCCCACGGTCTATATGGAGGTATGTTGGATACCTGGTCGGGGGTTAAGGGAACGGTTTGGTAAGAGTCTTGCCATTGTTCAGTGTATAGATCCTGCAAAGGACCTGGGTCAAATTTAGTAGGACCTCCTTCAATACTTAACGGTATTGGATGGCGGGGGTCCAAACTCTTTGATCCCCTCATAAGTTAAACTACTATTAAAACTTTAACCCGGCTACTTAGGACTGTATCTCTGCTGACTCAGACTACTTAGCCGAGGGTAACGTCGCCTTCAAAAGAGGGGCCTACCACATTATGCATTAATAACTTAATTAATTATCTTTCAATAATCCGACCCTTTAGGATTGTATCCTTGCTGACTCAAACTACTGGGTTGAGGGTAACGTCACCTCCAAAAGAGGGGCCTACTACAATAACTAAGATAATCTCTTAAATAGTGCAAAAGTGCGAAAATAATCAAAGGTTACACTAAACACGAGTCGGAGCCAAGTGATTCATCTTGTCTATCTGTTTTTATTTTATTTTTATTTTTCAGCATTTTAGTTAGTTTTTATTTTCTTAGTTTAAAACCTTTTTCTAAACTTTTGATTTGATTAGACGTTGAGGATAAACCGGTACTAAAAGCTCTTGTGTCCTTGGACGACCTCGGTATCTTGCCAACACTATACTACGCTCACGATGGGTGCACTTGCCCATATGTGTGTTTAGTGTTAGTAAATATCGTGTTTTATAAATTTAAAACTTGGCTAAAGAAAGTGTAAAAGGGCTTAAAATATACTTAAACTTATATACACACTTCACACGCATCAAGTTTTTGGCGCCGTTGCCGGGGACACAAGGATTTTAAGAAAGTTAGGAATCAGCGGCCTAATCGTTTTTTCTTATTTTTCTATTTTTTTTAGGATTTTTCTTAGTTTTTCAGCTTCTGCCGAGCTCAGCACGGGCCGTGCCTGGTCGGACACGGGCCGTGCCCAGCATTGTTACTGGCAGTTTTTATTTTCCGAGTTACAGAGAGCTGAACACGGGGCCGTGTCGGTGCAACACGGGGCCGTGCCCAACTCCCAGTAACAGGGATCCGGAAAAAAATCACTGTATCTCCGACCACGGGCCGTGTTCGCTGAACACGGGGCCGTGGTGAACCTTCTGACCAACGTTCTTTTCTGTTTTTGCTGCAGGACTTGGAGCCCAGGCGCCACATTTGAACTTCCTACGTAGTGCATGAGCTCCAGTTCTAGTAGAGACATAAAAGAACCTCTAGAAGAACCCGAACGCTTTCTCAGAAAAAGACTCACAGCTAAAAACCAAGAGAAAGTTTTGGGGGACCCACTTCCAATGGCGGACCAACGTACCCTCATGGATTACCTACGACCCACTGTAGGTAATCTAGGCGCCGCTATCAATGCACCGAATGTCGAAGCCAATAACTTCGAACTTCGGCCACATTTGATATAAATGCTTCAAAACTCCGCAACCTTCCATGGGCTTGCGGACGAGGATCCCCATCTACATATTACTAATTTCTTAGAAATATGTGATACCTTTCGGATCAATGGAGCATCCAACGACGCCATTCGCCTACGAATGTTTCCATTTTCACTAAAAGACCGAGCTAAGGCTTGGCTTAACACCCTCCCAGTTGGCTCGGTAAACACCTGGGATGAACTAACCCAAAAGTTTCTATATAAGTATTTCCCTCCTGCTAAAACGGCTAAATTAATGACTGAAATTAATACATATTCACAAGAGGATGGGGAATCCTTATATGAAACTTGGGAAAGGTTCAAGGAGCTACTAAGAAAGTGTCCTCATCACGGTCTTGCGGTATGGCAACAAGTATCCACTTTCTACAATGGGTTGTTGCCACACACAAGACAAACACTTGATTCTAGCTCCGGGGGACTTTTAGGTAATCGTCGCCCAAATGAAATATTTAATCAAATTGAGGAAATTGCTCAAACCAATTTTCAATGGCACACTCCCCGAGGCAATAAATCTATTGCCCCGGGCGCCCATAAGGTTGATGAAAGCACTTCTTTACAAGCCCAAATCGAGGCCCTTTCTTCAAAAATCAAAAAGCTAGAAATGACAAAAACGGTCTCGGTTATGGCTTGTGAAGGGTGTGGTGGGCCACATAAAAATTGGGGTTGTATGAAAGAATTAGATTACCAAACGGAAACGGTAAACTACATTGATAACAGACCTAGGCCGTCAGGTCCTCCAACGGGTAACTACAACCAAGGATGGCGTAACCACCCAAACCTTGGTTGGAGAGATCCCGACAATAGTAGTAACCAATAAAACCAACGAATTAACTTTCAATAACCACAAAACTTTTCTCAACAACAGGGTGGACGAGAAAGGCTCGAAGATACTGTATCTCGCCTCATCTCCGACACCGAAAAGAAAAACTCGGATCGATTTCAGCAATTGGAATCGAATTTTAGAAATCAACAAGCTAGCATTCAAAACATTGAAAAACAATTAAATCAAGTAGCTCAAAATTTCTCCGAGAGACCACAAGGCGCGTTACCAAGCAATACCGAAACCAACCCAAAAGCGCAAGTACATCTCATCACATTGAGAAACCGAACCGTGGGTCCCGATGAGGCTCCATTACCGCCAGCTGAAAGAAGCCAATCCAGCCAAACCACGACTACACCCGCACCCCAACCAGAAAAGGCTTCTCCACCAAATCAAGAGCTCACCAAGACTCCTCCGGTTCCATACCCCGGTCGGTTAAATCGTCAAAAGACCGATGAGCAATTCGCAAAGTTCGAAAATTTACTAAAACAATTGCATGTTAATATTCCTTTTATCGAGGTCCTAACCCAAATGCCTAAATATGCAAAATTTATGAGGGACTTCCTCACTCACAAAAGGAAAATTGAATCATTGCAATTAGTTAACTTAGGCGAAGAATGCTCCGCCTTAGTACTCAACAAACTCCCGCAAAAGAAAATTGATCCCGGAAGCTTCACGATTCCTTGCTCAATTGGGGAATCCCCCATTCGTAATGCACTAGCCGATCTTGGGGCTAGCATTAACCTCATGCCCACATCAATGTTTAAACGACTCGGCCTAGGAACAACGAGCCCTACAAAGATGAGCATACAACTCGCCGACAGATCTGTCAAATTTCCACAAGGTGTCGCTGAAAATCTATTGGTCAAAGTTGAAAATTTCGTTTTCCCGGCCGACTTTGTCATCCTAGACATAGAGGAAGACGCCAATGTCCCTCTCATCCTCGGGAGGCCATTTCTAGCCACCGCCCAAGCAGTGGTAGATATGAATGACGGAACACTAACATTGAAGTTTGGGGACGAGGAAGTGAAGTTTGGAGTTGGAAAGAGAGTAGAAGACGAGACCCGGTCAACTACATGTAGGTCATAGACTCAAGCTTGGATGACGCTCTCCGACGGTGTAACATGGGATGCAAAACATCCCACTTGAGTGACATATGACCAGGCTTTGGGTCTAGCCAAGGACCCTTATAAACGTGGCGCACCACGGAGGCATTCCGCGGAACTATCCTTAGTTTAATTTAGATTAGTTTTCATGTTTTCTAGCTTAGTTTTAATTTTCAGGAATAAAACACACTCGGAATGGCAAAGGATACAAGGGAAACTTGAACCGGCAACCCATGCAGGAAAACAGGGCCATCCGACGAACTTTCTTCATTACATCAGGTTCAGCACGGGCCGTGCCCGCCCAACACGGCCCCGTGCTGCACAGTCTGCAGAAAACTCCCAGTTCAGGTAAACTGGACACGGGCCGTGTTCACCCAACACGCCCCCGTGTCCAGGCTTCTGTTTCTTTTGTTCAACTTTTTGTTACTGGCACCTGAACACGGGGCCATGCCCGGACAACACGCGGCCGTGTCCAAGCGCCCAGTAACACAAATTTTTGCTTTTTCACACCTTTTACACATTAAATCAACCTAAAAAAAATATTTTTGGGACACATTGAGGACAATGTGTAATTTAAGTGTGGGGGGGATGCTAAAACCTTGAATCTTGCAAGTCCTAATAACAATCCTTACACAAAACTCTATTGGAACCGCTAATCACAAGCCTTACACAAAACTTCATTTTTTTTACTTGTCTAGGTTTAACTTGGGAATTTCAAATTCTAAAAAGGTTATATTTTTACAAATTTACAACCGATAGCGTCGTGATAAAAAGAACCAACATAAGAAAATTATGAAAATGCATGACAAGCTTAGTTAAAATTTAATTATATATACTTGATCACATAAAAACCCATTCCCACAAAAGTGAGTTTTGAGCCTTTATTGAGCATACAAATACATATCTTTAAACTAAATGCTCATTCTTCGTTTCTTGTGTGAATAGCCGCTTGGTTCTTACAACTTTAGAACTTGCCACGACGATACATTCCCAGTCCTTACCAACTTAAACCCGAGTAAGTAAATGATGGAGGCATTAGGACTAACCCTTTTTTATTTCTACACCATTATTTTTCTTTTTTTTTACCACCTACCCAAAATCCCCCCTAGTTAACCCCTTTTGAGCCTAAACCTTTTCATTTCTTAACCCAAACCAAACACCCTTTCACCCACCAAAACCTTTTTATTTTTAACCCTTTGTTTTAGTAACAAGCTCAGTTTTTCGTATGACTTTCAAAAAAAATTGTTGATGATGAAGCAAAAGAAATAAACAAGCAAGTTCATAAAAAATAACTTTGTTTGAATTATGGCTTCATCAAAATAAAAAAGTTGCAAAAATAAAAAGTCTTACGAAAAACCGATGCTTTTTACGCTTTTCGCCCTTTTCTACTAACCACTAACCCAACCACCTACCTTTAACCCAAGCCTAACCCTTCACCCAAAAGTCCTCTTGATATTTACGAAGGTATATAGTTAAAAAGGAGGAGGATTGATTGCTTGGCAAGCTTATGGTAGGAGTAAGTTCCATGCCACTCTCAAGTGATTCACTAAAATACATCTTCGGCCGAGTGTTGAGTGATCCTCCGTGAGGTATGTGAACTTGTATATAAATAGAATTTTAAAGAGGCATGTTATGCCCTAATAAGTAATTTATCTTATGAAAAGTTTTAAATAAATCACGACGAATAGGATTGTAAATAAATAAAAATAAAACTTAATAAAGAATCTTGGAAATCCCGACACACTATGACAAGCCCAAAAACCTTCTCTTCTACCCATTCCATTTGGGAGTGTAAAGCCACATTATAAAGAGTTTTGCTTGAGGACAAGCAAAGATTCAAGTGTGGGGGTATTTGATGTGTGCAAAATGCAACATATAAATTACATCAATTGTGGCATAAAACTAACCTTTTTTTAGTACTAATGTTGGAAAAAGTGTGTTTTTGTCTTCCTTTTGTATTTTCAGGATTAAATGAGCTCAAATTAACAAAAGAAGCAAAAAGTCAGCTAAATCTAACATAGATACAAAAAAAGGAACAAACGTGGCATGCCAGACCTCCCCGAAAGCATCTTCCCAAGCAAAACAAGAGAACAGAAGGCTGAACACGCCCTGTGTTCAGTGAACATGGGGGCGTGCCCAACTGTCAGCATAAAAGACAAAGTTGTAGAAGTTTCCATCGCCCACCACGGGGCCGTGCTCAGTGGACACGGGGCCATGGTCAACTATAAGATTCGCAGAATCCAAGCAAATCTTGATAGTACAGATATGCTTCTACACACGGGGTCGTGCCCAGCGGACACGAGGCCGTGGTCAACTAATGCAGACAAAAGCAATTAATGAAGACAGAGAAGAGGATGGACACGGGGCCGTGCCCAATGGACACGGGGCCATGCCCGGGCTTCTGTTCAGCCTATAAATAGGAGTGCTTGGCTCAAGCTCAAACCATCCCTTGGCACACCACCTCTCTCACACTTCACCCACCACCCACCACCACCATAACACCATCATCCACCACCATCATCCATTGTCCATCATAGAGTGTGTGAGTCGTCTCGGGATCCAAGATTGATCGTAAGAGTTCTTGACAATCAAGGCCATGGTTGCCTAAGTCTCTTACATCACTTGGTGAAGACAAAGTGTCTAGTGTAATACTTTTATTTTTAATCTTTTCGCAATTTTTAATTCGTTATGTATTAATGACTTTAATAACTAGTTTCTTATGTTGAAGGTGATTCTTCCTTATTGTTTGTCCGTGGTGTCTTGGCATTATTTTACTCTCTATATAAAATAAAAGATTTTCACCATTCATATCTCCACGGTCTATATGGAGGTATGTTGGCTACCTGGTCGGGGGTTAAGGGAACGGTTTGGTAAGAGTCTTGCCATTGTTCAGTGTATAGATCCTGCAAAGGACCTGGGTCAAATTTAGTAGGACCTCCTTCAATACTTAACGGTATTGGATGGCGGGGGTCCATACTCTTTGATCCCCTCATAAGTTAAACTACTATTAAAACTTTAACCCGGCTACTTAGGACTGTATCCCTGCTGACTCAGACTACTTAGCCGAGGGTAACGTCGCCTTCAAAAGAGGGGCCTACCACATTATGCATTAATAACTTAATTAATTATCTTTCAATAATCCGACCCTTTAGGATTGTATCCTTGCTGACTCAAACTACTGGGTTGAGGGTAACGTCACCTCCAAAAGAGGGGCCTACTACAATAACTAATATAATCTCTTAAATAGTGCAAAAGTGCGAAAATAATCAAAGGTTACACTAAACACGAGTCGGAGCCAAGTGATTCATCTTGTCTATCTGTTTTTATTTTATTTTTATTTTTCAGCATTTTAGTTAGTTTTTATTTTCTTAGTTTAAAACCTTTTTCTAAACTTTTGATTTGATTAGACGTTGAGGATAAACCGGTACTAAAAGCTCTTGTGTCCTTGGACGACCTCGGTATCTTGCCAACACTATACTACGCTCACGATGGGTGCACTTGCCCATATGTGTGTTTAGTGTTAGTAAATATCGTGTTTTATAAATTTAAAACTTGGCTAAAGAAAGTGTAAAAGGGCTTAAAATATACTTAAACTTATATACACATTTCACACACATCAATTATATAAGTGAAATATTAGGAGATTAAACTGTTATCTGGAAACATACTTTGATAAGTTTAAGGAGGGTATGTACCTCTTGCAATTCTGTAAATCTTTTTTACGATAGAAGATGGTAAACAATCAGAGGAATTGGAATCATCAAAGTTAGACCTTTCACCAGGGTAGGAATTTTCTTTTCCTGCCGTTTCATTTTGGAAATGACAATTAACATCGGTTCCAACAGGTAGGAGGATAAGCAATAGATTCGACAAATATAGTGAATCGGAAACATATATTTAGTTTTGCATTAAAAGTAAAACACATACCAATAAACGCTAATACGGAACATTTTGGCAACTGTCGAGAAGTTCTAATATCAATATTCTGAGGAGTTGGAATATCACTTCGACGGGACCTTACTGTAACACGATCCACTTGCAAGACAAAATTTACAAATGTTATAAAACTTACATTAATATTCAATAAATGATTAACAGTAATAACAAAAGTGTATACATCATACAGTTTGTAATATCCGTTAATGGGCTGCTCTCAATTTTATGATTTGATGGTTCAAGGGGTGTGACCATTGAAGATGTCCTCCTTACATCAGCTACAACGCATAAATCAAATTTACTTATATCCATGGTTTTGAAACTTTGTTTCCTCTTTCTAGAGTCATAAACACCATAATTAGCCTTTACGGATTGTCCTAAAATTGAAACAAAGGGACAAGGTCAAATCTGATAGGATACCTTAAAAAAATAAGATTTATAACCTTACCAAGACTGGATGAAGTCAGAGGAATTGTACTAACACATGTTCGATCTAACTTGTCGGGCGTGTGACATGCTGTACATGACGAGATTCGGTTAATTTATGCTACAAACACTTACAATTTTCACATATTTTACATAGACATATTCAATAAACAACAACAATCAGTATGTAAGATAATTAGAAAAGTAGCACAAGAGTTGTTTACCCATATTTTTAGAAGAGGATTCCAACGACATTACACTTTGATTCTGATTTACACTGGATGGAGTGTAATGTAGAGTTGAGGCTTCGTAGACACCTTTTGATGATACTTGTTGATATATATCAAGAAACTGATTTCAGCTAATATAAGATTACATATATATATTTATTTAAAAAAATGACCATAAAAAACATACCTCCATTATCGTTTTTTGTAATTGTAACATTGCCCAGAAGTGTATCAATAATAGGAGGTGTCTGTACAAATTGAACCACACCACTGTTTCTACGCTTATTCAAGATAGACTTTCTTATCCTCCTTGAATCTTTGGACTGTTGGGGACTGCACTGTGGAAAATACTCTCTATGTCTTGGTATAAAATTCTTTTTAGTCTCCATAACTGTACATAAGAATTGAGCAAATATGTGTGATTTAGGGCTAGCTACAGGTGATTATTGTAATCACTGTCCAAAAAAATATTTATTCTCAACACCTAGTGGTGATTCAACATCCCCATTTAAAACCTAACTAAATAAGTGGATGATCACAGACAAATCTTCAGAATAGATTTAAACAAATGAGATAGAAAAACCTACCATTTAGTGTTCATCGATTGCTTCCAAAGTAAGAGTGTCTTCAATTGTAACTTGAGTTTTTGGCGGTAATTTTTGATGTTCGCTTTGACTCAGTCGGAAAAGAAGCCATAAACATAGCGGACGATATGAAATTGTGATTTAATAAACCTGATTCATTTTGTGGGCCTTTGACAGGATTTTATGGTTCACAACTTATGGGCCAGAAATTATTGAAAGACTTGCACCGTTTAATTGCAAAAGGCAGCCCAATTTGGGGTCAATTGGTTGATTTGATTTGGTACTGATTTTATTTGTTAGTATGTTTACATACTGGTTTTTTTGGGAAGTTACTATAACGCGATCCACCCGATTTATATTTGGAGTTGAAGTTTAATGATAGATTTTTACCAAGTCACATTGTCCGATAATTTACGTGCACCAAGAAATTTAGATGGATTTAACTACTACATGTTTCTAAACATTCTTGTCTTGGTTTTATTAGGAATTCGTTGGACCCCTTAGAAACATCATAATTTATATGGATTTAAATACTACATATTTTTTAATCATCCCTGTGGGCGTTTTTACCAATCTATTGGTTACCACAATGAAGTTACTATAACGCGACCAAATAGGCAAGTTATATTTGAAGTTGAAGTTTAATAATAGATTTTTAGCGAGTCACATTATCCCGTAATTTATTTGCATACAGAAAATTATAGAGATTTAACTACTACATGTTTTCTAACCATCCTTGTCTTGGTTTTATTAGGAATTCGTTGGGCCGCTTCGGAACAGGCTTTCCAAATTATCAATCTATTGGTTCCTACATTACTTTATAAAAGGGTAGGTTAATATTTATGAATTATATGCTATCATAACGAAAATTGATTTAACTCAAAGAATATAACTTATTTCACATAATTTGTAGATATTAACAATTTCTTTGTAATACGGTTATAAAGTAAACATACATTCAAACTCTATATTAAAAAAGTAGAATTTAGACTATACCAAACTAATTTAGACATCTCATATACTATATTCACAAATCAAAACACACATTATAAGTAAAGATTATATTTCCCAGCATAAAACCTAGATTATATTTCCCAGCATACAAAAAAGTAAACCACATAATGGTTTACCACATCTTCCAAGTTCATAAATTACCAACATCTAAAACATACAAAACAACTGTTTCAGTAGGTTAACACTTACCAACGACAACCAAACTTCAAACAACCACATACTTAAGTACATACCAAAAAACATAGGTTTGTTTAAACATCAAAATATAACGACGTCAAAGGAGCTAAGTGTTAAGCCTAGATGGCTTCCTCCGGTTCCTTTTATTGTTAGAAGAGAGTTCCCCAACATTTTGACCTTCCACATCCTGCAACGAACGTTTACCATTAGGACTGGTGGCCGAATGCTTCTCGGCTTCGACAACGGAAGAGTCGGCCATAACAGATACAACATCCTTAAATTAAATCACAAAACAACTACTAAGGTATCAAATAATGTAATATAATCTACACTCAAGCGAAAACGAAACTGTAGAATTCTTATTCACCTTTGAAATATCAGTACCGGCCATCTGTGAGGATTCAGATAATTGAACAGCTTTGAATTCTGAACCTTCTTGACTAAACACCTAATATAAAAATATTACCAAAAAGGAATTCACTTAAGATATTTAAACTACAAAAATTGGATATCAAAAAATAAATCAATATAAGATATACAAAAAGTCTTACCTCTTCAGCAACCTCAAGAGCATTTCCATTATCAGCAACCAATTCAGTGATTATGTCCGGATCATCACATACTTTTTGGATAGTGTAGACGTGGTAGTCATGATTAAGGTTGTAATCAGAAACTTCAATTTTAAACACCAACTTCTTTTCGACCAACCGTGATATTTCATGGGGAAAAGTTTCAGTATCATTGACCTTAACTTGGCGTTCCCTTATATCATTCGCAGTTGAACCAATAAGCTTCATTACATCTTTATCAAACATCACAAAAGAAACGCTGCCAGTTTCATCTTGCACTCTCAAATGTAGTTTGAACCTGTAATAAATGTCAAGTAAATTACAGTTAAAACCATAGCAGTTCTGGATATAAAAAGATCGGACGTTAACTTACTTTATGGTTATCGATGTGCATTCTTTATCGCATTTCAGACAAACCAATGAAGTAGGTGACAGATTCATGACCTCGTCAGAAATGGTTTTAGCATATTGTAAGTACTCAATTTTGGTCAACACCTTCTTGTTACAGTCTCGACATGCCGGATAAAACCAGCCATAGTTTTGTTGAACAATTTTGATCGTTGCAACTACCACACATGACATTACCTACGATATCACAGATAAAGCTTTATTAACATGCTCAATTGATAAAACATAGAAAAAATTAACAAAATGAAATGTCTATGAATGTATATATAGTTATTCATACGCTACCAATCTCAATAATTTCATCAACATGTCTCTTAGGAGTGTCAAATAGAAATTCTTGACGGACTGGAAACACACTCTGAGATGAAAGTATGGTTTGAGAAGAAGAAGCACCAGCTTCAAATTGTTTCACTAAAAGACTATAAAAATAAAACCACAATTAGCGTTAATACTCACACTTATGTTAATAAAAATATGAAAAATATGAAATATAAATCAGTGATAGTACCTTCGGCGAAGTTCATTAATCTCATCAATTTCTTGGTTGAGAAATAGACGACTTCCAAACTTATCATTCTGAACAGTATATTGACCTGCAAGAAACAATATACATATCCAACAATTCATTACAAATCACTACAGAAATAAAAAAAATGTTCTTAAAGAATGTAACAAAATGAATATTGGAAAAACTAAAGTAAATAAATCAGTCAAATATAAATTACCCTGCCACTTCTTAATCCTCGCATACTGAATGACAGCCATCACAGTCTCATTCGGAGAGTTTTGAGACAAAAAATCATTAAATTCTTGTGCATACCCATTTCACAAAGTACAACGGACTACTTCTCCCCTAAAAGAAACAGATAAAAAAAACAGCATTAAAAGTTCAAACAATCATTTACTATGAATATTGTATATGGTTTAATAATCATTTACATTAAATAATGACAATGATTTACTATGAATATACCATTAAATGCAATGAAGAATCTATATATCTAATAAAGCAAACCATTGGGGGACACATGTCACCCAATGGTGCAAGCCAACTAAGCAGACATGTCAGCATCTATGTGGCACACCTCATAGTTGAGGATTGAAGGAGTGTTTTGCATTTACGTTCATCACAATCTCTCTCCTCTCAAAACCCTAAATCGAACTCTCTCTCTTTTTCCTCTCTGAACGAACACGGCGAACACAGGAACTATAATCGATCCAATAATTTTGTTCAAGACTCATCGGATTTGAAGTCAGATCATCTACGGTACTATCTAATTATAGTATTTCATGATCGATTATATGTTTTAATATGGCTAATTTTGCAGGAAATCACATCGGCCGGATCAAATCGGTGATTTAGTGAAGAGGTATAACCAATCTTTTTAGGTAACTTTCTTCATCGACGTTATTCATGCTTCATTCCGATAACCCCATCAGTTACATAAGATTTCGTTTTCTTTGATTCGATTTTCAGATTCAATGGTTTTGTTAGATTCTTCGTTTGTGAGTAGTTGATGTTACTGATTGTCATAGCCGATTAAGGTTTTAATTCATTTGTACAGTTTCTTTTTTATGGTCTCTAATAGTCGATTTTGATGTTTGGGTTTTTTTTTGTGTTTTAGGGTTTTAAATTCGTTGTTCATGTATTGTTATTTGTTGATGTTACTGTTGTTGGTAGCCGATTAGGTGTTTAATTCATGTGTACAGTTTCTTTTAATTAGAATCTGTAATAGTGTATTTCGATTTTGATCATTTGTTGGTTTTAGAAATGGTTGATTTTAAGATTTTTGATTTGAGTGTGTTTAGCTGTAAGCCTGCCCTTCTTACTTACCCGCCTGAAGTGTGTGTTATAAAAAAAGAACCAATTGATGACTTAATTTAAGTGTCTGATGATGAGGTGCCTAATGCGGTTGCTGCGCCTGTATTTGAACAGAGTGTTGATGACGAAGTACTGGTTACTTTTGTTGTTGACAACGTTTATGTAAGTTTTTATTATTTACTTTTTCATAATATTAATGTATGTTTTGTAAATCCAGTTGAAGTCATTAGTTGTAGGAAAACCAGATTTAATGGTATCTATTATTTAATTTTATATTCTGATTTGTAGAGTTTGAAGAAGAAGTGGGCACAAACTCATGGATTGGATCGAAAGATGGATTTGACCATCAAGGACAGCGCTGGTCAAACTTGGAATGTGGCTATTGGTAAGGAGTTCTCACAATGCTGTCTGCGATTCAATGTTACCGGTATGTGAGAGTTTGTTAGAGACAAACGGTTGGTATTTGGTTCTTCGTTTCAGATGGTTTTTGTTAAAAGTAAAGGTATGTTGCTTTATAACTGAGTTGGTGAAGGTACATGGTATTATTTGGTAGTATTTTTTTTGCATACACTGTTCATCGTTAGAATACATTTAGTGGTATGTTTTTGGTGTGGTTGGTACGTAGATCTGATGTCATGGTAGATGTTGGTGATACTTTTTTTGGGCCTTTTATATTTGTGGCCGAAGTACTTAGTTTTGAATGCTTATATGACTAGACTTTGTTTCTTTTTTTTTCTACCTGTTTTTTATTAGTATCCTATTTTTATTGTAATCAACATTTTTTTTTGAAATTTTATGTTTCTTAGTTTGATAATTAAGAAAATTAGTGATCATATTAAACTTCATTAACGTAATTTGTTTGAAAAAATTGTTTATGCCGCCACTTTTCAAAAAGAAACTGATATAAAAATAAAGTTTCGTATGATTTTGTTTCCTATTTTAATTTTGTAACCCACAATATATATTTAAAAAAAACGGCCACATTCTATAGGATTACCTATAATTAGGTTGAATTTATGCTGTTTCCTTTTTTACACGCATATATTTACCATCTTATTTATGTATATAAACTTAAAAATACTTTCCATTTAAATTAATTTTTTAAAAATAAAAAATGTTGGTTATTGAAATTGAAAGGCTTGAAATTAAAATATAGTTTTTTTATATTTGTGTTTGAAATTCTTAAATATACATTATTAATAGATTAAAATATTTACCATCTTATTTATGTATATAAACTTAAAAATACTTTCCATTTAAATTAATTTTTTAAAAATAAAAAAATGTTGGTTATTGAAATTAAAAGGTTTGAAATTAAAATATAGTTTTTTTTTATATTTGTGTTTGAAATTCTTAAATATACATTATTAATAGATTAAAGAATCAAATGTTTATAATTTTTAAGTGAATATTAAAAATAAATAAATTTGTGTATCAAATTGGTTTTTTATTTTTAATTTTTCAGTTTTTCAATTCTAAATTATATTTGGCCGTTTTATTTAAGTTTTTAATAAAACATTCCTAAGTTTTGTTTTTAATGATGGAAAGTAAGAATCGTTTTTTAATATTTTGTATTGAAGTTTTGTAAACCATTACAATCATGCCATATTTAATTATTCAATTAACTTGAATAAATAAATTCCTAAATCTTTTTGTGATTTGTAGTTTTTTTTAGAAATGTAAACCCATTTCTAAAAATAATAATGTCTTTAATTTCGGCCAAAATTTTGTTTTCTAATAAATTTTTTAACTTTACAAAAATAAGTAAACTAAATTTGTATATATATATTTAGTTAATACATTCATTTGATTTAATTACGAATTATTTTCTAACATTAATCATCTCAGTTCGGCTCAAATATCATACAAATGGATGAAAATAATGTTACTTTCTTAAACAATCTTGATTGGAGATCCAAGTTGTTTACCATCAAAATCAAGGTATTAAGACTTTGGATTCGTGTGAATCCAAAAAGAGAAGGAGAAATCCTTGGTACTGAAATGGTGGTCATGGATGAGCAGGTAGGTTTTAATGTCATTTGCTTTTTAAAATGTACCTTATTTTTTATATTTTTGTCTATACTTACCAATTTTTTTCTGTTTTTATTAGGGTACCAGGATGCAGGCAACTGTTTGGAGCAAGTTTATGAAAAAACATGAAATTTTGCTTAATGAAAACGAGTCTTATTACATTTATAAATCTCAACTTTCTGTCATTAAGTCAAATTTCAAACACTTTGATAAGGAACATGCTATTAGCTTAAACTTTGATACATCTGTTAAAAAGTATGAGAACTTTGATGGAAGTTTATATGGTATTCGGTTAGCATCTTTTGAGTCCATTAAAGGCGGTGAAGTCGATGTCAAGTATCGAGTTGGTTTGTACTTCATCATATATAACAACAACATGCTAAATTAAGAAATATATAAATATAGATTATTTTTTTTTTGTGCTGATTACATTATTTATTAATCAAATTTTTTTTTCAGATTTTATTGGATATGTAGATGAGTGGTCTGAACCAGAGATGACCAAAACGAAGATGGGAAAAGATAGCAAATACATGAACTTGCAATTGCTGGATGAAGAGTCTGTTAATTAAATTCTAAATTAAGTTTATTGTAACTTTAGTGTTATATATTTTTTATTACATGATATCCTCTGATATGTTTATTTTGTATTTATATAGGGGTATCAAGTTAAACTGCACTTTATGGGATGAGTATTGCGATGAGATGTTTGGTTACATTCAGAGTCATAAAGAAGAAGTTCATGTTGTTCTGCTTGTGCAGTTTGGTAGTTTCAACAAGTATAAAGGTATTAATTCATTAAATACTTTTTTAATTTTATAAAATTTTTATATCATTTACGAAGTTGAATATCCTAATATCTTATATTAATTTTTTTACACAGGGAAGACGTCGCTATCTAATGCTTTCCATATAACAAGGTTGTTTATCAATGCTGACATAGAGGAGATTCGTTCATTTAGAACAAAGTAAACAGTTTCTAAAATAATATGAACTACTTATTGATGTTGTTAAATTTTTTTGCTTCCATTATTGTAATCAGGTTTGTTGAGAAGATATGTAAAACATCTTCTAATGGTCAGAAATCAATTGGTTCATCTGGAAGTATAAGCGTTGCGGATGACTTTTTAGTGAAGCATCCGTTTTCCAATTTCCGTGATATTACGCTCTTGGATAAGGTTTGTGTCTACATTTTAATATTTTAAGTAAATACATTACACAAATTTGTTTAAAAAAATCATTTTTATAACTCTAATGTCTTACATATAATTTCAGCCTTGCGAGGTCATAGTTCTTGGTACGATCATGGGTGTGGATGATAAAGATGATTGGTACTACCTTGGTTGTGAGGAGTGCACTCGGAAGGTTGAGACAACTATGGTCATTGAGGATGCTGAAGACGGTGCTGAAGAACCGAAGTTTAAACAAGTTTTAGTTTGCTCAAATCAAGATTGTCCTAAGGAGGTTGTGGCTGCGACGCCGATGTAAGTTACTAATATTATTTGTAATTATATTATATTTATGATTACTTTATTTTACTTTAGGAATGTAAAATGTATTTATTTTGTGAATTACTTTTTGTGCATTTAGTTTTAGGATTCCGATAAGAGTACAAGATTATGCAGCTATTGCCTCTTTGACTTTGTTCGACCGTGAAGCTAGAAAAATGTTTGGTATGACTGCAATTCAATTGCTTGAGAAGTGTAAAGTGGATCAGGTAACCTATTTCACATCAGTCCTTTCTTTAAATTCATATACAAGTTACATATTATTAATGTTTAAATGTTATTTCTATGTTGTTTTCAAAAAAAATTGATTCATGTATATTAGGCATCTTTGCAAGAGAAAACCATTCCCTATCAGTTTAAATCTTTGAATGATAAGAAGTTTGCCTTCAAGATTCAAATTAGTCAATTCAATATTAACAACCATATTGATGGTTATGTTGTTCATAAGTTGGTGAATGATGCAGCAATCATTGAGTCCTTGGAGAGCCGAATTCCAGCTGATCAGGTTAACACTTACAAACCTTAGAATTATAGTTATGTTACAACATTTATTAGTTTTATTGTGTCTAGCCTTATTATTTTTTTGAATTGTAGGGTGTGGACGAGGCGTCTGCTGATGTTTCACTTAGTGATATGTCAACTCAAAACCCTTTTGCTCTAAAGGTATGTATTTTAAGTTAATGTTACAAAATACCAAATGTTTTAAACATTTTATATACTTTCTAATTTTGAATATATCATTCAGGATGCCGTGGATTCTATTGGTGATAGCTTCACACCCGATTGCACATCTAAAGATTGTTCTAAGACTTCGTCTTCGGAATTGAAACGTAACCTTGCTGACGTGTATGAAGTTGAAGAAAGCACATCTCTATCATCAACAAAGGTTAAAAAGGCTGGTGTCTCGGATGTTCAAGTTGATGATGAAACGATTTTGCTGGTTCCAAAGTTGGAGAAGTAGTTCATGGTTGAAGTAGGTTTAAGAAAAACAATTTATTTTTTTCCAAATATTGCTGCTTTGGTTTCGTTTGCGTGTTAGATTGGTTTCGATTGTTTTGTCATGGTTGGTTTGTTTGTTTGATTTTGGATTTTAATCATATGGTTGTTTGGTTTTTCATTTGATGCATGGGTTGTTGGTTCTTTATTTGAGACATATGATTGGTTTTTTAGTTGAGACATATGGTTGGTTTGGAATGTTTCCTATTACTTATACTTCTTTAAACTTTACCTTTTGTTACTTTATATTTTGTTTAGAAAGTATAATTTTTAAAACTATTTATAATATTTTTTAATATTTAAACTGTAAATAAAAAATTTATTAACCGATTTTATGTAAAAAAAATTTGTTGTAATCATTATGTAATTACTATCATTATGTAATTACTATAATCATTATGTAACTACTATATATAAAATTGTATAATAAACCTCCATTTTTTTTAAATTTATCTAAAGATAATAATTTGTATGAATTTGTTTCCTTTTATAAATTGTATAACCGACAATTTATAATTTTTAAAAAAAAAAACCGCCATTAAATTTTATAGATTTACCTCCATTTAATTTTAATGGTAAATTGTTTCCTTTTTTACATTTATAACCGAAATTTTTTAAAAAAATTTATAGTTTCCTTTTTTATAATCACTTCCAATACTATAAGAACCTCTACTCTTATTCATAATACACACTCAATGTTTTATGCTAAAGGTTGTACAAGTCTAATCAGAAAACTCTCTCCCCACATTCATCATTTTTGAAGTTTTGACGTTTGGTCATTTCTCATACACGTAAGTTTTATCTTTTTACATTATACTTGTACGTTTATATTGTTCTAATACTCATTTTAATACATTGGTATGTTATATATGATACAATTTTAGGATATGCCGAAGCGTGCAAAACGTCAACCTTTACCTTCATTTCCACTTCCTATTGGTGTTGAACCTTCCAATAGTATGTACTTTAGTTTTATTTTTGTTTACAAATACAATAAAAAATAATATATTAGGTAACTATGTTAAGTAATGTTAATTTTACTTAAAATTTTGTAGGTGCTGATGGTAGAAGACCTTTGTCTAACATTACGAATGGTAATGTTTGCAATTTTTTAGAAATGAATTGATTGTTTTTTTATAAATACTTAAAAAAGTACTATATGCATTTTATTCTTCAGTTGATCATAATCAAGTTGAGCATCAAGACTATGCTGAACGTAGAAAGTTAAGGAAACTGTATTTGGACAATAAAAGAAGAAATGAAAATAATAAATCGTCCACTTCACAAAACGTCATTCGTTCATCCAACGTTTCATTATCCGATACAAATGTTTGCCATGTCGTAACACCGATTCGTTCATCCTCTTATATCAATAACATGGATGGACGTATTTTGCCAACCACACCTTTAACAAATCCCTACGTGGCGTGTAAGTCACTTTTGTGTTTTTTTACTATGATTATGTGTTTATTTTTTTATTTTTAAATCAAAAATTATGTAATACATAAACATATTTGATTGGTACATTGGAGTTTATTTGTTGCAGTTCAAGCTGGAAGAAGTCCATTGACTAATATTACAAATGGTAAATTTTTTATTTTTGTACACATGAATATAATGTTTCATTTAAAATTTGTTTAACATTACAAATGGTAAATTATTTGTTTTTTATAAAGGAATTCGTTTGTTAATGTATAATTTGATAATTTATGGATATCAATTTTTTTTCAGTTGGTTATAATGATGTTGAGAATCAAAAATCAGCTGAACGAAGAAGATTAAAGAAACTACATGAAGATAATAAGAGACATAATGTGGCCAACAAGTTAAACACAACAGAAAACGTAATTCGATCATCCAATGTTTCAGTATCCGATACAAATGATTGCCGTGTTGTAACACCAATTCCTTCATCATCTTATATCAATACCATTGATCGACGTATCTTGCCAACCACACCTTTAACAAATCCGTACGAGGCGTATACATCAGGTTGGTGTTATTTACTTACATATTTAAATTTTATTTATTATGATTATGAGTTTTTTTTAAATAAAAAATTATGTAATATATAAACATGTTTCATACGGTGACTTATAGTTTTTTTGTTGTAGTTGAAGCTGAAAGAAGTCCATTGGTTAATATTACAAATGGTACCTTCTATAATTTTTTACATATGCATACGTTTTTTCATTTATAATTTGTGTAACATTACAAATGGTAAACTCTTTGGTTTTTTAGACAAAAATACAAATTTTATTGTATAATTTGATATTATACGGATATCCATATTTTTTTTTCAGTTGCTTTTAATGATGTTGAGCATCAAAAATCAGCTGAATGAAGAAAATATAGGAAATTACGTTTGGATAATAAGAGAAATAATTTGAGTAACCAATCTTCCATTTCAAAAGACGTTACTCGGTCATTCAATGTTTCTGCATCCCATACAAATGAATGCCGGATCGTAACACCAATGCGTTCATTCTCTTATATCAATACCTTCGATCCACGTTTTGATTCAACCACACCTTTAACAAATCTGTCTGAAGCATCTACTTCAGGTTGGTGGTATATATTTATGTTTGTAACATTTTTTTTTTTTTGACATTTTTTTTTTTCGTTGGTTTCAACATATAGGTGTAAAGAGGAAACAAAGAGGTAAACAAAGGTTTTCTACTAATCAGGGTAGAAACGTATATCCTATTCCAATGGTTGACTTATCTTCTGACGATCATATTATTCCTCAACAATTAGCTGAAGATCCATACAAAGGAGTTTCTAACAGTAAGTACCTTACACACTCACTACTTTAAGTTCCACTTGAAGAACGTCATTATATTAATTTCATAACGAATAGCACAAAATGATATATTTTTTTATGCTCAATAATAGATTATTTGGATCATGGTGATCAAGTAGTTGTATGCGACATATGTAATGCTAAGTTGTGGAAAGTTGAGGCCGGAAAAGGAAAGCTTTACTCAGGAAGAACAACTTATATGCTTTGTTAAGCATATGGAAAAGTACATCTTCCTAATTTTAAAGAGACGTGTCTGGAATATCAAAGTCTTTTTAAGAGTTTAGACGAAAGGAGCAAGCATTTCTTACTCAATATTCGTCGTTTTAATTCTATGTTTTCGTTCACTTCAATGGGTGGTAAAGTTGATTCGAAAATCAATAGAGGAAATGCTCCGTATGTATACCGAATTAGTGACGAGAATTATCATACACTGGGAAGTCTTCTTCCTAAAGAAGGTGGTGAACCAAAGTTTGCGCAGCTTTACATATACGACACAGATAATGAAGTCTGTAATCGCAAAACCGTATTTAGGTATTTCTGGAAACCATTTCTTTATTAATTTTTTTATTTATTTTTGGTTTTATGTTATATAAACACTTACTTATACTTTCGCTTTTTTCTTACAATTGCTTTGCAGTAACTCAAACAAACCAGCTTCCGCAACTTCTGATATGCTTGACATTGAACTCATAGAGTACCTTAAGGTGATTTTAGATTCAAATAATGAGCTGGTGAAAACATATAGACGTGTACGAGATCGGTTTATTGATAATCCTCAAGTTGACTTAAAATTAAGGCTTAAGGCAAATAGGTCTAAAGATGGTCGTACATACAACCTACCGACGTCGTCCGAAGTTGTTGCGCTTATTGTTGGAAACATTGAGGAAGCTCTTGATAATCGTGATGTAGTTGTTGAGTCAAAGAAAGATGGTCTACAACGTATTAGCGAGCTTCATCCTTCGTATCTCGCGCTTCAGTATCCATTGCTTTTCCCTTTTGGTGAAGATGGTTACTTGGTTGATATTCTTCATAGAGAAGGAAGGGCATCAACGAAGAAGAAAGAGTCAAAATGTACAATGAGAGAGTATTTTGCTTACCATGTTCAAGATAGAGTGAATCATTTCTCTTTGATTCTCAATGCTTGAAGATTTTTGCAACTGTTCTTGGTTGACGTATATACGATGATTGAAAGTGAACGATTACTATTCATACGTCTGCAGCAAAAAAACTGAGATCTGAGACATATGATAACCTTAAAAAGCTTGGACAAAATGGTAATCCAGATATGTCAAACGTTGGAACACGCGTACTACTACCTTCTTCGTTTACTGGTGGATCGCGTTATATGAAGGAGAATTATTATGATGCGATGGCCATTTGTAAATGGTTTGGCTACCCTGATTTTTTCATTACGATCACTTGCAATCCGAAATGGCCGGAGATTAAAATATTTCTAAAGGACACGAAGATTAATCCCGAGGATAGACCGGACATTTTATGCCGATTGTTCAAAATTAAGCTTGACGCAATCATGAAAGACTTGCGAGAGAAATCTTTATTCGGCATTGCATCGGCAGGTAAGCATACATTTAAATCAGTTACTTTATTATATTTTTTTTTGGTATGCTACGTTCATAACCGTAACTTTGAAAATAAGTATTTTAATATTAACTATCCTATCACAGTTGTCTATACCATAGAGTTTCAGAAACGAGGTCTACCGCATGCGCATATCTGTCTGTTCTTAAGTAACGAAAGTAAGCTTCCGTCGGTTGAGCATGTTGACAACTTCATTTCTGCGGAGATACCTGACAAAAACTTAGAACCAGATCTATAAACTCTTGTCAGCGACTATATGATTCACGGACCTTGTGGTGTTGCAAAACCAAATTGTCCGTGTATGGTCGACGGTAAGTGTTCGAAGAAATTTCCTAAGAAGTTCTGTGATAAGATTTGTCTAGATTCGAATGGTTATCCGGTTTATAGACGTGCCGATTCAGGTGTTTTTGTTGAGAAATCTGGTATTCAGCTTGATAATAGAAGTGTGGTTCCGTATAGCAAAACCCTATTGAGACGTTATCAAGCACACATTAACGTCGAATGGTGTAACCAGGCTGCGGCCATTAAGTATTTGTTTAAATACATTAACAAAGGACCAGATAGGGCAGAATTTGGTTTTGTACCAAATGGTGATGAAGGTCAGCTTGAAGATGGTAAAGATGAAATTAAAGAGTATTACGATTGTAGATATCTCTCGGCATGCGAAGCTTCATGGCGCATATTTGCATTTGATGTTCATTACCGCTATCCATCCGTAATCAGGCTTCCGTTTCATCTACCTGATAAACAAAACGTTGTATATGGCCCTGACGACGAACTTGATAGTGTTCTACAAAAACCTTCTGTTTCTTCTACGATGTTTTTGGGGTGGATGGAAAAGAACGAAAAAGATCCGTTGGCGCGCACCCTTACTTACGTTGAGTTCCTAACTAAATTTGTTTGGAAGAAGGACGAAAGGATATGGGATAAACGCATTATAGGCAAAACCATTGGTCGTATTCATTGTGTGAATCCTTCTATGGGCGAGGCATACTTTTTAAGAATTCTTCTTAATAAGGTAGTAGGTCCTAAGTCTTTTGAAGACATTCGTACTGTGAATGGACAAGTCTTCCCAACATTTAGAGATGCGTGCTATGCTAGAGGCCTTTTAGATGACGACAAGGAGTATATAGAAGCTTTCAAAGAGGCGCACTACACAGGTTCTGGTTACTATCTTCGTAATCTGTTTGCTACAATGTTGGCGTCTAATACACTATCAAAGCCTGAACATGTTTGGGAAAACACATGGGAGTACCTTGCGGATGGAATTTTATACAATCGGCAAAAGCTTTTGAATATTGAAGGTACGCAAATTGTTATTTAATATTTTGTCAGTTATGTTTTACAGATTAGTTTTAATTAATTTCATTTTTTATTTACAAGAATTTTAATAATTTATTTACATAATTTTAATAGGTTTGTCTCTTCCAGAAGAACAAATAAGGAACCTAACGTTGTTGGAAATTGAGCGTTACTTATTACGTAACAACTCAAGTTTAAGTCGGTTTCCGTCTATGCCTCAACCCAACAGTGAATCAATATATTCAGCAGACAACCGTTTAATTGCTGATGAGCTTAGGTACGATGTAAGCGCTACTGCCATTGAATTTGATAATAATTTAAGCAGCCTAACCGATGAGCAGCGTTTAGTGTTTGATGAGATAATTGAAGCAGTTAATAGTAATGCGGGTGGTTTGTTCTTCGTATATGGCTACGGAGGTACTGGTAAAACGTTTCTTTGGAAGACATTATCTGCATCCATTAGATGTAAAGGCGATATTGTACTAAATGTTGCATCAAGTGGAATCGCATCTCTGTTGTTACCTGGTGGGTGTACTGCACATTCAAGGTTTCATATACCTCTAAATTTAACATAAACCTCGATGTGTTTTATTAAATCCGATGATGACGTTGCTGATTTATTGAAGAAAACGAAATTGATCATTTGGGATGAAGCACTGATGAATCATAAACATGCGTTTGAAGCACTTGACCGAACAATGAAAGATATCTTCAAATGTGAGATGACATTTGGTGGAAAAGTTATGGTCTTCGGTGGTGACTTTAGACAAATACTTCCGGTTGTACCAAATGGCAGTAGGCAAGATATCGTTAATGCTTCAATCACGTCGTCGTATATTTGGAGTACTTGCAAGGTCCTTACGTTAACCAAAAACATGAGGTTAACTGTAGGAGCGAACGCATCTGATATAGAGGAGATTAAAGCTTTTGCGGATTGGTTGCTTGACTTGGGCGAGGGAAAGATCGGTGACAGTGATGATTGTGAGGTGGTTATAGATATTCCTGAAGATTTGTTAATCAAGTGTTCTGAGGATCCTATGTCAGACCTGATCGAATTTGTATATCCTTCGCTTCTTCAACTGTACAAAGATAAAGATTATTTTGCTGAAAGAGCTATACTGGCACCAACAAACGAGGTTGTTCAAGAAATAAATGAAAAATTGCTTGATTCGTTTCCTGGCGATGAAGTGGAGTATCTGAGTTCTGATAGTATTTGTCAAACTGATCAAGGAAAGAATGAAGCAAATGCGAGACTATATTCTCCCGATGTTCTAAATGGTTTAAAAATTTCTGGTCTGCCTAATCATCGATTAGTCCTTAAAGTTGGTGTACCTGTAATGTTGCTTCGTAATATCGATCAACAAAATGGTTTGTGCAACGGTACGAGACTACGGATTACTAAACTTTATAAACATGTTATAGAGGCGGAGATTATATCCGGAGGAAACATAGGGACCAGAACGTTTATTCCACGAATTAGTTTAACACCGTCGGATAAAAGAATTCCTATCAAGTTTCAACGACGACAATTCCATATAAATGTATGTTTTGCAATGACTATAAATAAAAGTCAAGGACAATCTCTATCGACGGTTGGATTGTATTTGAAATATCCAGTTTTCTCACATGGTCAGCTTTATGTTGCGTTATCAAGAGTTAAAAGCAGAGGCGGTGTGAAGTTGCTTATACTAGACAAAGATGGGAATGTAACGAGTAAAACAACAAATATAGTCTACAAGGAAGTTTTTTCCGGAATTTGAATTGTTTTTTGTTTTTTTTTCTTCCAATGTATGCATATGTACAAAATATTATATTTCAAAGGAAATAATATGGTTTTGGATGAAGCCGCGCATCGCGCGGGCATTAGCCTAGTGTTATATATAAAATAATCTAATCATTGCTATTGTATTAAATAAGAACAATCATTGTTTGAATCTTCAGTACATTAAATACAATCATAACACACAAACAATTTATATAAATGACAAATTAGAATTTACTGGACATCTTGAAGATCCAAGTTCATCTTTTTTCTTTCGTTAGGAAAGATTTCCATATCTCCACACCAGACAACAATTCCAGCAACATCTAAAATGGTAATCATAGCAACAAAAATCAGATTTGAAAGGGAGGCAAAACATAAATCAGATTAGCAGAAACAGTCATACCGCACGTGAGCAGATCCTTTCCTTCTCCATTAACAATGTATGAATGTGCAATGAAATTAAATCCGTAATCAACACCTTGCCAACCATTCGCACGTGTAACAACCGTACACCGGTAAAAGTTAATCTTGTAACCATGGTTAATAACTTTGTAAGCATCGGTGTTTTCTCCAACACCAAATCTGGAGAGAATAACAACTTCATCCTCATGAAGCTGTGAGATAAACACAGGTATCAATGGAGCCTTAATCCCTGCCTGAATCTTACGGCCCTGACAAATAAGTGAAACCACATACATTAGAAACAAACAAACAAACAGTACCTTAAAAAAATATAAAAGATACTTAGCTAAAGTCTCCACATATGAAGGGTCAATAACCAACTAATATTCATGTTTGTTTCATTGTGCCTAATCCTATAACACAGAAACAAACAGTAACTATCTATAAAGGACCAAAAACCAACCAAAATATTAGTCTTTTTATCATTATAACTAACCCTAAATTACACAAAACAGAAAATACATAACCATGTAACTTTAGTTACACAAACCTAAATTACAAAAAAACACTTTCAAAACATAAAGAATATTCGTATTTGTTTCATCTATCAAGTATCATAAACCAACCAAACAGTAAACAATAATCATCTATCAAGGATCATAAACCAACCAAAGAAATATTCATCTTTGGTTCTTTATATCTAACACTAAATTATCAAGGATCCAAAAAACAAACAAAAAACCATCTTTCTTTCTTTAAAGAAAGAAACAAACACTAACTTCACAATAATCATCTATTTCGGAGAAAAAACAATCAAACAAATATTCATCCCGTTTCTTTATATCTAACCCTAAATTATAAAGGATAAAAAAAAACAAACAAAAAACAACCTTTGTTTCTTTAAACAAACAAACAGTAACTTTACAATAATCATCTATTTCGGATAAAAAAAACAAAGAAACAAATATTCATCTTTGTTTCTTTAAACCTAACCCTAAATTACACAAAACAAATAATAATCAACTGTAACTAACAAACCTAAATTACACAAAACTCAAAACACAAACATAAATTATAGAACCACCTCGGACACACAAATCTCAAAATCAAAATGATAAAAAGAGTAAAAAAGGACAAATGCTTGACAAACACTAATACCTTCTCATCGAGCAAGATCAGATCCATCCGAAAGGACTGAACCCATTTCCGGATGATTCGACACTTCAGATTCCACATATCTTTGGACGGATTCAAATCATCAATGAAACTAAGTGACAAAGATGGTGGTTCACCGCCGGATTTCTTGATATTCTCAGCGGCTTTTGCTTCACCGCCGGATTTCTTGACGGATGACATACTTTGTATAGAAGATAGAAGATGAGGAGATTTTGAAATGAGAAGAAAGAGTGAGAATGCAATCGGTGAAAATCTAGAATGAGATTATATATTTTAGATAGATTAATAGATATGATTACTTCTTACAGAGCATTAAATGCTAATTTCTTCTCCCCATGCAATTTCAAAGTTCCCTCCTAAATAAAATCATTTTTTAGTAAAAATAAAATCAGATTATATATTTTAGATTGATTAATAGATATATAAATATTGAAAAGGGAATTATGACATCAGCGAGTACATGTGGCATAGCTTAGAAGTTGACACTAAGGCAGATTTACATCAGCTCAACTTCTCTTATTATAGATAGTATAGATTACTTGAATGTTGATTTTTTTTTTTGAACGGTAGATTTTTTTTTATTTCTGTCGTGTGTGGGACATGAACCCAAGACCTCCATCTCCTAAGGTGTTTTAAAGGTTTTGCCTTTGCCAATGGACCACCACGCCATTGGTGAATGTTGATTATTTTAGTTGTATGTTTAGATTGGTGATCATATAGTTCAAATTTGAAACTTTATTGATTAATTACTTGATGTTTAGGTTAATTACTTGAAACTTAATTACCAATTTAGACATTTAGATGAAACTTGCATGGATTGCTTAGGTTGATTACTTATTACATGTTGGTTGATTGTAGTTTGATTTTTTAGTTATAGGTAGGGGTGTCAATCGTGTCAGGTTTACGGGTTATGGGTTGATGGGTTGAAATGTGAAACAAGAACCCAACGCATATTATTATTATCTGTGTTAAAGAGTTCAACTCTAACTAGCACACATATAATTCGGGTCAACTCGAACACGACCTGTTTAACACGTTTTTTAAATGAGTCATACTTGTTGATGAGCTAATAGCAAGTTGTTGGGTTGTAAGTAGCTTATCGTTAATGTAACACCCTAGTTTTGATTTAACGGTTTTACATGAAAATACCAACAATTAGATGTGTAGTTAAGACTACACATATTATAAAAATACGGGTTTACTAAAACTTTTATAAATTCATAAGTTATTCTAGGTAATGTGATCGAATTCGTTGTTTAAATTTTACAACGTGGCAAAGTGCGGAAGCGTGTATCTTTATCGTGTTCGGTTCTTTGCTGAGCTTGATCGTCTTCCGGCATCCAAAAGTACCTACATTTCAATAACATGAAATGCTTTAGTCATACGGGGTTTAAATCATGTCCGAACGATGTCCGGAAAACAATTGATTTCTCAAATGAAAAACAAAATAATAAATAAAAAAAATTTTCTCCACCGTAAATTACGGTGGGACCGTAATTTACGGTGGCCCCTGGGTTCATGCATTTCTACCGTAAAACAGTGGGCCACCACCGTAAAATAAATCATCTCCAGATTTATTTATTCGGTTCAGTTATACCGAACCTACCGTTTACAAGCAAACCAAATTTATTTAAATGACCTTAACGGGTCTCACTAATTAGACTTATTAGTCCAGTTACTTTTTACCGCTTGCTTGGTTATAATGTGATTCTACTTCACATTACATTTCTTGACCGTGATTGTGTTACATCATGTTTAATTTATATCAAATTTCATTTTCGAAAATATCACCTTTCGAATATATCGTTTTGCGCCTATCAGTATCAAGACTTGTATCTTTCATGCTTACTATTTAAATTCCTATTAGAATTTATGTTTGTAAAAACATTATTTCGTACTAAAACCGAAGTTTTAGTTTTAGGATCTTCTCTTTAACTTTTGTCAATTATCCATACCAGGATATTGACAGTCCATAATTTATTCTTATTTGGTTATATCCCATTACCGGGCTCATTATTCTTTTGCATTTAACGCTACCGTTATCTGGCTAGTGCTCATTTGTGCCATTCGGCGTTATATTGTATTCAACATGTTTGACCTATTAATGTGAAATTCATCACTTATAAACAATCAACTTTATTCTTTATTCAACCCATTCGACTTCGAATAGTTGAACATATTTACTCTCAACTTCTATATACGATATTTTATAGTTATAACTCGTAATCCAAGTTACTTTGATTTTTCAACCCGAGTTCACGTCTCATGGTTTACGCATGTGTTCAATTCTTACCCATCAACTGGGTGTTTTACCGAGGTCATTATTATTGCAACCCTCCCGGTGTGCATTAAGACCTCGCTTCATTTTTTTTTATATCCCGACTTTGTCTTTAAGTTTGACGTTTTACAAAAACGACTCGTTTAGGGACATATTCGCATCTTCCGGGTTCGAGTGTAAGTACACTCCCTCCCAATGCTTGTCTAAATCATTTTACATGCTTGCGTTTTCTGGGTTCGAGTGTAAGTACACTCCCTCCCAGTACTTGTCTAAATCATTTTACATGCTTGCGTTTTCTGGGTTCGAGTGTAAGTACACTCCCTCCCAATACTTGTCTAGATCATTTTACATGCTTGCGTTTTCTGGGTTCGAGTGTAAGTACACTCCCTCCCAGTACTTGTCTAGATCATTTTACATGCTTGCGTTTTCTGGGTTCGAGTGTAAGTACACTCCCTCCCAGTACTTGTCTAAATCATTTTACATGCTTCTTTGTCCCTTCATTCGGGCTCATTATCCTGTTGTAATACGCTTCCGTCACTCGGTTGTGCGTTTACATTATTATCAAACATTTTGCTTATTTGATTCATTTGGGTACTTTTAAGTTAGCCCCCATTCACACCGTCCTTACTACATCGGATGTAAACGTGTCCGCCATAAGAAGTTCGTGGTATCATATGCCACTACTTACTTGGCCAGAGTAAGCGATTAACACATGACACACATGACCTTTTTATAGTTTTCACATCACGCCCTATGTAAGTAACGCCTCTATTTGTTTCTCTTGGAAACAATATCCCGAATACATTTTCTATTCGGGTTTTTTTTTTTTTTTCCAAGTTTTTAATCTACATATGCAACTTTCAATTTCTACTTATTTGTTGCATATTACTATTTGTGCGATTATTTAAAATGTGCACCTGGTAATGTTTGCCCCCAACGGGCGTTCCTTGCCATTAACCTTGTTCGCGGTCGTTACGCGATTTAGTTCTCGGTGAGTATACTCCTCTCGTCATACTTCGAACCGTTCCATCATCATGTCCATAATTCGTTTGACTCTCGTCGTCTCCAAACGTGAGTGTCCTTCAGTTAAAACATTCACAAAAATTAGTAACATCAACTTCAAAATCGCCCGTATTATAATACAGGGCTTTTTCTACTATACGCGTCAATGCGCGTATTTTCGTCAACTATTTCAATCACTTTAATTGGGGTAACGTGTATCACACGATAGCCCTATGTGTTGTTTACAACACTTTAGCATGCTAAGCTATTAACATACTTGTACTTACCGGATTTGCGATCAAGTCTCGAACCGAACACTATTCTTTGTCAAGAGCATAAGGTTTAAGTCCAAGCATGGTTCCTCCCCACCATACTCGAATCTCTTAAACCAAGGCTCTGATACCAACTTGTAACACCCTAGTTTTGATTTAACGGTTTTACATGAAAATACCAACAATTAGATGTGTAGTTAAGACTACACATATTATAAAAATACGGGTTTACTAAAACTTTTATAAATTCATAAGTTATTCTAGGTAATGTGATCGAATTCGTTGTTTAAATTTTACAACGTGGCAAAGTGCGGAAGCGTGTATCTTTATCGTGTTCGGTTCTTTGCTGAGCTTGATCGTCTTCCGGCATCCAAAAGTACCTACATTTCAATAACATGAAATGCTTTAGTCATACGGGGTTTAAATCATGTCCGAACGATGTCCGGAAAACAATTGATTTCTCAAATGAAAAACAAAATAATAAATAAAAAAAAATTTCTCCACCGTAAATTACGGTGGGACCGTAATTTACGGTGGCCCCTGGGTTCATGCATTTCTACCGTAAAACAGTGGGCCACCACCGTAAAATAAATCATCTCCACCGTAAATTACGGTGGGACCGTAAATTACGGTGGGCCCTGGGTTCAGCCTTTCCATTTTGCCGTAATTTGACACGAAATCTTTCGTATCTTTCAAACCGCTTATCCTTTTGACCTACCGTTTCTTCCTACATGTTTGTAATTTGATTCTCCATCATATGGAGTTAAAATCCGACATCCGGCTTGATAAAATTCAAGACTTTTAAGTCTTCGGCTTATTACTCTTTTACCAAAATTTGACCCGTTCGTGATTTTATCAAACGTACAAGTTTGTTTGACCCGTATTTCTCATAAACCTATTAAATTCAAAGATGTCTAACATATTGGGTTCCAATTATAGAATTATATACATTCTTTAACCCATTTTCACCCATATGCTTATTCTGGCCCGTTTGAGGTATTCAAGCATATTTTAAGCACCAATTGCTTTCATTCATTTCTAAATGCATATATCCACGTTTCTTAACAAAGGATCTTCCACCACAACTATATTTGTGGTGGACTTAATGAGGTGATCTATATAATCCGAGTTTTTCTCGTCGGATTGCTAATTTACGACAAAGACTCATATAGAGTCATTTGACCGAAGATTTACATCTTTCGCTTCTTACACTTATTCCAATTATTTATTTGATCATAAAACACGTTTTCAAAACTACCTTTAAAGGTCGTTTGTTGAAATTAGCTTATAAGGGCGTTTTAGTCCATTTAGTCAATCATTTACGATAAAGGACTTTAGAAAGTATATTTGACCCATAAACCCTCTTTTAACTTATGATGTTGTTTGAAAAGTCGTTAAGCTTTCCAAACGCAATGTTCCTTATTTAAAACATTCGGTTTACTTATCAAGTAACCAATTGTCTAATCTGACTACTTTTAACACTCTTTGAACCACATGTTCTAAATGAGTGTTACCCTATTTCACGTACCTGGCGCGGACCATTATATTGACCCGTTTTTAATACCTTGCTTTTAAAATTGCAAGTTCTTAGCGTTGCGAATACCCGTTTGACATTTACTCCTGCAATAATATACTCGACAATATTCATTAGTCGTTATTGTCAAAAAGGTGATGTCTACACCTTTTGACCCGTTTGACTGAATCAATCGTTTATCTATACGAGATGATATTTATTATCGTCTCATCTACATGACTCATTCCGTTTAACACCGTACGGTCATTTTACTTATAAACCGTTTATTGCTTTCGACATAATATGACCAAATTATCGATTTACTTCTCTTTTAACCATTATAATGATTTCTTTCATCTTTGATTTTCTTGTTCCGTTCGACTACACGACAGAACATCATATTTCAATTGTTTAGATAACTCATTCATAATTTATATGATAAGAAAATATTCCACAATTTAAGACTAGTGTAAGCTATACTTACCTTGCATCCGAATTATGCTTTTCCTCCATTCTTGATTTGTTTGACCCGCTTCCTTTCCCAAGCCTCCACCTAGCTCGTTAGGTGTCAAACTATTTTCAATCATTTGCAAGGCGGTTAAATTAGTCATATAAATCACGACTATTCCACCTCACCTATTTACTATGCCGAAGCTACTATTCGACTTCATGATTAGCTAACTTAGCTTATCAAAGTTTAACTACTTTTTGATCACATATTTTGCACAATTAAGTCAAATCAACATTATGATTAGAACCCGCTTTACCCCATCTTTCACGTAATTAATCAAACAAGGAAATTACGCGTTTCATTCGAACTCTCAACTTACAATCATTCACTTAGGCATTTTAACAAACACCTTGTGGGCATATTCTATAAAATCAACAATCGATTTTCATAACTAGTTATTTAGCCAAGCTTAACATCAATTAAGCATGTTCAAATCAATTTTTCATATTAACAAAATCTGCATTCACTTCCTAGAGCTCAATTACACTAGAACAACAATCAAAATTCTAGTGTTTAACATATTCTTACAAAACCCACTTATCACCTTCAATGGTGATTGTGAATTCTCAAGAATTAAACAAAATTTCTACAAGTAATTGACTAGGGTTTATCCCTAATCACTATCTCATTCCTATTTCATCCAAGCAACCATCATGCATCATAAATTTCGAGTTTCAAGTATTGATTCAGAATTTCAACTAGAATCATTCAACGAAATTTAACATACCTTATGATCATTTCGCTGAGGTGATCATTAATCCATGCTTGGATTTCAATTTGGGTGTGATTTGCCCTTCCAATTGCTTGAATTTTAGCTTGTTAGGGTTTTGAAGATGAGGGCTCCTGGCTCCTCTAGAAATGTCGACCAGAACACACACTTTGAGTGTGTGTTTTGGTGTTTAACTTTTGTTTTAATAAAACAAGTTTCCCCACTTGACAATATTAGTCCCTCATGTTTCCTTTTGATCAAATGAAGCTATAACTCACCATTAGTCATTTAATCACATGCTACTAACTAGGTTAATTATTCCTTGTTACTTTAGCGGGTTCGGGAAGTTATAACCCGTTATGTTTTTAAGTCCCGTTAAATCTCGGGCCTTTTAAGCTTTTATTTCTTAAAAGCTTTTATTCACTTTTTATTTATTATTAGGATTAATTATTTAAATCCTAATATTTACCGGGTAAATTTTGCCATTAACGGTACTTTACCCGTCTTTTAGTATTAACATGGGTTAATTACCAAACCCGTTTTCGGGGTGTTACAAGTCTACCCCCCTTAAAGAGGTTTCGTCCTCGAAACCTTGCTTACATAGTTCATTGAGTTTCTAACTCAATGCGTTTGACTTGAGTAATCTCTTAAGCATTACTCATACTTTAACCAATTGTTAGCATTACCCGAAAAATTATGGTAATGTCTTTTTGGTTACAGAACCTCTACTTATCTCGTATGACATAATGTAACTTGAAATAACGTAATTCCGTTATTTTTACTAGTTTAGTTAACTTAGCGATTTCCATCGCTTTTATCTATTATCGAACTCTTGGTGCATTCGTCACCTCGACCCGTTTAAGGGTCCTTAGTGAAATATTTCACTTTTAGCAATACTTTCTTTTGTTTTCAGATTTATTTATTCGGTTCAGTTATACCGAACCTACCGTTTACAAGCAAACCAAATTTATTTAAATGACCTTAACGGGTCTCACTAATTAGACTTATTAGTCCAGTTACTTTTTACCGCTTGCTTGGTTATAATGTGATTCTACTTCACATTACATTTCTTGACCGTGATTGTGTTACATCATGTTTAATTTATATCAAATTTCATTTTCGAAAATATCACTTTTCGAATATATCGTTTTGCGCCTATCAGTATCAAGACTTGTATCTTTCATGCTTACTATTTAAATTCCTATTAGAATTTATGTTTGTAAAAACATTATTTCGTACTAAAACCGAAGTTTTAGTTTTAGGATCTTCTCTTTAACTTTTGTCAATTATCCATACCAGGATATTGACAGTCCATAATTTATTCTTATTTGGTTATATCCCATTACCGGGCTCATTATTCTTTTGCATTTAACGCTACCGTTATCTGGCTAGTGCTCATTTGTGCCATTCGGCGTTATATTGTATTCAACATGTTTGACCTATTAATGTGAAATTCATCACTTATAAACAATCAACTTTATTCTTTATTCAACCCATTCGACTTCGAATAGTTGAACATATTTACTCTCAACTTCTATATACGATATTTTATAGTTATAACTCGTAATCCAAGTTACTTTGATTTTTCAACCCGAGTTCACGTCTCATGGTTTACGCATGTGTTCAATTCTTACCCATCAACTGGGTGTTTTACCGAGGTCATTATTATTGCAACCCTCCCGGTGTGCATTAAGACCTCGCTTCATTTTTTTTTTTTTATATCCCGACTTTGTCTTTAAGTTTGACGTTTTACAAAAACGACTCGTTTAGGGACATATTCGCATCTTCCGGGTTCGAGTGTAAGTACACTCCCTCCCAATGCTTGTCTAAATCATTTTACATGCTTGCGTTTTCTGGGTTCGAGTGTAAGTACACTCCCTCCCAGTACTTGTCTAAATCATTTTACATGCTTGCGTTTTCTGGGTTCGAGTGTAAGTACACTCCCTCCCAGTACTTGTCTAGATCATTTTACATGCTTGCGTTTTCTGGGTTCGAGTGTAAGTACACTCCCTCCCAGTACTTGTCTAGATCATTTTACATGCTTGCGTTTTCTGGGTTCGAGTGTAAGTACACTCCCTCCCAGTACTTGTCTAAATCATTTTACATGCTTCTTTGTCCCTTCATTCGGGCTCATTATCCTGTTGTAATACGCTTCCGTCACTCGGTTGTGCGTTTACATTATTATCAAACATTTTGCTTATTTGATTCATTTGGGTACTTTTAAGTTAGCCCCCATTCACACCGTCCTTACTACATCGGATGTAAACGTGTCCGCCATAAGAAGTTCGTGGTATCATATGCCACTACTTACTTGGCCAGAGTAAGCGATTAACACATGACACACATGACCTTTTTATAGTTTTCACATCACGCCCTATGTAAGTAACGCCTCTATTTGTTTCTCTTGGAAACAATATCCCGAATACATTTTCTATTCGGGTTTTTTTTTTTTTTTTTCCAAGTTTTTAATCTACATATGCAACTTTCAATTTCTACTTATTTGTTGCATATTACTATTTGTGCGATTATTTAAAATGTGCACCTGGTAATGTTTGCCCCCAACGGGCGTTCCTTGCCATTAACCTTGTTCGCGGTCGTTACGCGATTTAGTTCTCGGTGAGTATACTCCTCTCGTCATACTTCGAACCGTTCCATCATCATGTCCATAATTCGTTTGACTCTCGTCGTCTCCAAACGTGAGTGTCCTTCAGTTAAAACATTCACAAAAATTAGTAACATCAACTTCAAAATCGCCCGTATTATAATACAGGGCTTTTTCTACTATACGCGTCAATGCGCGTATTTTCGTCAACTATTTCAATCACTTTAATTGGGGTAACGTGTATCACACGATAGCCCTATGTGTTGTTTACAACACTTTAGCATGCTAAGCTATTAACATACTTGTACTTACCGGATTTGCGATCAAGTCTCGAACCGAACACTATTCTTTGTCAAGAGCATAAGGTTTAAGTCCAAGCATGGTTCCTCCCCACCATACTCGAATCTCTTAAACCAAGGCTCTGATACCAACTTGTAACACCCTAGTTTTGATTTAACGGTTTTACATGAAAATACCAACAATTAGATGTGTAGTTAAGACTACACATATTATAAAAATACGGGTTTACTAAAACTTTTATAAATTCATAAGTTATTCTAGGTAATGTGATCGAATTCGTTGTTTAAATTTTACAACGTGGCAAAGTGCGGAAGCGTGTATCTTTATCGTGTTCGGTTCTTTGCTGAGCTTGATCGTCTTCCGGCATCCAAAAGTACCTACATTTCAATAACATGAAATGCTTTAGTCATACGGGGTTTAAATCATGTCCGAACGATGTCCGGAAAACAATTGATTTCTCAAATGAAAAACAAAATAATAAATAAAAAAAAATTTCTCCACCGTAAATTACGGTCGGCCCCTGGGTTCATGCATTTCTACCGTAAAACAGTGGGCCACCACCGTAAAATAAATCATCTCCACCGTAAATTACGGTGGGACCGTAAATTACGGTGGGCCCTGGGTTCAGCCTTTCCATTTTGCCGTAATTTGACACGAAATCTTTCGTATCTTTCAAACCGCTTATCCTTTTGACCTACCGTTTCTTCCTACATGTTTGTAATTTGATTCTCCATCATATGGAGTTAAAATCCGACATCCGGCTTGATAAAATTCAAGACTTTTAAGTCTTCGGCTTATTACTCTTTTACCAAAATTTGACCCGTTCGTGATTTTATCAAACGTACAAGTTTGTTTGACCCGTATTTCTCATAAACCTATTAAATTCAAAGATGTCTAACATATTGGGTTCCAATTATAGAATTATATACATTCTTTAACCCATTTTCACCCATATGCTTATTCTGGCCCGTTTGAGGTATTCAAGCATATTTTAAGCACCAATTGCTTTCATTCATTTCTAAATGCATATATCCACGTTTCTTAACAAAGGATCTTCCACCACAACTATATTTGTGGTGGACTTAATGAGGTGATCTATATAATCCGAGTTTTTCTCGTCGGATTGCTAATTTACGACAAAGACTCATATAGAGTCATTTGACCGAAGATTTACATCTTTCGCTTCTTACACTTATTCCAATTATTTATTTGATCATAAAACACGTTTTCAAAACTACCTTTAAAGGTCGTTTGTTGAAATTAGCTTATAAGGGCGTTTTAGTCCATTTAGTCAATCATTTACGATAAAGGACTTTAGAAAGTATATTTGACCCATAAACCCTCTTTTAACTTATGATGTTGTTTGAAAAGTCGTTAAGCTTTCCAAACGCAATGTTCCTTATTTAAAACATTCGGTTTACTTATCAAGTAACCAATTGTCTAATCTGACTACTTTTAACACTCTTTGAACCACATGTTCTAAATGAGTGTTACCCTATTTCACGTACCTGGCGCGGACCATTATATTGACCCGTTTTTAATACCTTGCTTTTAAAATTGCAAGTTCTTAGCGTTGCGAATACCCGTTTGACATTTACTCCTGCAATAATATACTCGACAATATTCATTAGTCGTTATTGTCAAAAAGGTGATGTCTACACCTTTTGACCCGTTTGACTGAATCAATCGTTTATCTATACGAGATGATATTTATTATCGTCTCATCTACATGACTCATTCCGTTTAACACCGTACGGTCATTTTACTTATAAACCGTTTATTGCTTTCGACATAATATGACCAAATTATCGATTTACTTCTCTTTTAACCATTATAATGATTTCTTTCATCTTTGATTTTCTTGTTCCGTTCGACTACACGACAGAACATCATATTTCAATTGTTTAGATAACTCATTCATAATTTATATGATAAGAAAATATTCCACAATTTAAGACTAGTGTAAGCTATACTTACCTTGCATCCGAATTATGCTTTTCCTCCATTCTTGATTTGTTTGACCCGCTTCCTTTCCCAAGCCTCCACCTAGCTCGTTAGGTGTCAAACTATTTTCAATCATTTGCAAGGCGGTTAAATTAGTCATATAAATCACGACTATTCCACCTCACCTATTTACTATGCCGAAGCTACTATTCGACTTCATGATTAGCTAACTTAGCTTATCAAAGTTTAACTACTTTTTGATCACATATTTTGCACAATTAAGTCAAATCAACATTATGATTAGAACCCGCTTTACCCCATCTTTCACGTAATTAATCAAACAAGGAAATTACGCGTTTCATTCGAACTCTCAACTTACAATCATTCACTTAGGCATTTTAACAAACACCTTGTGGGCATATTCTATAAAATCAACAATCGATTTTCATAACTAGTTATTTAGCCAAGCTTAACATCAATTAAGCATGTTCAAATCAATTTTTCATATTAACAAAATCTGCATTCACTTCCTAGAGCTCAATTACACTAGAACAACAATCAAAATTCTAGTGTTTAACATATTCTTACAAAACCCACTTATCACCTTCAATGGTGATTGTGAATTCTCAAGAATTAAACAAAATTTCTACAAGTAATTGACTAGGGTTTATCCCTAATCACTATCTCATTCCTATTTCATCCAAGCAACCATCATGCATCATAAATTTCGAGTTTCAAGTATTGATTCAGAATTTCAACTAGAATCATTCAACGAAATTTAACATACCTTATGATCATTTCGCTGAGGTGATCATTAATCCATGCTTGGATTTCAATTTGGGTGTGATTTGCCCTTCCAATTGCTTGAATTTTAGCTTGTTAGGGTTTTGAAGATGAGGGCTCCTGGCTCCTCTAGAAATGTCGACCAGAACACACACTTTGAGTGTGTGTTTTGGTGTTTAACTTTTGTTTTAATAAAACAAGTTTCCCCACTTGACAATATTAGTCCCTCATGTTTCCTTTTGATCAAATGAAGCTATAACTCACCATTAGTCATTTAATCACATGCTACTAACTAGGTTAATTATTCCTTGTTACTTTAGCGGGTTCGGGAAGTTATAACCCGTTATGTTTTTAAGTCCCGTTAAATCTCGGGCCTTTTAAGCTTTTATTTCTTAAAAGCTTTTATTCACTTTTTATTTATTATTAGGATTAATTATTTAAATCCTAATATTTACCGGGTAAATTTTGCCATTAACGGTACTTTACCCGTCTTTTAGTATTAACATGGGTTAATTACCAAACCCGTTTTCGGGGTGTTACAAGTCTACCCCCCTTAAAGAGGTTTCGTCCTCGAAACCTTGCTTACATAGTTCATTGAGTTTCTAACTCAATGCGTTTGACTTGAGTAATCTCTTAAGCATTACTCATACTTTAACCAATTGTTAGCATTACCCGAAAAATTATGGTAATGTCTTTTTGGTTACAGAACCTCTACTTATCTCGTATGACATAATGTAACTTGAAATAACGTAATTCCGTTATTTTTACTAGTTTAGTTAACTTAGCGATTTCCATCGCTTTTATCTATTATCGAACTCTTGGTGCATTCGTCACCTCGACCCGTTTAAGGGTCCTTAGTGAAATATTTCACTTTTAGCAATACTTTCTTTTGTTTTCAGATTTATTTATTCGGTTCAGTTATACCGAACCTACCGTTTACAAGCAAACCAAATTTATTTAAATGACCTTAACGGGTCTCACTAATTAGACTTATTAGTCCAGTTACTTTTTACCGCTTGCTTGGTTATAATGTGATTCTACTTCACATTACATTTCTTGACCGTGATTGTGTTACATCATGTTTAATTTATATCAAATTTCATTTTCGAAAATATCACTTTTCGAATATATCGTTTTGCGCCTATCAGTATCAAGACTTGTATCTTTCATGCTTACTATTTAAATTCCTATTAGAATTTATGTTTGTAAAAACATTATTTCGTACTAAAACCGAAGTTTTAGTTTTAGGATCTTCTCTTTAACTTTTGTCAATTATCCATACCAGGATATTGACAGTCCATAATTTATTCTTATTTGGTTATATCCCATTACCGGGCTCATTATTCTTTTGCATTTAACGCTACCGTTATCTGGCTAGTGCTCATTTGTGCCATTCGGCGTTATATTGTATTCAACATGTTTGACCTATTAATGTGAAATTCATCACTTATAAACAATCAACTTTATTCTTTATTCAACCCATTCGACTTCGAATAGTTGAACATATTTACTCTCAACTTCTATATACGATATTTTATAGTTATAACTCGTAATCCAAGTTACTTTGATTTTTCAACCCGAGTTCACGTCTCATGGTTTACGCATGTGTTCAATTCTTACCCATCAACTGGGTGTTTTACCGAGGTCATTATTATTGCAACCCTCCCGGTGTGCATTAAGACCTCGCTTCATTTTTTTTTTTTTATATCCCGACTTTGTCTTTAAGTTTGACGTTTTACAAAAACGACTCGTTTAGGGACATATTCGCATCTTCCGGGTTCGAGTGTAAGTACACTCCCTCCCAATGCTTGTCTAAATCATTTTACATGCTTGCGTTTTCTGGGTTCGAGTGTAAGTACACTCCCTCCCAGTACTTGTCTAAATCATTTTACATGCTTGCGTTTTCTGGGTTCGAGTGTAAGTACACTCCCTCCCAGTACTTGTCTAGATCATTTTACATGCTTGCGTTTTCTGGGTTCGAGTGTAAGTACACTCCCTCCCAGTACTTGTCTAGATCATTTTACATGCTTGCGTTTTCTGGGTTCGAGTGTAAGTACACTCCCTCCCAGTACTTGTCTAAATCATTTTACATGCTTCTTTGTCCCTTCATTCGGGCTCATTATCCTGTTGTAATACGCTTCCGTCACTCGGTTGTGCGTTTACATTATTATCAAACATTTTGCTTATTTGATTCATTTGGGTACTTTTAAGTTAGCCCCCATTCACACCGTCCTTACTACATCGGATGTAAACGTGTCCGCCATAAGAAGTTCGTGGTATCATATGCCACTACTTACTTGGCCAGAGTAAGCGATTAACACATGACACACATGACCTTTTTATAGTTTTCACATCACGCCCTATGTAAGTAACGCCTCTATTTGTTTCTCTTGGAAACAATATCCCGAATACATTTTCTATTCGGGTTTTTTTTTTTTTTTTTCCAAGTTTTTAATCTACATATGCAACTTTCAATTTCTACTTATTTGTTGCATATTACTATTTGTGCGATTATTTAAAATGTGCACCTGGTAATGTTTGCCCCCAACGGGCGTTCCTTGCCATTAACCTTGTTCGCGGTCGTTACGCGATTTAGTTCTCGGTGAGTATACTCCTCTCGTCATACTTCGAACCGTTCCATCATCATGTCCATAATTCGTTTGACTCTCGTCGTCTCCAAACGTGAGTGTCCTTCAGTTAAAACATTCACAAAAATTAGTAACATCAACTTCAAAATCGCCCGTATTATAATACAGGGCTTTTTCTACTATACGCGTCAATGCGCGTATTTTCGTCAACTATTTCAATCACTTTAATTGGGGTAACGTGTATCACACGATAGCCCTATGTGTTGTTTACAACACTTTAGCATGCTAAGCTATTAACATACTTGTACTTACCGGATTTGCGATCAAGTCTCGAACCGAACACTATTCTTTGTCAAGAGCATAAGGTTTAAGTCCAAGCATGGTTCCTCCCCACCATACTCGAATCTCTTAAACCAAGGCTCTGATACCAACTTGTAACACCCTAGTTTTGATTTAACGGTTTTACATGAAAATACCAACAATTAGATGTGTAGTTAAGACTACACATATTATAAAAATACGGGTTTACTAAAACTTTTATAAATTCATAAGTTATTCTAGGTAATGTGATCGAATTCGTTGTTTAAATTTTACAACGTGGCAAAGTGCGGAAGCGTGTATCTTTATCGTGTTCGGTTCTTTGCTGAGCTTGATCGTCTTCCGGCATCCAAAAGTACCTACATTTCAATAACATGAAATGCTTTAGTCATACGGGGTTTAAATCATGTCCGAACGATGTCCGGAAAACAATTGATTTCTCAAATGAAAAACAAAATAATAAATAAAAAAAAATTTCTCCACCGTAAATTACGGTCGGCCCCTGGGTTCATGCATTTCTACCGTAAAACAGTGGGCCACCACCGTAAAATAAATCATCTCCACCGTAAATTACGGTGGGACCGTAAATTACGGTGGGCCCTGGGTTCAGCCTTTCCATTTTGCCGTAATTTGACACGAAATCTTTCGTATCTTTCAAACCGCTTATCCTTTTGACCTACCGTTTCTTCCTACATGTTTGTAATTTGATTCTCCATCATATGGAGTTAAAATCCGACACCCGGCTTGATAAAATTCAAGACTTTTAAGTCTTCGGCTTATTACTCTTTTACCAAAATTTGACCCGTTCGTGATTTTATCAAACGTACAAGTTTGTTTGACCCGTATTTCTCATAAACCTATTAAATTCAAAGATGTCTAACATATTGGGTTCCAATTATAGAATTATATACATTCTTTAACCCATTTTCACCCATATGCTTATTCTGGCCCGTTTGAGGTATTCAAGCATATTTTAAGCACCAATTGCTTTCATTCATTTCTAAATGCATATATCCACGTTTCTTAACAAAGGATCTTCCACCACAACTATATTTGTGGTGGACTTAATGAGGTGATCTATATAATCCGAGTTTTTCTCGTCGGATTGCTAATTTACGACAAAGACTCATATAGAGTCATTTGACCGAAGATTTACATCTTTCGCTTCTTACACTTATTCCAATTATTTATTTGATCATAAAACACGTTTTCAAAACTACCTTTAAAGGTCGTTTGTTGAAATTAGCTTATAAGGGCGTTTTAGTCCATTTAGTCAATCATTTACGATAAAGGACTTTAGAAAGTATATTTGACCCATAAACCCTCTTTTAACTTATGATGTTGTTTGAAAAGTCGTTAAGCTTTCCAAACGCAATGTTCCTTATTTAAAACATTCGGTTTACTTATCAAGTAACCAATTGTCTAATCTGACTACTTTTAACACTCTTTGAACCACATGTTCTAAATGAGTGTTACCCTATTTCACGTACCTGGCGCGGACCATTATATTGACCCGTTTTTAATACCTTGCTTTTAAAATTGCAAGTTCTTAGCGTTGCGAATACCCGTTTGACATTTACTCCTGCAATAATATACTCGACAATATTCATTAGTCGTTATTGTCAAAAAGGTGATGTCTACACCTTTTGACCCGTTTGACTGAATCAATCGTTTATCTATACGAGATGATATTTATTATCGTCTCATCTACATGACTCATTCCGTTTAACACCGTACGGTCATTTTACTTATAAACCGTTTATTGCTTTCGACATAATATGACCAAATTATCGATTTACTTCTCTTTTAACCATTATAATGATTTCTTTCATCTTTGATTTTCTTGTTCCGTTCGACTACACGACAGAACATCATATTTCAATTGTTTAGATAACTCATTCATAATTTATATGATAAGAAAATATTCCACAATTTAAGACTAGTGTAAGCTATACTTACCTTGCATCCGAATTATGCTTTTCCTCCATTCTTGATTTGTTTGACCCGCTTCCTTTCCCAAGCCTCCACCTAGCTCGTTAGGTGTCAAACTATTTTCAATCATTTGCAAGGCGGTTAAATTAGTCATATAAATCACGACTATTCCACCTCACCTATTTACTATGCCGAAGCTACTATTCGACTTCATGATTAGCTAACTTAGCTTATCAAAGTTTAACTACTTTTTGATCACATATTTTGCACAATTAAGTCAAATCAACATTATGATTAGAACCCGCTTTACCCCATCTTTCACGTAATTAATCAAACAAGGAAATTACGCGTTTCATTCGAACTCTCAACTTACAATCATTCACTTAGGCATTTTAACAAACACCTTGTGGGCATATTCTATAAAATCAACAATCGATTTTCATAACTAGTTATTTAGCCAAGCTTAACATCAATTAAGCATGTTCAAATCAATTTTTCATATTAACAAAATCTGCATTCACTTCCTAGAGCTCAATTACACTAGAACAACAATCAAAATTCTAGTGTTTAACATATTCTTACAAAACCCACTTATCACCTTCAATGATGATTGTGAATTCTCAAGAATTAAACAAAATTTCTACAAGTAATTGACTAGGGTTTATCCCTAATCACTATCTCATTCCTATTTCATCCAAGCAACCATCATGCATCATAAATTTCGAGTTTCAAGTATTGATTCAGAATTTCAACTAGAATCATTCAACGAAATTTAACATACCTTATGATCATTTCGCTGAGGTGATCATTAATCCATGCTTGGATTTCAATTTGGGTGTGATTTGCCCTTCCAATTGCTTGAATTTTAGCTTGTTAGGGTTTTGAAGATGAGGGCTCCTGGCTCCTCTAGAAATGTCGACCAGAACACACACTTTGAGTGTGTGTTTTGGTGTTTAACTTTTGTTTTAATAAAACAAGTTTCCCCACTTGACAATATTAGTCCCTCATGTTTCCTTTTGATCAAATGAAGCTATAACTCACCATTAGTCATTTAATCACATGCTACTAACTAGGTTAATTATTCCTTGTTACTTTAGCGGGTTCGGGAAGTTATAACCCGTTATGTTTTTAAGTCCCGTTAAATCTCGGGCCTTTTAAGCTTTTATTTCTTAAAAGCTTTTATTCACTTTTTATTTATTTTTAAGATTAATTATTTAAATTCTAATATTTACCGGGTAAATTTTGCCATTAACGGTACTTTACCCGTCTTTTAGTATTAACATGGGTTAATTACCAAACCCGTTTTCGGGGTGTTACAGTTAACGTGTTTAAAAGGCTATCATAAGTGTGACAAGTAGTTATCTTCAGAAAAATGGACGAAGAAAAAAACACTATAAAAGATTTTTTTAAAATACTTAAATGGTTTAATGAGTCAACCCGTTTTCTATACGGGTCAACACGAACCCAACATGTTTTTAAAACGATCAATCCGAACCCAGCCCGTTTTTAAAATGGGTCGTGCTGGTGTACCAAATACTTGTTTTTTTTTTTTTTCTATGTCGTGTCCAGGTTGTGTTTCAAGTCATGTCAAGAATTACCGTCCCTAATTACAGGGAATATGGAAAAATATTCCGAAATAAACATATCAGACATTGAATCTTCAGATAGTGAAGGAATTTGATATGGATGATCTTTTATAATGAAAGTATTATATGATCTCATCCGAACCTAATTGAAAAATTAGTAATGAAGTAATAGACATATACTAAAAAGTTATAAACATGAATTTCGTAATCATATAATGTAAAACAATCCAAAGGACTAAAAAGTTATAAACATGAATCTCGTAATTATATAATGTAAAACAATCCAAAAGGACAAAAATATATAAGGTTAACGATAGGCTAAGGGTATTTAGGTCTTTTATGATAAATTAACAGAAAATTTGGATAGAGTTAGTGGAGTGGATCTAAATTGGTATGAAAGACAAACTATTGGATTAAAAAAGTTAAAAAAAAAAAATCTTTTGAACTGAAATAGATATTTTAAACAAACCAAAAGGACGAAAATAGTATTTAACTCTTTATATAAATAATATTTGTTAGATGAGTGATTCAAATTTTAAAATTGTGGAGCATAAACTATAAAGTTTGGTTAAGCTTTGCTAAAACTCTTATTTCTCACAAATGAAGAAGACTATTAAATGAGAAACAGTTTCAAAATTATATAACAAATAATTATGGAAATTAAAAAATATATATAAACTTAGTTAAAAAAAAAACCAATAAAAAATATCCAAGTAACAATAAAAAACTTATTTTTTCCAAGAGTAAATTATTTTTAAGTCCCTGTATTTTAGTGGTTTTAACCAATTGAGTCCAAAATAAAAAAGTTTAACGCCCTGAGTCTCTCTAGCCATTTATTTTATAACGTTTTGAGTCCAAAAGCGTCTAAAGACTCAGGACGTTAAACATTTTGATTTTGTACTCAAATGGATAAAACAACTAAAACTCAAAAACTATTTTACTCTTTTTCCAACTTTCAATCCAACAGTCTCGACCCATCTATTAAGGCCCAATAGATACCTGAAAATGTAATAAAACTATCCGCCCGCGTTGCGGGGCGATGACCGAATAATGAGCGAGTGTTAGGCAGCTCATTTATACGAAAAACAATTAAATCGAGTCAATCAAATAAAACAAAACACTTTTATAGTTTTGATAAAAAAAAACTAAAACAATGGCAATATTGTAATTTTTAACTGAGGGAAAGTTGTATTTTTTAATTGGGGTAAAATCATAATTTGCCAAAAGCTAAAGTGATGACAGTACTGTAAATTTGAACCAGGGGCAAAATTGCAAATTTTCACAGGGGCAAATTCGTTATTTTGAACTTGGGGTAACAGTGTAAAATAAATTTGAACTAAGGGCACAATCTTAATTTTAAGCTGGCAAAAGCACAATTTTATTTTGAACCGATGGCAAAATCGTAATTTTGAGTTGGGGGCAAAAGCATAATTTTATTTCGAACTGGGGAAAAAGGTAATTTTAAACTGAGGGCGAAATCATAATTTTTTAAACAGAGAAAAATCACATTTTTGAACAGAGGGCAAAACCGTAATTTTTAGCTGGGGGAAAAATCACAATTTTATTTTGAACTGGGAGGCGAAAAGGTAATTCAGAGCTGGGGGCAAAACCACAATTTTATTTTGAATCGAGGGAAATACGTAATTTTGAGGTAGGGACAAAAGCGTAATTTTATTTTGAGCTGGGGAAAAAACGTAATTTTAAAATGGATATAAAATAATAAACTGGTTGGTCCAATGGGGGAGGGCCAGGCAAAATCGTAATTTTGAATTGAGGGCAAAATCGTAATTTTGAGATGGGGACAAAAGCATAATTGTATTTTGAGCTGGGAGCAAAACGGTCATTTTAAACAGGAGAAAAAACGTAATTTTAAAATGCATATAAAATAATAAACCGGTTGGTCTAATAGGGGAGTGCCAGGCAGCTGCCTGACACTATTCCCCCATTTGGTAAATGTATGTATAGTAAATAGGCGGTGTGTTTCGGACTAAAATGAATTACCCGAAACTTTTAAACAGTAACAACAAATAATAATAATAATAATAATTAAAACAGTAAAAATTTTGAATTTCTTATATTTACAAACTTTTTGTGTTAAGTAAATAAAAATTAAAAGAAAGACATATAAATTGTCAACGAGCTGGTGGTGGAGTGATAAGAGAGAGACCTGGTATTCAAAGTCCTATATCCACCATTTAGTTTTTTGTGGCAACTGGTAATGATGGGAGACTAGGCGAGTAGTCGGTGATTACTAATTCGATGCTTGAACTGAGCGGGTTTTACCTAATCGCATTGTCGTGCCTTCGGGCGAGTGTTTACGGGTTTCGTCCCAAAATGAGGGTTTTCCCCAGTTCAGAGACGAGTGTATCCCGATGTGGTGAATTTCGGAAATAGTCCATTTGAATGATTCGTTAGCCGTCCAATAAAAAGCATTAAATCGAGCAATTAAAAAAATAAATTAATACATAAAGATGGTTGACAAATAAATAAATTTAGCATGAAAATAAATCAATTTTTAGCAATAGTTACGCAAATAAGTTAAATTGTTAATCAATAAAATAATTTATATATGTTTATGCAAGTTATTTATCAACACTTTAAATTATGTGTCGTTTAAGTCTAAGATTTCATAAAAATTAAACCAAAGTAAAAAAGGATTCATGTTTATTATTTGCTAAAGATGAGGAATCGTACAAAGGGTGGTGGACAGTTGTGTAGGTGTCAGGTATTCGCCTATAAGACCGTGGGTATGGTGGGCGTGAATTATGGGGTTTGGTGCGTCACGTGGATTATGGGGCACCCAATATGGAAACCCAATTTCGTAGGGGTATGGTGGGTGTGGCCAAGCCACATCATTATATATTTTTTTTAAATTCATGCCCAACGGCTAGCCCAAACGGCTAGTAGTCTTGGCCAACGAGGTTCCGCCATGTCATGTTCGTAGCCCCGCCCAACGCCCGGGATGAAACCCCCGCCCAAGGGGCCACGCCGAACCAAAGCCCACCCGGGGTGGTGACGTGGGCGTTTGTACCCAACCCACGCCCCAACCCCCGACCCATACCCCATAGTCTAAGTTGAAGTTTCCATCACACTTCAGTCATCCACAGAGGCAGCCCGGAGGGGGTTGCGTGGTGCGTGACGACTTAGGGCCTAAATCCTTCAGGGGCCCGAATTTTTTTATTTTTAATAAAGTTACACCGTAAAACTTAGAATATATAAGTATTGAGTTGGAAAATGACATTATGAGGCTCATGGTTTGGTGGTTCTCATATCACTTTATTAGCAAGTAGATTTTGGGTTATAATCCTAATAACTTCATTTTCAGTTGATTTTTTTCTTTATGTTTGTTACATATACATTAAATGTAAATGACAATAATTGACTAATTTTGTGTTACATTAAATCAAAACAAGAATCGTAATTACTTTTCAAATCTAGTTTAAAAATAATTATTTATGTTAATTTCTTAAAATATTATTCAATCCACAAGCAGTTTTGTGTGTTTCATTTTTCTTTATAAAAAGTATTATTTTGTTTTTTATTTAATTTCAACTCTGTGTATTTTCTAAATAAATTTGAATAGGTTACGATGATTTTACATTATCGTAAATACGATTTTTAAAGTTACGATGTAACTATCTTGTATTTTCTGAATTTAACCTTACAACATGTTTTCTTTCTATGTTTCGTTGTCGAAATACGCGTGTAATGTGCTTTTTATCTACGTTTCCACGTAAAAAGGCAGTCCGCCGCAACATGCGGGTGATTCCACAAATTTTTAATTCATTTTCATATTTTTAAAACTTTTTTGTATATTCTTTTTAAAAAAGTTTATAATTTAGAGGCCCGTATTTTATCTTTCCACAGGGCCCACAATTTTCGAAGATTTTCAGAGACGACCCTAGTCATCCACCTCCACCCACTTCTACCAATCACTCCACCGACACACTACTCTATGAGACGGACCTTGAAGGTTCAAACCCGATTCTACTCAATTCTATAACCCAAACACCATAATCTTGCAGTTCTAAAACATCACAAACCTTTCAAGTTTAAAAACGCTATAAACCTGCAAGGTCTAAAACACCATAAATCGGTTGTCCACTTAAAAAAACGCCAAAAAATACCCATGAAAAATGAAGTCTAAAAACACCATAAAACCCAGTTCTAAAACACCACAATATAAATACAACTAGTATTTCAAATCCAGAAGATCAATAAAGATGTTTAACGTGTTTTTTTTATTCGAGTCAACATGAAATTGTGATTCACTCATCTCACATATTGCCTAATGTATTTGTTGAATAGTGCTCGTATCCTGAAATTGTGATTCACTCATCTCACATATTGCCTAAGGCCATGGGGTATACTTTCACGTCTCTTAATTACACGTAGGCGCTACATCATCCACTTGACCCTCTTTCACTTCACCTCATACCAAAGAATTGGTTTAACCCCCATTAACACCCTTAAATTAATTAAAATACATATATATAGCATGTCGTGTGTGAGCAAATGTTCCTATGCTTGATTCCCTCACTCTCTCTCCTAGTTAACATCTTAACACGTGAAAGTTCTATTGCCCCTTAACACTCTCCATGAGCGGTATGACAAGTGTTAACGGATGCCAACTAGGATTAACACCTACGGGTGTTAGAGTATATCAGGCGGCCTAATGTATTTGTTGAATAGTGCTCGAGTTATGGTATTTAAAAATCACTGAAGTGCTTTTATTACACTTGTTTAAATTCTTTCTTGCCATAAAAATACAAGAAACAAACATGGCCTCTTAACTTATCTAAGTTATACAAAATGTCAAAATTTCTCTATCTTTTGATACGTCGTCAAAATGTAAAACTAACCTAGCCTCTTAACTAGTAAACTCTGTCTATCTTTTGCCACCGAAATTAGGTGGTTACGAAAGTTGTGATCGGTCTTTTTTAATTTAATTTTAGTTAAATTTTTTACAAGCGGTCGTAACTTTTGGCTGATTTTTTTAATTTAATTTTAGTTAATATTTTTATGACCGCCCTTTTTTCATTTGATTTTAATCTATTTAATTAATTTTTGATATTTAGGGCCCAAACTATGTGGTCACACCTTTTGCGGCCATTGTTTTTAATTTAACTAGTTATTTTCCGCCCGCGCGTTGTGGCGGGACCCAATGACTTCAAGAGGCGTGTCAGCAACGGCAAACAGATACCGAATATCAAAACATAAATAAAATGACGTGGTAATGATAGTCATTACGTCATAAAAAAACGATTTTAAATAACCTAATATATAATGATAGGACCCACACGTCCTACACGTTGGAAATTCGGTTGTTTTCAGTTCAGTTATTACGGTGCTAACACGTTAAAATATGGATGAGCTCGGTACCGGTAACGGCAGCGAAAGTACCGATCCGGAAAATCATCGAAATTTGGTAGCGGCACCGAAAATGCTCGGTACAATACGGTATGGTATTTGAAGGTAAAAATCAATAAATACAGGTATGGTGCTAGACCGGTGTCGAACCGAAAGTAACGATTCTGAAAACGCCAAAAGGTGGGTACCAAATTGGTACCGAAAATGATTTGATATAGTAAATTTGGTACCGATACGATACCGGTTCGTTTACAGGATTTGATACGATTTGCTCATCAATATTCTAAATATCCAAGTTAATTTTAAATGCTACAATTCATTAATTACAGAAAAAGACAAAAAAGAAAGCAAAATAAGTTGTTGTGTATATAAAATCTCATTCAAACGAAATACAGTTTACTTACTGTGTGTATGAAAAGTAATCTAAACGGTGCAATTACTTGCATTGCTGCGTTGCTACAGGATTTGATGAGCTCGGTACCAACCGGTACCGAAAATACCGTTACCGAAATCCTCAAATGTGGGTACCGGTACCGAATATACCTAGTATGGTACGGTTCGGTACCGGTCGGTACTGGTACGGCACCGGTATTTGAGGGTAAAAACCGGTGAATACATATGCATAACCGGTACCGAAAATACACCGATTTGGTAAATTTGAGACCGGTACCTATACCCGATACCATTTGCTCATCTCTTAATGATGTTACTATTCATTCCATTCTAATTTTAAATAATTCTAATTCTAATTCTAATTTAATAATAAGTCACTGTTCATTCAGTTTGCTTTTTATCATATATAGATTTCAAAAAAAAAAAAAAAAACAATCAAATGTATTTGATGTAAATCGCTATGTTGAATTAATGGGGTGATCCATTGACGAAAGTAAAACCTTGGTTAGAGCTAAAGGACGTATGGTATAATGAGTTTTAGAAATAAATAATTGTGACTGTAATTATTGAAGTTAAAGGGTATCCATTACAATTCGATACAAACATAAAGACAAAAAGTGTAATTTACCCTTTAATATATAATAGTGTTACTATTAATAAGAATGTTTTTTTAATATATAGATAATTAAAAAAAAAACAATCAAATGTATTTCATGTAAATCGTTACGTTGAATTAATGGGGTGATTCATTGACGAAGGTAAAGCCTTGGTTAGGGCCAAAGGACGTATGGTATAATGGGTTTTACAAATAAATGATTGTGACTGTAATTATTGAAGTTAAAGGGTATCAATTGCAATTCGATACAAACATAAAGACGAAAAGAGTAATTTACCCTTTAATATATAATAGTGTTACTATTCATAAGAATGGTTTTTTAATATATAGATAATTATTATTATTATTTTTATTATTATTATTATTATTATTATTATTATTATTATTATTAGAGTAAACTGCCATTTTGGTCCCTGTGGTTTGGCCAGTTTTGCCACTTTAGTCCAAATCTCAAACTTATTACATCTGGGTCCCTGTGGTTTGCATTTTGTTGGCATTTTAGTCCAAAATCCAAAAAACCCCCTTTTTGACTGTTGAGAGCTACCTATTTTGTCCTTTAGTGCAGGGGTATTTTGGTTATTTATGTTTTATTTAAAGCAATTCATTTAATAAAAAACCCCAAAATATAAAAACCCCCCAAATCATCATCATCTTCAACCTCAACCCCTGATCATCATCATCTTCAACCTCATCATCTTCAACCACCACCACCCCCCTCTCGCCGCCAAGCACCACCACCTGCCACCACCCTCTCGCACCCCCTGCAACCACCGCCCAACTACCCACCCCCACCCTCATCATCTTCAACAAGTCATCTTCAACAACAACAAAAAAACCCTTTATCTGCCTCTTTCCATCTCAAATGAATCCAAATTCGTTAAAATCAAGAAACGGAAAACTAATTTGATAACTGAAACCTTTACCTTGATTCTTAAATCATCATCTTTCTGCACCTGAATCGATACTAATCGCATCAAATCCACTCATCATCATCACCTGCTCCATATCATCATCAACATCATTCATCTCTATCATTACCTACCTGAACTTCACACCGATCCTCACCTGTGAACAACCAACCTGCAATCACAATACTCCGACAACCACCTACGACCACCGTAAAACCTCAATCATCTCCGACCACCTTCATCGTCCACCTGCAAGTTTTCACTCTGTCACCACCACAAACACCACCGTTCAGATCTGAAACATAAATCGTATATGCTCAGAGTGTGTGTTCAACAAGTCAATCGTTATTTACAGATCTGATACAACAAATCATATGATTTGTTTTCAGATCTGCGATGTGCTCATCAACATCTGCATATCAAGATATGTTATTTTCATCTTTTTTTCTAGAGAGAGAGAGAAGAGAGAGAGAGAGAGAGAGTTGATGTGACCAAATAAATGGAGAAAGAGATGAGAGAGACGGGGTCAGCGGCGGCGATGACGGTGGTGTTCTGACGGTGGTGGTGGTGTTGGACGACGGCAGTGGCGGTGATGGTGGTGCTTGGAGAGATAAAGAGAGAGAGTGATGGTGGTGTTGTCGATGATGATGATGATGAAGATGAGATGCAGCTATGTATGTGTGTATATTAATATATATATATATGTATGTATATATATATATTAATTTTTTAATTAAGAAAATGTTAAATGAAAAGCAAAATGACCAAAATACCCCTGCACTAAAGGACAAAATAGGCAGCTCTCAACAGTAAAAAATGGGGTTTTTTGGATTTTGGACTAAAATGGCAACAAAATGCAAATCACAGGGACCCAGATGTAATAAGTTTGAGATTTGGACTAAAGTGGCAAAACTGGCCAAACCACAGGGACCAAAATGGCAGTTTACTCTTATTATTATTATTAAAATACATTTGATGAATAGTTTGTAAACGAAAAATCATTTACTATAAGTTTGTATTCCTTGTCGTTAATAAACGTATAAATACAACAATTAGCGAATATGAATTGTGAGTGTTGACAAACTAATATTCTCTCCTTGAGCCTATGAACACTTTTTTCATAAAATGTATACCTAAATATGAAAATTTCATCATTTTATATGGTGGCTTACATCATCCAAATATTAATTTATAAAGAAGATATTTTTTTTTCTTTAAAATCAAACTCGTTTGTACCAATTCCACAACTACTAAAATAGCATGTTCAAAACAAAACAACTACAAATGGTATGTTCAAAACTAAGAAAAATAAATAGAAAGGGACAAAAATAGAAGAGGGGGGGGGGGGGGGGGGGGGGGGGGGGTTATAATAACGGTTTCTTTTGTACTTTTGTTTCAATTTAATATTAGAAAGGAAATAGAAAGTTCGCTTGGTCTTAAAATGTGAGCGGAGAGAATCCTGATATGTCAAATATTCAACTTTATAGCTAACACATCAAATATTATTCGAAAAATAAAATTTTAAAATATTTAATTTTTATGCATTTAGATATCATTTAATTACTGTTTGATTATTTGAATTGCTTACCAAAAATCCAAAAAACAAAGTGTTAACAGGAACTTTATGAGAGTTGAAGAGTAGAAAGACGACTAACCTTATGAGTTAGGCTTGTGGGTATGGGGGCCGTCCCCGGTTCGTGACGGCATGTCGAAGACCGGCTACACCCCCCCCCCTCGGTTTCATCCCCTGTTGCCTGACTCACGAATGTGACGAGCCCCCCTTGGTCAATATAGCCGTTACAACGGCTATTTTATAAAAAAAAATGTATTTATTATATTAACCAATCAAACCCTCATTTTTTTTAAAATATACTAACCTACACTCTCTAAAAGATCCCAAACTTTTTAAAAAAAAAATCAAACAATGCAAGTACGATGAAGATGCGGTTAACGATAACTATGTTCCGGTAAACAAGAACAACAAGATTTAAACGCCTTCGTGTTACATAATGAGGTGATAGCCCTTGGGTGACGTAACTGCTTACATGACAGACCATCATCAACTGATGGACCACCTCCGCTTAAGACCACCCGTAGTGGGGCGGTATTTTTAAAAAAAATTGAAAAAAAACGCCCCAAAATGCCCCCACCCCCATTACACCCGGCGTTATTAGGCGTTATTTTTGAAAAAAAATGGATCTTGGCGTTTTAATTAAAACGCTAGAAGTGGTCAAATGGTTTATTGAAGTGGCCAATGGGAGTGGAGGAGAGTTTGACTAGCCAATGACCAACTAGTTTGTTTTTTTTTTTTTTTTAATGATTGGAAGGGGCATTATTAGGCATTATTCCCACTACGCCACTTTTGCAATAACGTCCCATGCTGACTGGACTACCACGTATCGGATAATGCCCCATGGTAGGGGCATTATTTTTCTTCACCACTGTACATGGTCTAACAGCGTTACACCCAAGATGTCTATTACAAGTTTTATGAATGGACAAATAAAGTCGGCCGGAATTATCTGTCACATAATAGTATTATGAAACAATTAAATTGTAAGACAAAACAAAACGTACATAAACTTGGATTGAATGGCGACAAAAAATAATATTCATAATTAGATTGTATAATCTTCTCACCAAATAATTAAATCATCTGCATATATTATACAATGACATTTAAAAAAAGAGTTAAATGTTATTTTAGTCTATGTGATTTGGGTCAATTTGCTAGTTTAGTCCAAAGATTTCATTTTTTGCCTATGGATTCAAAAAGTTTTCACATTTGCCATTTTAGTCCACTTGGTTAACTTCATCCATTTTTTCTGTTAATAAGAAGTACAATTCAGTCATTTTATATGGCCAAATTACCCTTCTACTTAACAGAATTACATATAAAATGACCGAATTATCTTTCTCGTTAACAGAAAATATGGATGAATAGTTAACTCAGTGGACTAGAATTGCAAAGGTGAAACCTTTTTGAACCCACAAGCAAAACATAAAACCTTTGGACTAAACTGGCAAAATAACCCAAACCATAAGGACTAAAATCACATTTAACTCTAAAAAAATTATGCATGCCTTTAGAATTATATGTATTTTTTCATCAATAATTCATTGGTTTGACCTTTTCCATATACACTCTATGACCACGGCAATGAATAAATTAAATTACCCTTTTCTTATTTTTTTAATATGCAAGACTTTCAAATTCAAAAAATCCCATCTATAAAAAAGCGTTCTTCCACATTAATCATCACCTCCTTCATCTTATTTTTCATCAAGAATTAATGGATACAAAAAAGACCCAAAAACCCTCAATTGCAACTAGGGTTCTAAAGGCACCAATAAAAGTTGTGTACAAGATCCGAGACTTGTACATCTCGGGCATGTACTCATGTGCATCCCGCATGAGCGGCTCGACCGGCCCTTACACGTCGGCCCTGCCGAAAAGCTACAGCACAACGTCGTCAAGAGCCAGCGAGGATTACGCCGAGCTGGTGAGGATTGCTTCCACCAAAAGTTTGGGTAATAAGTTGGATCATATTGGCCGGCAACAGACCCAACAGTCAACGACCACGCCAGTGCCACGTAGTCAAAGCGTGGCGATCGGTCGGATCGATGAAGAGGGGAGTTTTCATTACACGGATGATTTTAGATTAAGTAGTGATCCGATGTTTCTCAGGAGCAGAAGTCATGCAGTTTCAAGAGTACATGCATGAGAATATATATGTAGGTTTAATTTTATTTTTCTTTTGTCTAATTGCTGATTTTAATTTCAATGAACCCTTGTTGTGTTTTTAATTTCATTGTGTATATCAAAGATAATTGATTGTAATCGGTTCTATCTTTCTGATTCAATACAAAAGAAAAATCGGTTTTTTCTATGTTGACCGGCTAATTTTCAGCAAGAACTATGATATTATATATATAAGGCCAAACAAATTACACCAAGATAGCCGGTAAGCGGGCAACAAGCTGCGCCGCTACCCCCTTTTGAATAGCGAAACCTAACCTAGTAAAAACGAAACCCCGATCTCTAGGAGACGAAATGTTGCTGTGAACAACCCGTTGGACCCGTTCAAGAAATCGGATGGCTTCTGGGGCTAGCGAGCCAAAGGTATCAAAGGCAAAAGGGATAAAGGAATGTTGATTATCCTCGCAGGCTTTTGCGTGTTTGTCCATTTTCTTTGCTGCCGCCCTTGCAATCGCCTGACCAGGGACAAAACCTGTATCCCGAAAGCCTACAAGGGGGGAAACCCCGGTAAGATCAACACAAGCGTGTTTACCTGCATCCCACCCGAAAACTAAAACGTCCGCGGGGCGCAATGTGGATCTTCCTTCCCTCGGATCTGTCAAAAAGTTTACGGGGGCTTCTTTCTTCACCGAGATCCCCGCCCGTTTGAGGATGTCCCCCAAGACATCCCGCACCCAGTCGTGCCTATACTTAAAACCTGACAGTTCTTTACAGTGCAGAGCATGCTCCCCAAATTGGTCTAAGCAAGCTTTCCGGCAAATTGGGCATTGCTCATCATCAGGGAACAAAGGAATCATGAGCCGATATTTTAAGATAGCACGATATTCAACGGCTGACATCTTTTGGCCTAAGCCCTCGATGGGGATGACCGATAGAAAATCTTGGGCGTGGGGGCCCCGCAAGCATTCTAGGACGGCGTTTTGACGGGGGGTCGTACAGAAATCTGATCCAATATTCTGAGCGATACGACAAAACAGAGCACTCGCCAAAGTCTTCTGGGTCTTCGGTGGGGCGGTGTCCCTGTTAGCGAAACCGCCAATATCCAAATCCGGGAGGTGTCTATGCAACTCCCCCAGAGCCATGTCATAATCCCAATCCATTCCAACAACCCCACTCTCGCGCAAGATGTGATCTTGCAGCCCCCATGATTGAGCTCGCGAGGCAACAAAACCGTAAATGGAGACATCCATGGCCGATAGAAGCCCCAGCCCCCCCGGCTAATATATGCTTATTTTCATACGTGTAAATTTCTGACACGATCCGAAAATCCAAAACGAACCTAACACGAAATTTGTGGGTTTGGGTTTAGTTTAAACGGGTTCGGGTTAGGTTCAGATTGAACCCACGAACCCGTTTTGCTAAATGGGTCAGGTTCGGGTTAACCCGGTCGGGTTGGCGGGTTGATTCATTTAACCCATTTGTATTATATTATATTTTTCTTTTATACAATATGTTTTAAGTCACAAATTAAGCTATCTGTGTATTTTATACCATAATTATAACTTAAAAAAAGAAAATAACATAAGATTTTATAATTTAAATGTAACTGTATTATATACATTTGTGTTTTTTTGGTAAATTTATCTTTAATATACTAATTTGCGGGGGAAAAGAAATCGGCTTGAATGGGTCATTTTCGGGTCAACCCGTAAATATTCAGGTTGTGTTCGGGTTTATATGTATGACACGATTTTCGGGTATGGTTCGTGTTAGGGTTCGTCTAAAATTTCCAGTTTCGGGTCAGGTTGAACCCACCAACCCGTGAACACGACCCGTTTAACACCCACAGGGGCGGACATACCCCTAGCCCAAGGTGGCCGGGCGCACCCCCGGGAATAAAAAAATTTAGTGCTATTTTCCGTTGAAAATCCCGTCCGCACCCCTTGGATTTTTTCGTCCGCACCCCTTGGAATTTTTCGTCCACACACCTTAGGTAAAAAATGTTATCGATTTATATTTTAAATTTTTTTAGTAAACTCTAATTAAAAAAAACTTCCTAAATTATATAAACTTATACTACCCAACTTAACTCAAATACCCAATACCTTAACCCACTATTTCATTAAACATACTTAGCCCACTAATTACTAGCACATTAACCAAACTCAACCTAAGTTCAAACTATAATAATTAAAATAAGCCCAATAGTCCCTTAGAATTCCTCCCGCCCTCCCTCTCTTGGGTCGTCTCCTGCCAGCGATCATCGAACACAACAGCAACCACAACAGCACGTCATCAGCAGCCGCGAACCACCGCCGTCCGACACCAAAGGGTAACAAAATTCTTAAATATGTTTGAAATTTCATGTGTTTTGACGTTGTTTATGGTTGTTTAGATGATTTTTAGGGTGATTACACACGATTTCTAGGGTTGAAAATTAAAATTGAAACATTATGTTATGGAGCGATGAACTTATGGATCAAGTTGTTTGTGATAGGAACCATGAGTAGGGACGTTATGGCGCGATTTCTTTTCTTTTACATGACCCGACCCGATACGAACTGATTTTTTTACTTATATACCTAGGGGCCAAAAAATTTTAAAAATGTTCCGCACCCCTATAGAAAAATTCATGGGTCCGCCACTGAACACCCATACTTTGTCCAAAAAAAAAATTTAAAGGCCTTCGGTTTTTTCTTTTTGTTTTTTTTTTTTATTTGTTGTATATTCTCTTTCAACTTACTACATTAGTAATATTTTCCATTTTAGACGACAAAAAAACCCGAATGGATTTGATGTTTTAACTAAAGATTGCGATTAAAATTTTGAGAGTAGGTACGTTTATACAACTAATCATAATTTTATAATTGAAATGTTATTGGACTTTGTCTTAACTCTTTAAACTTTTGGCATTAAAAACTTGTATTAAATGTTGATGTAACATGTAATTAGTAAAATATGATGGTGGGACTAAGGAAATTGTGGGCAAGTAGGAATTTAAAACCAATTTGTTTGAATTTCAATATATTTTTTGTGGGGTATGTATGAAAATATATAACCTTTTTTTTTCACTAGGTACAACATATACGTTAAAGTTATATTATAGATTATCCAATAACTTGTCCGATTGTATTTCTTTTATTTAAGGTAAAAAAAACATGGAACAATTAAAATGCTCTTGATGAAATTTGAAAAGCAAAATTACTTTATATAAATTAAAGTTATTTTCAAAAGTTGGAAGTGTAATTTTGTTATTATAGGATCTTATGAAAAGTTTATAACTCCTTTTAAGTACGATATAGTAACGCGCTTTTTGGTATAGTTTTGTTATTATAGAATTTTATAAAAAGTTTATAACTCGTTTTAAGCAGATATAGTACCACACTTTTTGGTATTTTATTTGTTAATGAAAAAAAAGTAGGACACTCCTTAGTCCTTTCTAATAATATTCTGAGTTGCTATGTTTCAAAGTTCATAGAATTTAGCATATTTGTATTTATCTAAATTGAATCAATATATTCATTTTATAATAATTCAAACTTCATAGAATCAGCATATTTGTATCTATCTAAATTGAGTCAATATATTCATTTTATAATTATATCAAATGAAACTGCTCTAATGGTTTTTAGTTGTAGTTTATGACTTTTGATTAGCAATTAATTTGTTTAACTATGATCAAAGACAGGGCCGCCCCTGATAATTCATGTACCCTGTTTGAGCTCGAAAAAAACGTGCCCTTAGGCCTTAACGAAATTGGGTATTTGGCTCACTAAAGGTCTAAACCTAATGCCAATGAGCTAATAACTAATCTAAACCGTAAAAATAGTTTTGTAAGTGGACCTATATTGGTGTTTGTATATGGGTATACCCTATTAATTTATTTATTTTTATATATACATATCGGAGTTTTTAAAAAAATAACGTTTCCTTCGAAATATCAGGCCCTGATCGGTGGTCCTCCCCGCCCACCTTCAAGGCCGGCCATGATCAAAGAAACCGACCATTATATTAACACCAACAATTACTATTTTTTAACAACATTATTTACACCAAAATTACCTAACCTTGCATTTGCAATATTTTTTACACCTAAATACCGACCATTATATTAATAACAAAAATTGTTTTTTTAACGACAACTCCTGTAATTTTCAACACTTGTCTACGATAAAAAAAGGCTATATCTTATAACTTTTGAGTAAAGTGGTAATTTTAAACATAAACCTCTTAACTTCTAAATAGGTGGTGTTCTTAACTCAATCTTAGCCTCTGTATAGGCTGCATTCTTAACTCAGACTTAGAGGCTGTTTGACAATTTTTGAATGGTTAAATGCTGAATCAAGAAGAGGTGTGAACCATTAAGTGCTGAACTATTAAGAGGTCTGAACCATTAAGAGTCAGTATATTAACCATTCAGATGCAAATGTCTAACCATTTCAGATTAGAGGTCTTAACCATTCAGAGGCAAATGTCTGAACCATTTAGACATCCGCTCGCGGAACAAACAGCGGAAAATGATACCAACTTGTAAGACCCTATTCATGATTTGACCCAAAACGACGCAGCGGAAAATGAACCGTAAATTTTTTTTCTTTTAACTACTCTAACATACTTAAATACCGTTTAGGTCAACCCTTCTAACATAAATACATCATTCATCGTTTATTTAATGTAACTATGTTAACAAATGATTACAAACAACGTGACCGCTTTCCCGTACAATCCATGATCTTCAACTTGATCCTCGTTCACTTGTCCATCATGAATATATGACTAACCTGTGGTCACCATATATAACCAACACGTTAGTACATAGTAACATCATATATAATTTAATACATATACTTAAAAGGCTATATCACATTCTAACTACGTAAGGTATTCCATTGAAACATCCTCTCAATTCTATTCACTCGAGTCCGACATCAATTCCTCGAGAGTCCGGCATTCCCATACCTGCACTCCATTTATTTCATTCTCAATAGTAACATGGTTAGGAGTACGTAATCTCAAACATATTGAAAACTCACATCTTCACATATACGTATACCAGTGATCTACAATCATTAGATTACAACACGTGTATACACTTTCATATATCTAAGTACATTCATACGTATCCCATTCATATGTACGTACATACAAGTTCACACTACTTACACATGCTACAGTTCCATATCTACATACATACATACATACATACATACATACATACATACATACATACATACATACATACATACATACATACATACATACATACATACATACCTACAAGTCACATTCACTTATTTGTAAGTTGAGCCATATCTACAAACATATCAACACAAATCAATGCAATCATAACAAACATAACCGACTAACTTCCAACAAATATGATGAACATTCCATTAACATGATGAACATTTCAGTAGCATGATGAACGTTCCAGTAACATGGTGAACATTCCATTAACATGATGAACATTCAGCAACATAATGAACATTCCATTAACACGATGATCATTCAGCAACATAATGAACATTCCATTAACACTGTGAACATTCAGCATCATAATGAACATTCCATTAACACGATGAACATTCAGCAACACAATGAACATTCAGCAACACAATGAACATTCAGCAACATAATGAACATTCCATTAACACGATGAACATTCAGCAACATAATGAACATTCAACAACATAATGAACATTCAACAACATAATGAACATTCCATTAACACGATGAACATTCAGCAACATAATGAACATTCCATTAACACGATGAACATTCAGCAAGATAATGAACATTCAGCAACATAATGAACATTCAGTAACATAATGAACATTCCATTAACACGATGAAAATTCAACAACATAATGAACATTCCACTAACACGATGAACATTCAGCAACATAATGAACATTCAGCAATATAATGAACATTCCATTAACACGATGAACATTCAGCAACATAAAGAACATTCCATTAACACGATGAACATTCAACAACATAATGAACATTCCATTAACACGATGAGCATTCAGCAACATAATGAACATTCCATTAACACGATGAGACTATCATCTTAATTTACATTAAGGATAGACGAAGTTCATATGAACTTACCTTGGTACTTACCCTTACCCATAAATTCTTACATGGTTCCCTATATACAATATACCAAACTTCATTTATAAATAAGAAGTGATTCCGGAAATCACTTACCTTAAGCGTGTGCACTAGAGCTTACTTCCTTGCCTCATTTCGACCCGTTAGCCCTCCGTGCTTGAGTCAGTTGATACGATTCCCTTCCTTACATGTCATCACGTTCATATCAAGGTTAGCATATATGATCTTACATATAAACATTCATTTCTTTTCATTTACATATTATTTGACTTTCATTAGTCAAATTTTCGCATACATAAGACATATACCAATAGTTACCTCATTCAAATCTCACGCAACTCGATTACCATCACACATAGCACATAAATCATCTAGTACATAACACACTAATTCTCTACTCTTACCATTGTGTCCAGAAGCCTATCCATTACATTCATACACTGTTAACTTTCAAAAGTCAACGGTCCAACGTACATGTATTCTTTCCAAAACACATATCTCATGCTAATCTATCATTAATTTACTTCATTATTACATTCTATACATATTCACCCACTACTTGCATACGTTTCCACATAATCTTGTCATTTAGACATTTTATCAAACACTTGGTGTGCATACCGCTATCTAAGCATAATGTACAAGTATTTCATGCCTATCTTCCCACTTCTTGCTTTCATTCATGAAATATAACAAAACATCACCAAATTTCATATCACATTCAATCTATCTAATAGGAATCCATTACATAAAACCTAGTTCATCATTATTTGAACAAGTATTGGACATGGGTGACACACCCATGTCACCATCTTTACCGCTAGAAGTGGGTTTCACCTCCAAACATCAAATTACTTGGAATCATACATAAATTTAGTTATATTTGGTGATTTTAACACACATTCATGCTTATTTTCATACTAATTCATGGATTGATCATAAACCCATTTCTTGCAAAATCATCAAATCAAAGTTTACAACTTACCATATGTTTTTTTAGGATTAGACGATGAGAAATCTTCATCCATGCAAAGGATTTGATCCTAATTTCATCATCAATTTGGGGGTTTGGGTTGTTTAAGAGAACCCTCATTCTCCTCCTTGCACACATAGACACACACATAAGAACCACCAAATTCTAGTTCTTTCTTATATTAAAGCTGAGTTTTAATCAACTCACCAAAAAGTTAACTTTAGTCCCTCTAGTTTGGGCTTTTTGGTTAATTACAACCATACTTCCAGTTACAACCCATACTTAACCCATATAATCCTAACCATATAACAAACTAACACCCTTCAACATCAATTTTAGGAGTTTAGCTATGCTAAGCATAATTACAAATGTTAGTCCATGTAGTTTGGTATTTTCCACATTTATCACAAACTTCATTCCTTGTTAAATTTATAGATTTAACTAAGTTAAATAACTTAGTTGTCACATTTCATTCCATAACCCATGCAACCATACTAGTGATTTAAACATTCGGATTTTGAGGCGTTACAAGTCTACCCCCTTAAGGGAGGTTTCGTCCCCGAAACCTTTCTCATTCCTACAAAACTATTTCTACTCTTACTTTTTCATTCTATTCATTCAAGATACTTACTACAACACGAAAACACTTATGACTCATTGAAGAGGTAGTAATTCACGTACAACCATAAGTATATGTCTTGTTCTTGCCTTCTTAATTAAGCGTAAGATTTTCATACATGTACCAATCGTAGTGGATCCATTAATTTCCATCTCACACATGTATCATACATGATATTCCATTCTAGCGTTAGCCACACGAGTACTTATCGTGGGTTTACTTCAATATTCTATTATTAGCATTCTTTCCGAGTACTTTCATTTGCACATGGTAATTTAAACCATGTACATACGCATATTGCCAATATTCGTTTGGGGTTATCGCTATTTCTATGTAGCTATTATTTTATTCTCATACGTTCGTACTTCCTAGAACGTTAAGCATCATTCCATCGTCACGAACTTACTAATGCATCTCACTATTAGTATTCATTCTAATAATTTCATTAACACATGAAAATTTAAACCATAAACATACACATACTACGAACATTTAATCAAAGTTATTACAACAAAACTACTATGCCATATTCCTTTATTCATACTTATCTCGGAAGATAAACACCATTCTATGTTTGCTACCGCTAGATGATATTAAGTATACCTTTAGGTCAATTTCGATACATTTCATCCATCAATCACAATGCACACATGCGCATTACTCAACAACATTAAGTCTGAGCTATAATTCATTCCTTTGTTGACCTTCACAAGTAGGGCTGTTCATAAAGCTCGCAACTCGTAGCTCGGCTCGTAGCTCGCTCGAAAGAAGCTCGAGAAAAAACTAGCTAAAAAAACTCAATTTGAGATGACGTGAACCAAGCTGGCTCAATTTGTAACCAAGCCCAGCTCGAGCTAAGCTCGGCTCGGCCCATGGCTCGGCTCGTTGGCTCGTTCTTAGGCTCGTTTAACTCCGACGTAAAGCTCAAGCCAAGTTTAACCGCCTGAATTAATTTCAAGCTTGAGCTCGACCCCACCCTGGCTCGACTCGGCTCGACTCGTTTACAGCCCTATTCACAAGTCAACATTCTACCTTATGCCATACTCAAATACCATCCTTTTGTATGGAAGGTATTATTCAAATTGAACTTCTTCTTAACAATCATAATTTAAACATGTTACTAACCTTGCATTCATTGCGTAGACTAACGATCCGCAAACCAGATCGGCCCACTTCTTCACGAGTTCGTATCAAAACCGGATCGACCCCTTCATTCCATTTAATGAGCTTCTGCTCGTGTACATCCTTTCACTAATTCGATTGGTTTCATCACATTAAGAGTTCTACCACTATCATCTACAAAATTGGCGGTTAGCACATTTCATTCAAACATTCATTCTACTAGGTGATTATTCACCTAAAATTCTTCTACAAATTTCCTACGTACATACTATAACATATCACACATTCCTTTTCTTACATACATTTTTTTTGTTAGCATTTCTTACTTATCGTAGATGTATTGAAGTACACGTTCGTACTTCTTTCTATTCATGCTTACTTGGAAAGACTTTATTATATCATTTCAGTATTTCTTGCAAAAACATACCCTTCCCGTCCATACTTAAGTTATTTGTCTAGGTCGTAGTCGTCATTCATCCCAACTCCCAAGAGTCAATTAATAATATGTCTAACACATAACTTATTTCTTCCGTCTAAAGTTTCTTGCTACTACAATGGTTTTTATCGGTTTTATCTTCTTGACAATTCAACTACTTCATGCTATCTTACTATTACTTGCTTAATAACTTGTCAACTTATTTTGTTTGACTTTTCAAAAGTCCGATTGTAATTACATTCTGATCTACATTCACCAATTACCCAATTCTAACACACCCCTCTCTAGTCGAGCAATAAACTCCTATTAAATGCATAACCTTTTTACATACCTGACGCAAGTCAAAATCCATTGACTCGTTATCCATACCTTGCTTGACTATTTCCTTCCAGTTTGTGACAGTAACATTACCGTACATCATGCTCACCTACCATTAAATAACTTGACCATTTTAAACATTAAATACCGGGTTCAAATGGCAATCACCATTTGACCCGCATAACTCATTTATCCTTACAACCATTCTTGTATACAATACCTGAGCATAATTATATTCATATATTTACATATATATATATATATAGGGGAAGGTTCATTGGGGAACACTAAAAAAGTGGGGAACAACGGGGAACCGACTCAAACGAACTCCGATTGGACTCATTCCAACGGCGTTGGAACCGGCTCGTCGAACCCTAACTAAGATCTCTTAACCCTAAACCCTAAATCCTAATTCCTAAACTCTAAACCCTAAAGCTAAAAAATAAGGCTAAAAGCTAAACTAAACCGTAAAATCTAAACTATAAACCCTAAAGGCTAAACCTAAAGCTAAACCCTAATGCTAAACCCTAAAGCTAAACCCTAAAGCTAAACCCTAAACCCTAAAACTAAACCCTAAAGCTAAACCCTAATGCTAAACCCTAAAGCCAAACCCTAACATATTTAGGGTTTAGGGGTTATGATTTAGGGGTTAGGGTTTAGAGATCCTAGTTAGGGTTCGACGAGCCGGTTCCAACGCCGCTGCAATGAGTCCAATCGGAGTTCGTTTGAGTCGGTTCCCCACTTTTTTAGTGTTCCCCGATGAACCTCACACTATATATATATATATATATATATATGTTCAAAACAAAACTTGAATAATATCCGCTTCTTAAAGAATATTTACTCGTTCGATCTATAATTACTTAAAATTTTGAGCCTTTCATTCTTGTCATTCATTCTTACTTATTTGATTCATGCCTATTTAGGAATTTTAAACTTTTTCATTCTATCATTCATTCCCTTCTATGTTTCAAATCCGTCTCGCGGTTTCTAACATATTATTCATATCTTTCATTCCTTTCATGTTTCGAATCCGTTTCGTGGATTCTAACTTATCATTCATACTTCTCATGTGTATTTGGTACTTTTAAAACCCTGAAAGTCTTACATTTCCCTTCACCCTCACGTCCACCTACTACCTAATTCTAACAGACATACCTGTAACAATTATCACGGTCTCACGGACGTCATATGTTTCTTGTGTACTGGCCAGGTACACAATCCACATACTAGTTTCGTGTCTTCGTGTAATCGTCACCTTATGTCTGAAGAATCAGGTTCCGGCACATGTAACATTTTCAAAACTTCAATACCATTCTATTATTATATTCCTTTTTGAAATTTTCCTTCACTTGATAGATTTTACCGTTACATGCACCCACAGGTTAAATTTACGTACCTGGGGTCAATTTTTCTTATCACTTGCCTCGATGTCGGTCCTAGACCACATTCACGGATCCTCTCCAAGCAATTATGCTTACCTTACACATAACATACTGTTAGTTTTCTTCAAATACATACTTACCTTTGCTTCTACCCTTAGATCTTGATCGAGTGTCGGATTGTAAGGGTTCCTTGTCACAAGAGCACACAGGTTTGAGTCCAAGTATTTACCTCCTCATACTTGATTTCCCTCAAACCAGGGCTCTGATACTAACTTGTAAGACCCTATTTACGATTTGACCCAAAACGACGCAGCGGAAAATGACCCGTAAAATTTCTTTCTTTTAACTACTCTAACATACTTAAATACCGTTTAGGTCAACCCTTCTAACATAAATACATCATTCATCGTTTATTTAATGTAACTATGTTAACAAATGATTACAAACAACGTGACCGCTTTCCCGTACAATCCATGATCTTCAACTTGATCCTCGTTCATTTGTCCATCATGAATATATGACTAACCTGTGGTCACCATATAAAACCAACACGTTAGTACATGGTAACATCATATATAATTTAATACATATACTTAAAAGGCTATATCACATTCTAACTACGTAAGGTATTCCATTGAAACATCCTCTTAATTCTATTCACTCGAGTCCGACATCAATTCCTCGAGAGTCCGGCATTCCCATACTTGCACTCCATTTATTTCATTCTCAATAGTAACATGGTTAGGAGTACGTAATCTCAAACATATTGAAAACTCACATCTTCACATATACGTATACCAGTGATCTACAATCATTAGATTACAACACGTGTATACACTTTCATATATCTAAGTACATTCATACGTATCCCATTCATATGTACGTACATACAAGTTCACACTACTTACACACGCTACAGTTCCATATCTACATACATACATACATACCTACAAGTCACATTTACTTATTTGTAAGTTGAGCCTTATCTACAAACATATCAACACAAATCAATGCAATCATAACAAACATAACCGACTAACTTCCAACAAATATGATGAACATTCCATTAACATGATGAACATTTCAGTAGCATGATGAACATTCCAGTAACATGGTGAACATTCCATTAACATGATGAACATTCAGCAACATATGAACATTCCATTAACACGATGACCATTCAGCAACATAATGAACATTCCATTAACACGGTGAACATTCAGCATCATAATGAACATTCCATTAACACGATGAACATTCAGCAACACAATGAACATTCAGCAACACAATGAACATTCAGCAACATAATGAACATTCCATTAACATGATGAACATTCAGCAACATAATGAACATTCAACAACATAATGAACATTCCATTAACACGATGAACATTCAGCAACATAATGAACATTCCATTAACACGATGAACATTCAGCAACATAATGAACATTCAGTAATATAATGAACATTCCATTAACACGATGAACATTCAGCAACATAATGAACATTCCACTAACACGATGAACATTCAGCAACATAATGAACATTCAGCAATATAATGAACATTCCATTAACATGATGAACATTCAGCAACATAATGAACATTCCATTAAAACGATGAGACTATCATCTTAATTTACATTAAGGATAGACGAAGTTCATATGAACTTACCTTGGTATTTACCCTTACCCATAAATTCTTACATGGTTCCCTATATACAACATACCAAACTTCATTTATAAATAAGAAGTGATTCCGGAAATCACTTACCTTAAGCGTGTGTACTAGAGCTTACTTCCTTGCCTCATCTCGACCCGTTAAACCTCCGTGCTTGAGTCAACTGATACGATTCCCTTCCTTACATGTCATCACGTTCATATCAAGGTTAGCATATATGATCTTACATATAAACATTCATTTCTTTTCATTTACATATTATTTGACTTTCATTAGTCAAATTTTCGCATACATAAGACATATACCAATAGTTACCTCATTCAAATCTCACGCAACTCGATTACCATCACACATAGCACATAAATCATCTAGTACATAACACACTAATTCTCTACTCTTACCATTGTGTCCAGAAGCCTATCCATTACATTCACACACTGTTAACTTTCAAAAGTCAATGGTCCAACGTACATGTATTACTTCATTATTACATTCTATACATATTCACCCACTACTTGCATACGTTTCCACATAGGGGTGCAAACGAGCCGACCCGAGCCTGAGCTCGACCAGGCTCGAGCTCGAGCTCGATTAACTTATGAGAGCTCGGCTCGATTCGAACTTTGTTTTCAAAGCTCGAGCTCGGCTCGTTTGTATTTTCTCAAGCTCGAGCTCGGGTCAGGCTCCGCTCGTTTATTATCTATTAATTAGTATATTAAATAAAAATAATATAAATAATAGATTTTTAAGCTCGCGAGCTCGATAAGTGAAGCTCGGGCTCGGGCTCGTTTACTAAATAAGCTTATTTTTAGGTTTGAGGTCGGCTTGTAAACAAGTTTAAATAAGCTCGGCTCGGGCTCGATAAGGCTCGACCCGTTTCGAGCTTTTTCTCGAGCCGATCTCGAGTAGCTCGCGAGCCGCTAGGCTCGTTTGCACCTCTATTTCCACATAATCTTGTCATTTAGACATTTTATCGAACACGTGGTGTGCGTACCGCTATCTAAGCATAATGTACAAGTATTTCATGCCTATCTTCCCACTTCTTGCTTTCATTCATGAAATATAACAAAACATCACCAAATTTTATATCACATTCAATCTATCTAATAAGAATCCATTACATAAAACCTAGTTCATCATTATTTGAACAAGTATTGGTCATGGGTGACACACCCATGTCACCATCTTCACCACTAGAAGTGGGTTTCACCTCCAAATATCAAATTACTTGGAATCATACATAAATTTAGTTATATTTGGTGATTTTAACACACATTCATGCTTATTTTCATACTAATTCATGGATTGATCATAAACCCATTTCTTGCAAAATCATCAAATCAAAGTTTACAACTTACCATATGTTTTTTAGGATTAGATGATGAGAAATCTTCATCCATGCAAAGGATTTGATCCTAATTTCATCGTCAATTTGGGGTTTTGGGTTGTTTAAGAGAACCCTCCTTCTCCTCCTTGCACACATCGACACATACACATAAGAACCACCAAATTCTAGTTCTTTCTTATATTAAAGCTGAGTTTTAATCAACTCACCAAAAAGTTAACTTTAGTCCCTCTAGTTTGGGCTTTTTGGTTAATTACAACCATACTTCCAGTTACAACCCATACTTAACCCATATAATCCTAACCATATAACAAACTAACACCCTTCAACATCAATTTTAGGAGTTTAGCTATGCTAAGCATAATTACAAATGTTAGTCCCTGTAGTTTGGTATTTTCCACATTTATCACAAACTTCATTCCTTGTTAAATTTATAGATTTAACTAAGTTAAATAACTTAGTTGTCACATTTCATTCCATAACCCATGCAACCATACTAGTGATTCAAACATTCGGATTTTGGGGCGTTACACATTAAGAGCTAAACAAACAACCCCTTAATCCCTAAGCAGGCCGCCTACGCTTATCTTAACTCTAAGTCTTTGAAAAAGTTTTTTTTTTTTGTTTTTTTTGTTTTTTGTTTTTTGGGAATAGCGACTTGCATTCAAAAACAAACTAGCAAGAAGCTAGAAAAACATAATGTCTAGTTACAAGTGAAATGAGCACCAATCTTACCTGCTTGAAGAACGATTTTTTATCCAAATATACCCTAAAGACTTAACATCTTCAATAATTTTAGTTATGCTCGCATTGTTGTCTGAGAAGATAACTTCATTCCGCGCCTTCCATATGCTCCAACATGTCATACGAATGATCACATTAACCGCCTTCTCTTTGAAGGAACCCCCTTTGATATTATTATTGATCGAACACAAGTCTCGAAATTCAAACGCAAAGATATTCACTATGCGACACCAACTACTTATTCCTTGCAAAATCCGAGTAGCATAAAAGCAAGATGTGAGAAGATGATCAGCAGTTTAGTCATGCTCTCCACATAGTTTACATGTAACCGAAACTACTTGCACATTTCTTCGTCTCAAGGCGACTAGTGTTGGTAATTTCTTCAACTCGACTCTCCATTTGAAGATGCTGATTTTTTTAGGCACCCAAGCATTCCATTTAACCTTATCTGGTGTCACAGTTGAAACCACACGTAGCATAGTCTTTTTCATTGATGCCACCGAATAACCCCCCCCCCCCCCCCTATCGCCTCTTCATGATTCAGCAGGCATTTTTTCCATATCCACTTCTAACAAACATTGTTTTCACTTTTATCCACACAATCTTAAACTACCACATTTTTATTTTCAATCATAAACAACCTTGGGAATGACCGCCTTAGAGGTTGATTTAAAACCCAAGAATCAAGCCAAAAACGTATCTTTTCCCCACCGCTATATTTGCATCACGAAGAGGCGTAAGACCGAGACCTCCCTCTTCGATGGGAAATGTTATTTTGCTCCAACACCGCCAATTAATTTTATGTTTATCTTCATTTACACCCCAAAAAAAACCTCCTCCTTCTAGCTTAAAGTTAATCAATTATCTTACTGGCGCTTAAAAGAGAGAAAAAAATTTGGTAGCGTTTCCATTACCGACTTTAATAATGTCAAACGCCCCCTATAAATAAGGTCGACGCTTTACATAAAGTAAGCCTTTTATCAAATATCAAACTCAGATACGTCGCCCTATTCATGTTAGCCCTAATGATGAGACCCAAATATTGACACGGAAGAGATCCCAACTTACAACCAATAGCCTTAGGCCTTAGCCAACATTGAAGCTTCATTCGTTTCAACTCCCACTCCAGAAAAAAAGTTGATTTCGTATAATTTATTTGAAGGCCCGACACTATGAAACTATCTTAAGATTCCCGTCATATAAAGAATGTTTCTTCTGACCATTCCCCCACTAAGAGAGCGTCATCCCCATACAACAAATGCGAAACAATAGGCCTGGAGTTTGGAGTGTGCAATCCTTTGAAAATGTCTAATTCAACAACCTTTGAATTCATATATGACAAAGCTTCCATTCGAGTAATAAAAACAACCGGCGAAATAGGATCACCTTGTCTAACCCCTCTATGAAATTGGAATTCAAATGATGGAGACCCATTTACCAATATAGAGGATCTTGCCGAACTTAGAACACCGTGAATCCAACCATGCCATTTATCCAGAAAATTCATTTGATACATAATCGAGTCAATGAAACCCCAATTGAGATGATCAAACGCCTTTTCAAAATCTATTTTAAAAAGTAAGTTTTTATTCTTTTTTTTTCTTCACATACGAAATTAACTCATTTATAATCAACGGGCCATCGATAATATTTCTCCCCTTTAAAAAGACAGATTGGGCATCGGATATAACAAAATCAGCCTATTTGCCACTGGTTCTTTAAAACGGCTAGAGAAAATCTGCAAGGCTTCCCTTTTTATGATCTTTGGATTATTACACCACATCCCATTTATTTCCAACCCATGCATCCTGCTTATTATTTCTTTGCTTTTAATTATTCCATTGTTTGTCTTTTGTTAAGTCTCTAATTTCAAGTTCATCTTCCAGTTGACAAAGCAGCTCTGCTGAGAGACAATCCCTATTAGGGATGAGCACGGTACTCGTTCGGTACCGAACCGGTACCTATACCTAAAGTACCGCTACCGAAAAACGGAAAAAGTGCGTACCGGTACCGAATATGCCAGTACAGTACCGATATTTACCAGTGTTTTACCCGAAAATACCGGTACCGAAAAACGGGAAAAGTGGGTACCAGTACCGAATATACCTGGTACGGTTCAATACCGGTTCGGTATCGGTACCCAGTACCAAATGCTCATCCCTAATCCCTATCTACCTTGCGCTTCTACACATTCAAACTGAAAATTCGTGTTTCCCCAAAAGTCTTGCAAATTGACTCCTGAAATATCCCTAAATTACGTTTCTTGCAACCCCAAGAAATTAACTTTTATGCCTCCTCTCAACTTTATTTACTAGTTTCATATTTTTTTTGAACGGCCAACTAAATCACCGGATAAGCATCCTGGGATGCCCTCAATCGATCAAATCCATCCTCTCCTCCATAACGGTCAGAGTTGGATGCATACCCGAGCCACCAAGCCACCAGTTCCGGGGAAAACCCGCCGTCCGAAGGCCCACTACGGTAAAACCCGGTTCGGCTCGGTTTCGAACTGGCGACCTCTAGAGAGGCCTAGTTCTAAACTTCATTGCCACCACCAATGTCCTTCAAAGTGATGCTAGTGGGAGTTGAACTTGGGACCTCAAGGAGAGAAACCAAATGACTAACCACTAGACCAACTTGTCAGGACACCAGTTTCATATTAAGCTCGCTACTTCGAGAATCAATATCTCGTTTATTTTAGACATTGTTTGGTTTGTCGTGGAGCTCTTATTTAGTAGATCACAAATCCGGTAATTAATAACTACACTAACAATAATTACACATAATTTTTTCTATATAAAGTTAGTAAAAATCACATTTTCAATAGTGTTTCTAACATAGTTGACTCTATCACCCGCAAGAATACCCTATGAAGAAGGCAAAGGAGTACCCAACTTTCATTGGGCATCAATATCAATTTTCAAGAACTTTTATAAATTGCATTTTACTTTTTTCTTAACATTTATGTATTTTCTTCAAAATGTTTTTAAGGACTAATTTTCCTATTTGTTTTTTGTTATTATAATTATAATTATATTATACTAGGTTGAATAAATAAATTTTATATACTAAATAATAAAACAATATATCTTTAAAAACATTCTTTATTGCACGGGTTGAATAAATATAATTTTATATATTAAATAACAAAAAGTTATATCTATAGGAACAATATTGTACGGGTTAAATAAATGTAATTTCATATACCGAATAAAAAAGTTATATCTTTAAAACCACGTGTATTACACGAGTTGAATAAATGTAATATTGTTTACCAAATAATAAAATAATACATCTTTAAAAAACTTCATTTATTACACGGGTTGAATAAATGTAATTTTATATACCAAATAATAAAAAAATTACATCTTTAAATATGCATATTACACGGTTTGAATAAATGTAATTTTCTGTACTAAATAATAAAAAATATATATATCCTTAAAAAACCCCGTGTATTGTACGAATTGAATAAATCTAATTTTATACATCAAATAATAAAAAAGTTATATCTTAAAAAACCTCATGTATTACATGGGTCGAGTAAATGTAATTTTGTATAGTCAAAATATTTTTTTTTATATATTAACACAAAGTTTGGTTTTCGTGATAAAAATGGATTATTCTGTTGCAAAATTTGTTAACGAAGTCTCAATAAATTTAACCCTTTATTTAAAACTTTTAAATGTAGAAATAAATAATATTTAGTAGGAGGGTTATCTATAATAATTATCCATAAGATATTAAACTAAATAATATTTAGTAGGAGGGTTATCTATAATTAATTAGAAAAGATTAAATTTAAATAATAATTATCTATAAAAGATGCCCTAATATGATGACAAGTGTCCCCAAAGTGGTTTCTTTTATCATATAGTATAGATTATAAATAAATTAAATTAAATTAATTATTAATTAATTTACCTATATATTAAATTTCAAAGTAAATGAACAGTAACGGAATGAATAAATATTATCGGGTACCGGTACCGGTATCCGCTTTTACCAAATCGGGTGTCTTTTCGGTACCGGTTCGGCACCGGTATTCACCGATTTTTACCCTCAAATACCGGTGCCGTACCAGTACCGACCGGTACCGAACCGTACCGTACCAGGTATATTCGGTATCGGTACACACTTTTGGGGATTTCGGTAACCGTATTTTCGGTACCGTTTGGTACCGAGCTCATCAAATCCTGTAGCAACATAGCAATGCAAGTAATTGCACAATTTAGATTACTTTTCATACACACAGTAAGTAAACTGTATTTCGTTTGAATGAGGTTTTATATACACAACAACTTATTTTGCTTTCCTTTTTTTCTTTTTTCTGTAAGAAATGAATTGTAGCATGTAAAATTAACTTGGATATTTAGATTATTGATGAGCAAATCGTATCAAATCCTGTAATCAAATAGGTATCATATCGGTACCAAATTTACTATACCAAATCATTTTCGGTACCAATTTGGTACCCACCTTTTGGCGTTTTCAGAATCGTTACTTTCGGTTCGACACAGGTATAGCACCATACCTGAATTTATTGATTTTTACCTTCAAATACCATACCGCATTGTACCGAGCATTTTTGGTGCCGGTACCTAATTTCGATGATTTTCCGGATTGGTACTTTCGGTGTCGTTACCGGCACCGAGCTCATCCATATTTTAACGTGTTAGCACCGTAATAACTAAATTGAAAACAACCGAATTTCCAACGTGTAGGACGTGTGGGTCCTATTATTATATATTAGGTTATTTAAAATCGTTTTTTAGGACGGAGTGACCATCCTTACCACGCCATTTTTATTTATTTTTGATATTCGGTATCTGCTGCTGACACACGTTTTGCAGACATTGGGTCCCCGCCGCAACGCGCGGGCAGAAAATCAACTAGTTAATTATTAAATCTCTAATGCTGGGAACAGTGTTTTCCTCTCACGTGGGAATGCCCCATTGGCTGTGTTTTTAGTTCATCTTCCGATATTGATATTGTCTAAATAGATTTTCATTTGATATTTTCACATGTTTAGGTCTCTGCCGTGATGGTTGGTCAACTATGAATCTATATCTCTGGCGCCTGTTCGAATCTCATTAGGCTATTTTTTATTCCCCTTTTTTTTAAGGCTGGGCACCTTCTGGATAGGGTTTTTTGATTTTTGTTCATTGGTGATTCTTATGCTTATGTCTTCTTCGCTCATGGCTCAGCTCAGATTAGGGTTTCTATATGTGTTTCTTACACGGTCAGTCTATATCAGAGACAAGAAATCTTCTTTACTAACATCTCCATTTGTCTTCTTATTAGGGTTTCTATGGGGTAATTCAATAGTCCTGGTGAACACTAATATCTGTTGCAATATCTTGGTGGCAGCTAAAGTATTTCTGGTTGTGAAGAATCAACATCTAGTGCTTTGTACTCTCTTAAGGGTGTTTGGGATTCCTTCTCAAAAATGACTTCTTATCTTATATAAGTCATAAGAGCATTCACATCCAAGGAATCTAATAATGTGTGTGTTGTTTTTAAAATATAAAGAGTATAAAAAGTGGTTGTGAGTGGAGGAGAGAGAAAATGTTACTGTTCATCTGTATATTTGGGGGACGCTGTTCACCCCCTATAATTTTTTAATATATTTTGAAAGTGGTTGTGAGTGAAGGAGAGAGAAAAGGTAATGATAAAAGTATAAAAAAAATATTATTTAATTGAAAATGAGAGAGAAAATGTAGTGTTTTTTAGTGTAATTTAGGGTGAAAATATGATGGGTTGGATGTGAATGCTCTAAGTGAGAAGTTACAAATACTAACTTCTCAAAAACAACTTCTCAACATACAAAAATAACTTAAATAAGCTTAAACCAAACACTATAAAAACAACTTATTAACTTTTATAAGTCAATAAGTTTATAAGTTGCTCCAAAATAAGCTAACCCAAACACCCCTTTAGCGATGGAGGTCTGTGCTACTGGTTGCAGTTACTTCATAACATTTTTCATTGCTCTTTGCGTGGAGAATCGTATGCTGCTGTTGTTTAATTTGTTTGATTTTTCTGTTTTGTTTTGTTGATTTTGATTAAGTTATCGTAATTTGGTTGGTTTTTTTTTTTTTCATGTAGGTGTGTGTTTCTTTTTAATTGTTTGTGAATTTGAATTTTGTTGTGATTTAACTCGATGGCTGCTACTTCAGAAGCTATCTTTCAAGTGTTATGTAGTGCAGGGCCTAGCATATCTCATACGCGTTTATGCCCAAACAAGTATAAGTTTTTGGATTCGACTAATGATGGTTTGGGGTTTAGAAGTAAAGGGTCTGGTATAAAATTATATAGATGTAAAAGTTGCCGTCTATAAAGGATGTTTGTTATTCTGTATTTGGTTGACTGTTGTTGATTAATCACAGGATAGTGAGCACAATCAAGTCAAACGACTTTCAAAACGTCTCTTCAGCATCATGTACTCTGTCTACTTATTAGTTATTACTGATCAAGTTAGGTTTCTTAGTTATAATTTACAAAAATGTGGAGTTGGTAGAGGAGATTGTTATTTGGTGGAAATTCGTATATAAAGAATTTTGTTTTATAAGGTTTTAAGCACGTTAACGTTTTATTCGGTCTAGCGCCCCGCAACGCGGGCGGGACGAAACCTAGTTTTTTTTAAGGCATAGGGATGGATCTATCACCGGACCATACATTGAAATTTTCAAATAATTTATTAAATAGACTTTTAATAAACAAACAATATGATACATATCATGTTCTTGAGTTTTATTATAACCATTTTAAACTAAATATCACCATTAAAAAACACTATAACATATATAGTAAATTTCACCAATTACACTTGCAATCATACCCCTTTTAATTAAAACTATCTGCATGTAACAATCACTAATTTTACTTTTTTTTGAACGGCTATTTCATAAAATAGGACGACTAGCAAGACGCTAGACCCAAAAAAACATACACACGCAAAACCACTAATTTTACTACTCAAGCAGGATAATCAAACGGTAGAGGCACAACCGAGTCCGAATCCCCTAAACTTGGGTGCACGAACCCATAACTACGCAACACCTGATTATCCCCAAAGTTCAACACCTTCTGCATAGCGTCCCAACAACCTTGCCTAGAATACTCCTCGTTATGCGTACCACTACACGGCTGACACCCAGTAAAATGCGTCATAAACGGTCGTCTCCACCCCTCCCTCCCATACCCCGCGCCTTTCAAATACTCCTCCCACGTCGTAACATACGCCCCCCTCACCTTCTCCGCGTGTCGCCTCCTTAACTTACTCACCCTCTTCTCAACGCCGTTATATTTCTCCGTTATGTTCTCCAACTTCCCCACTATTTCCATCCAATACCCTTCAAAATAATAACCATCTTCCACATAGATTTTATTCCCCCATTTTTCCTTTTCTTTTAATATTAAATAAACCAAACCCGTTTGATCATCGGATTCAGGGAAAAACTTGTCTTTACATGTTTTTCTCAATAACTCGCCCCATTTTTCATAATTCGGAGTTTGGGGGCCCATACCGGCCCAAACATCCATAAAATCAAGAGCCCATTGACTATTTCTAATCAAGAAAACCCCAGCATTTAAACTGGTCCAACTTTTCTTTTTATAAATCAACTCGGGCCACCCATGTACAACAAAATTATAATTTTTATACCGGTGTAACGGTAATTTAAAATCCATATCGGTAAACGCGGCATCCGAGTCTACCCACCAGATCCACTCGGCTTCCGGGTGGGCCAACATTGCCGCGCGTACCGCGGGAATCTTGGCCCAGTAGGTAAACATTTCCGGGTGGAGGAGTACGTTATTGTAGAAAATATCGTACCCGTGGATACGACAATAGTCCACTTTGTTTTTGAAGAACCTTAGGAGTAGATGATCTCCTATCGGGTTCTGGCATGGGGTAGATTGTGACCCGGTTACTAACATGACCCGGGTTTCTAACCCGGGTATGAAAGACGGGTGTAGCCATAGCCATTCCCGTCTTTTTTGGTCCCAGTTTGTTATGGGCTTTTCGATCGTGTAGGTCAGATTTGGGTCGTCGTAGAATGTGGACTCGGGTGGGTCCAGGGTCAGGTTAAAGTTAAAACCCTGACCACCTGACCCACCTGGCCCACCTAGAGTAGCACTTTCTACTCCAGATTTGAAATGAATGGGGTTTGGGGAAGTGAAACTGAAACTGATCATGGGCCAAAAAGCCCAAAGAAGTGAGAGGGCTACAATGGCTCCGCCGATGATCGGGATTCCGGTGGAGACGAAGGATGACGATTTCCGGTGGTGGTTCGACATGGTGGTGATTTGAGTTGAAAATTGTTAATGGGTAGCATTTTTATTGCAAGGGTTTTCTATATTAAGGAGTATGAGGTCAGCTTTGAAGAAAATTTGATCAGAAGGGTGTGAATTTACTAAATTAAGGAGTGATCGGCTGGATACAGTGATTGATGATATTAATAGTGAGGGTGGTGATAAACATTTGTGGTTGTGGACTTGTAACTTTAAAGCTTTTGGGGTCCTTTGTGTGTGCATTGTTATGCACTCAATGCTGTTTTTAGAAGGTTGATTGCATATTTGCATGGGTGACATTAGCATATAGCTGGCCAGTGTGTCGATGTGTTCTATGACAAGTTGCAAAATTTGATGAACATGAACTTTTAGATCAAATTTTATCTAGTAAATTGTCTTTTTAGTCCATGAGGGTTGACTAAAATTGTCACTTTAGTCTAAATAGTTTTTTTCTTGTCATTTTAGTTCAAATAGTTTTGTTGGGGTTCACGTATGCACTCACGTAGTCACATTACATACGGGCATGTATGACGAGGCATGCAAGACTCGAACCAATTGCAAGAATCAGATCACTACGCTAGTTGTTGGGGTTCACGTATGCATTATGCCGTGTTGATGGCAAAATCAAAATTAGCAAACGATAAATAACCGACCTTGGAGCTTTAAAAATATTAGGTTTTGCGGGTAATGCACCACAAATATTTTTTTCAAAGGCTTGGAGAGCCAATTTTGGAAGTAGAAACACCCGAGGGTGCGGTTAATCATACAAAGCAGCGGAAATAAATGAGAGAGAACACCAAACACTCTGATTTATTCAAACAAAAAAACAACAGCTTCAGATTTGATTTATCCACTAATTCTCGGTTGTTTTCGGAAGCCCCTTCCATTTGAAGTTGTCTGCATATGCCTTTGCCTGCATTTTGAAACGGGCTATAAATAAAGATAACTGATGCATTAAATATGAATATAAAAACATATTTTTGGTCTAATTTTCTTTACAGCCATGTTTTTTCTGTTTTACGCGTTTTTGTATTAAGGATACCATGTAACTAATTATGCATAAAAAAACAAATCAACTCTTTCACATGTAAAATAACTAAACAAGTACATAGACTTTAGTGTTGAGTGACAAACCTTCAATAGGGGTGTCTGGTGCTTCTTGACCTGCACATATGAGCCACTTAAACAATTAAGTAACAAACAACAATGAATGATTTTGCGAGAAGAAAACAACAGTTAACCGAGATACATCCAAAAGCAGAAATATGAAGGATGAAACTTTTAAAAACCATAGAAAAAGACAGTCTAAATATTTACAGATGAAATTAATTAAATCTGTTTAACAGACTTGAACATATATAATAACAAACATGGAATTATAACAATACAGTTCTCACCGTATAGTTCCAACCATGCCTTTCTGCAAACGCTTTTGCATCTGCTTCGCTTTTGAAACTAAGTGCTGAGTCACCAACATTGGCATACGGATCCCCTGTGGATGTCCAACCCATCAAGGGATTTTCCCATCTACATAAACCATAACAATAAGTATTAAAATCAATTCGGAATTGTAAAATGACAACTGTGAAATATTTTTTGTATCGATCTGATGAACACAGGCTGCTATCAACATGCTTGTTCAAGCAGATAGATATCTGAACAAATGAAGCTGCTTCATAGACTTGAAGTGTATGCGAGAATAATAAGTAGAGAAGAACGAATTATACTTCTGTGTGGACATAAAATTGATTTTCCACTTTCCAACTTTTCCAGCTCCTTGTTGTGAAGCTGTTCGAGCAGGTGAATAGATAATAACCTGACATTCATGGAAGTTATATTATTATTAGTATTTTATCAACGCAAATTAAACATGTTACGTCAATTCAAATATTTTTCCCCAAAAGCGAACAAATCTTAATCTATCTAGCTAAAAACCTATAATATAGCACATGAAACAAATAGGACAGCAAACGCTGAATAAGTACACGTAAATACACTTCAAGACGGTGTTTGTTTTTTGGCCAGAAGCACTTCTGGCCACTTATGTCTGCGCCGCGCAGACGCGCGCAGAGGTTTGGAGTCCGCAGCTTGTTTGTTTTCTCGCAGACCTTTCATTAAAAAAGGTCTGCGAGACCTCTTCACCACACAGACATTCAGGTATGTCTTCTTGGAACCTCTTCTTGGCAGACCTCTTCTTCCACCACATCCACCACCACCTCCACCACCACATCCCTGCCCAAACCTCCACCACCACATCCCTGCCCAAAAACCCCAAATCGAACCAAAACCCCCAAATCAATATCGGTGAGAGAGATACCGTAGAGAGAGAGAGAGTGAGAGAGATACCGTAGAGAGAGAGAGAGAGATCGGTGGTGGTGGTGCTACCAGATCGGAGATCGGTGGTGGTGCTTGAACCGAAACCCCCAAATCGAACCAGATCGGAGATCGGTGGTGGTGGTGGTGCTACCAGATCGGAGATGATGGCGGAGGTGGTGCGGTGGTGCGGTTGAACGACGAAGATGATGGCGGTGGTGAGATGGCGGAGGTGGTGCGGTGGTGGTGGTTGAAAGACGAAGGCGGTGGTGGTGGTTGAACGACGAAGATGATGGCGTTGGTGTGATGGCGGAGGTGGTGCGGTGGTGGTGGTGCTATGGGCGGTGGTGGTCTGCAAATTGTAGAGAGAGAGTAGAGAGAGAGAGTTGAGGCAGACATTTGTAGAGAGAAGTGGTTTTGTAGAAGAAAAAAAAAACAAACCCTCTTCTCCTTGCAGACTGCAGACATTTGGTCCACCTCTTCTCCTGCAGATGTGGTCCGCAGACTGCAGACCTTTTCCCGCAGAAAAAACAAACAGCACCTTAGTATATCAATGTTCCTACAACTATGTCGCTGCTTATATTCCTGACATTCAACACAACTAACACTACTAATGCTCGAAAGAACAACTAGTTCGTTGAGTTTTACCAACACTCTATATACTAGTATACTACACTCACAAATCTCAACCTTCAAGACTAACACCCATTAATCTTAATAAAACATAAACTTAACATCTACCATATGTTAGTAAAGTGCCATCAATCTCAATACGACACACTTTACACCATGAACAGCATGCTCAAGACAATGTATAAACTACAAACTAAATAGACGTTGATATCAATCTTAAAAAATAACCTTATTCCAACCATTATTCCTCAATGAGTTTCATACTATTGAAACAAATATCAATATGATTTTAAATACTTCATAACAAGGTAACAAAACACCAAGCCACTAGTCACAAGCATGATAAGCTAGCATAGAATATTCAAACTATCATCTTGGTTTAAGAAAGTGCGAAGCGCACAAAAGCGACAAGGTCTAAAATCAAAACGTAAATCACAAAAAACGGAGGGCTTTCGTACGCGAGGCGCAAGGTGGTTATATATTTTTTTATATATCCTATAGGTTTTTAGCATCCCTTACCCAAAATATAATAATAAATAAGGTTTAAATATGATTTATTGTATAAATCACTTAAATGTACAACCATTTTAGCTACATGTATAACAGTTTAAAGCACAAAAACACATTCCGTACAAGATGCGTGTGCCTCAGTGGGATTTTTTTTCCCAAAAAAGATCGATTTTTGTGCGCTTTTTGTACAGAGCTCGCCTTATGTCACACAAGGCGCAGCTCTTTGCGCCTAGGGTCGCTTTGCGCTTAAGCGCGCTTAAGGCACGCTTTTTAAAACCAAGACAATCACATCCAAATTCAGAGTGTCACTTTAACTTGTGACTAACTTTTTTAATCCAGCATCACATTATATAACTCAAACGACTTTCTCTCATAAAAAATAAAAATAGTTTCAAACATCATGAAAACTCCTCCATTAGGGTGAAGGGAGTGGTTACCTATTTGGAATAGGTAAACTCCCCATTCACCCAATCAGACAGTGCCACGTCAATTTACCTAATGCTCAAAAACGTTGGCGGTGGTTTACCTATCTTGGATTAGGTAAACTATTATTTTAAAAACAAAAAAAAAAAAAAAACATAATAAATGAAACCATCCAATCATCGGTAAACCTTCACCGCTTCCTTCCCCTCACCGATCGGTAAACACCATCGGCGGCGGTGTTACCGATTGGTAAACCGCTTACCGATGGTGTTTACCGCACCACTCCGCTCACCCTTAGAATATCAAATGTTTAACTCAAGTTCAGTTAAAATAAGCTCAAACACTTAACAAACCACAAATTCAACTCCAATGCACATACTAATAAACAATAGGATCAAAACAGATCAACAAGAAAACAGAAAACAACAATACATACAGCCTACAATCACATACACTTAACAATCAACTCAATATACACAAGCTAAGTAATAACAATGCCATTTTATAACCGATATATATATACCTAGAGTAATATAAAACGAAAACGTGAATAACGAAACCCTAGATTCGAAATCCGGTCAATCGAGTAACAAAAACGAGCAATAATTCAAGTGCTGAATGGATTCAATTAGAGAAACTAAGTAATAATTGAACGAATTGAATGAATTGAACGATAGATCGGATCTTACTCTCCGTTGAAGATGTTCTTCTGGAATGCCGGAAACGGTGCCGATTTCTCCGGCTTTGTACTCGACAGATAAAGCATCTGTGGAGAATCGATTGATGAGTTGAGGAATCAGTGATCGGTGAGCATTGGTTGTGTGGATTCCGACACGACGGAGAGAGGTCGCCATTTTTGTTCTCCGTTTAAGGTTTGGGGGCGTGATGGAGATATGAGGAAATTATACCCTGAAAAGTGAAAACACAAGGTAATTGTTTTTAAACTAGTGGGTATCGACCCGCGCTTCGCAGCAGGTCGAACATTCAAGCGGCTTTGCTTTGTAGATCAAAACGCAACCACGCGTGTTGCGGCGGAGGCGTAAAATTGTTATAAAAATTAACGACATTGAAACGTTACCGAAGGCCACACATTGTTAAAGATATGTAAGTTTATATGTAAGAAAAATAAACCATTATGTTGTTGATAACATTCAAAACTTTATATACAAATTTAAACAAAACCGTGGCGAACCCGTGTGTAACAACTCTCACCAAAACTATTATTTATTATTTTATTTTGTCCAATAGGAAACCCTAATTGAGACCCCCAAGTAATTCTGCATAAACCCTAAAATTTTCAAAACAATCGGAATCAGGATCAGGGCCCCTAAAACTCAGGGGTGGTATTTCCCCGTTAGTATTATCTACACAGTTTTACGTGTAAATTAAATTTGCATGAACGGCCAACTCACCTGAGCTATGCAGACACGAGGCTACCCTATGCTAGGGTGACACCCCTCGCGCCACGCGACAGCCCCTCGCGCCACGCGAGGGGGCTGTTTTTCAGGTATAAATATAGGGGCTTGGGACTTGCAATTCTGCGTTAGTTCGACGTTAAAATTCACTACGTACACTGAGATATTGTCCAAATACTACAGAAACACACACATAACACGAAACGCTGCCGCAATACAGGGTAATAACTCGATCGCTGATACGATTCAATGTCCGATCGATTAAAACTATCCGATGAATGTTTAAGTGCTGCTCAAATTGGGTTTATACTTTGTCATTCGTCGTGAATTCGATGGATGTTTAAATATTGCACTTTGTCATTCGTCGTGAGGGTTTAATCTCGTGAGTTATCGTAAATGCTGTATTAGTTACTAACCTAGTTCGTGTGCATTGTTATTTAAATTAGGTTAACAAGCTTATCAGTAGGCTAAACTCTGCTCAAATTAAATCTGCAATGTGAGTCATTTTCTTTTTATCAAAGTATTTTACAAAAGCATGTTATTTTCAAAGTTATAATTACAGGGATTAAGTCTTTGTAGTCACCAAATTACAGCGGGTATGTGGGGTTTTGTATACAATACTTGATAACCGTCACCATTGGACAACGGGTTAGCCAAGGGGTGATATGACCATAATCACAGACACCATTGGATAACGAGATAGCCAATAGGTGGTCGAGTGATAAATACCGTGGGTAGATGGTTGATATGTATAAACATTGTAATCGCTCTTAATACTGTAAATTATAACAAACACGTCGTTTTTAGTAAAAAGAATGATTCACCAGTATTTCCCCGCTGACAAAACCTTTTTCAAACATGTTTCAGGTGATCTGTTGTGATCCAGGAAAAGTGCCGCGAAGCACTACAAGCTTAAGGAAGTGGCTCAAAATAAATAAAGAAACATGTTTTGTAAAATAAAGATTTCCCAGTGAAATCACCTTATTGTAAATTACGGGGTTATCCCGAATTATGAAATAAAATAATCGGGCATTTTTAAGTTTTAAAAAGATCCTGTTAAAAATCTTCCGCTGTCGCATTATAAATACCACGGGTTCCTGTCCCGCGGCTCCTGACCGGGTTAAACCAGGGCGGGGGCCGTGACACCGTGCGTTAGACTATTAAAAAATAATGTAGGTATGTCGGTAAAAATAATTACATAGCAACGAAAAAACAACTAATTACGAAGTAGCGAAAGACACAACACTGATTGTTAACATTTTCAAATTTCTTTTGTTGGAAGGGTTAACTAACATTTTTTTTTGTCATAAGTGAAATGGTTTCAAAAGCAATTGTAATTTAAATGGATTTTTTCATAAATTAAGAAACACTTCATGTATTTAGATATTTTAAAATTATGCATTACATCTTAATGTCAATAAAAAATATTACATAAAATTAATCATATATATATATATAGATATATGTTTTTAGAAAATAAAAATGAGGAAAAAGGTAATTATATGTTATTCACTTACTCCAAGTTGTTCTATACAAAAATTTAAGCAGTTAATGAATCCAAGAGAAAGAAAAAAAAATTAAATTAATAAAAAAATCGAAATAGCACTTGAATCCAAATAATATCAAAATAAAAAAAAATTAAATTGATTAAAAGAACGCAACCACCAATGTCCTTACTACACCCAAACATTAACAAATTGAATGAAGAAGTATTTGAGCTCAATAGCCCAAAACTATAAACACAAAGTTGCTAATTGTATTATAAACGAATAGACGTCAACTCGCGCGTTGCGCCGGGATGTTGATTATAAACTTCATTTGCTAAATAGAAACCAACCAGTGCCACCATATGCGACCCACCGCCATCATCGTTTACCCTTCTGATTGAAGCCGAACCCCCAAAAAAGAATGTGTTTGTCGGTTTGCTTGAACGACACGTATGCATAATTTGAACGACGCTATGTAATAGTCTAGCATTTGTGTATTTCATTTGAATGGCGTGTATGTATGTGTTTGGCGTTTTGTTGGTTTATTTATATAGGCGAATCAAAATCCCTTCAAACGGTGTGACCCCTTGAATTGTAAAGAGGTTGTTTATTAAGCAGGCGTGTTGGTTCATGCGATGCATGACATGAAACGACACCTCTGTTAAATCTGCTTGTAAAAAATTATCAATGTAACGAAGGGATGCTTTGGTTCATTTGAGGAAGTTATTCTTTAACAACAATGGTTAAATAAAGGATGCATCGGTTTATTTGAAGAGAAAATTCTTTACCAATAAGTTGGTTTTGCATAAACTTTTTTGATTATAAGATAGAGGCGGTGTGAGCAAGTATGTGAGACACATATCTATATTAAAGTATGATAATAATTAAAGCATCAACTTCGTTCTTTAAACGGCACGCGATTTTCGTATTTACAGCCGACATAAGATTATAACAATGTGGTTTTTTAGTTAACAGATGAAGAGGTGTGTCTCAACAATCATGGCAATTCATTAGAAGGATGATGAAAAGACACGTCTAAAGGACGCGGCTTTTAAACGAAAGGACATGACTCAACCATATACAACATATATTATAATTATCTAATGGACGCGACACGAAAGGACATGACTCAAGTTACTTTTTGTAGAGTTATATAAACTCATCAATATACAACATATATTATAATTATCTAACGGACGCGACTTTTAAACGAAAGGACATGACTCAAGTTACTTTTTGTAGGGTTATATAATATAATTAGCCTTGAGTGTAAGTTGGAATTGAAACGCTTAATATGATACTCACCTTTGGTTTGTTCAAATACGAAACAAAACATCATGGTTTGTATTATGTTGATCACATAAATTATACATAATTGCTATGTTAAAGATAAGAGATTCGATGGAGGAAATCGGTACATCACGGAAACCTAATCACAATTTATGATATGTCATAACATCATGGTTTATAACGAAATCACTTTCGTGAAAAAAACATTCCAAATGTATGTATACAACCTTGATTACTTTTTAATTTCTCGAACACCTGTTAAATATATATAATTATATTAAATTACATCTAATGTAACAATCAGAAACAATTGAAGTATACTTATTTAATTTTCTTTTATCAAAGTGTTGCCATGGACCATTGGATGCTTGCAAAACCATGTGCATGACATGTTACAAAACTCACTCTCTATACTGATTTAATTTTCTTTTACCCCGTGGCACAACGGTTTTTTGCTTTCCCAAACCTTAATGGGTAGATACGAAGAGACGGCGGTTACGAATCACCTGGAGATGAAGTGGTGCTGGTTACGGCTCGCTAGAGACGAAGAGGCGGTGGTTACGACTCACTGCTGAGACGAAGAGATGGCGGTACGACTCGCCGTAGACGAAGAGGCGACAATTACAAATCGCCTGAGGGGTTTTTGTATATACTTCATAATTAACGTATAATCAACACATGTTGATATATCGATTAAACTTATGTTCTTACAATCAAGTATAGAAAACGTATGTTGTTCTTACAATTAAACACAGAGGGTTATACTAATTTGTACTTACACATACAAATAACAATCAAAGGAAAAACGATTTAAGGAGTTAAAAAAATCATATGACTGAATAACCTTGGATGGCGATGGTTGTTGGTGGGTTGCTTTGAATTGATGAATGGAAAAATGAGGTGGTAAAGAAGGTCGTTGGAGAAATCGGTGTGAATTTTTTGATGTGGCACTGACGCACTGTGTAAAAGGAAAAAGTGATTTAATAAAGGAAGAGATAAAAGTTAGAGAATAAGCGGTGGGAATGAGGATAGAACCGGCGCCGCACTTGCGAAGAAAATGTCTACAACTACCACAACGATTCGTATTTTGTGGGTCATATTCTTTTCAGTTATAATTAAAATGCTAACCGACGTGATGTTATAATACTTATTATTGGATGAGAATGAGAATATTATAACTGACACATTTTTAGTAATAACTTATAAGTAGTAGATATTTATTTTAGTTTCACAGATTAGTATAACGTTCTTTACAGATGACACAATGAAACAAAGAAGATTTTGTTTTGTTTTTATGTGTTAGTAATAATTCTTTGAAGTGAAGGTGATATGAGGCAGGGATGGTGTTATCTTCATATGTTAAATGAGTGCGTAACGCCTCTCATCATGATTCTTCGTGCTATTGGTTGTAAGCCATTTGTTGCTTTGTCCATCAATCATTCGGTCCGTTACTAGCACGGGTGAGGCATAAGGTGGTTGGAACAAATACGGGTAAGGGTACACTTGTCTTGAAACCGGTGGTGATGGGATGCACCCATACATTAGAGTGTCTGGTGTGTTGGGGTGTACAACAAGTAAGTCGAAACAGGCGGTATGGTTGTCGGTGGTGTTGTTGGTGTGACGGGTGAGGTGGATGCCGACACTATGTAGGGTTGACTTGATATATGAGGTATGAAGGGAAGTGTAGTTGTGGTTTGGCTCACAACCGATGCAAATCTTGACGATCCCCCCCCCCCCCCCACACACACACACACACGCGGAAGGTCCTTGCCTCCACTCTAAGACTCGAATTATCATGGTCAACTTCTTTAGTCCTGAACCCTATGATGTGCCCCATGGTTATGATTGGCGACGGCATCATGAAAATAGGGCCTTCGACAAATCTTTGGTACTCCGTTATGGTGGTGGCTATTGGGTTGCTTGTAACGGTAGCCGTCGTATTAGTGACACTGGTATAACGACACAAGTGTCACCCTTGGATGATTCAAAGAGTAGTTACAATTCTAGCTTTTGGGTGTCGGTGATGGAGGAGCCAATAAAGAAACAAATACATGAATGGGTTGCAAACATGTATTTCTTCATTTCTACGTGAACATTTCTGCCAAACAAACATTGTCAGCCTCACCACAAGAAGAGGGTTCTCACTATGCCTACTATTCGGCGTGAGAATTAGTATCGTCTATTTTAGAGCGAATAAGAATTTAAATATTGAGAGTATAAGTTTAGGGTTTGTGATTGTGCGTGTGCATTTACCTTAACCAAAAAGTATTTATAGAGGTGAGGAATTAGGGTTTCCCCTTTCCTTGTAACTTGGAGATCACAATGCTTCATCTTTGCATTAGTTAAGGGTATCGGCGTCTCTTATTCAAGCTATATATATATATAGGGAGGAGCTCATGCGAGAACCACCTTTATTGTGAGAACCGCGAGAACCAATGTGAACACAACCTAAAATAGCTAAAAAACCTAACCTCCACCCCCCCCCCCCCCAAAAAAAAACCTAAACCCCCCTCCCCCACCCCCCAAAAACCTAACCCCCCCCAAGCTAAAACGCTAAAAACTAAACCCCCAAAAAACCTAAAAAAAATCTAAAATTTTTTTTTTGAATCGCTACTTTTCGAAGAAAAAAAAATTGTTTTTTTTATTTTTTTGCTTCGAAAAGTAGCGATTTTTTATAAAAAATATTAAAAAATTCAAAAAAAAAAAATTTTGTGTGATTTTTAGCTATTTTTAGGCATTTTTGGTTGTGTTCACATTGGTTCTCGCGGTTCTCGCAATAAGAGGTGGTTCTCGCATGATCTTCTCCCTATATATATATATATATATATATATATATATATATATATATTTATCCATTAAGGGGCTGTTTGCCAACATCTGAATGGTTTAAGTGTTGAACCAGTAAGAGTTCTGAACAATTAAGTGATGAACCAGTAAGAGGCCTGAACCATTAAGAGCCTGTATAATGCTTAACCATTCAGAGACAAATGTCTGACCAATTCAGATTAGAGGTCTTAACCATTCAGACTTTGTATAAATCTTAACCATTCAGAGGCAAATGTCTTAACCATTCAGACATCTGCTCGTGAAACAAACAGTCTGAACCATTAAGTGCTGAACCAGTAAGAGGTCCGAACCATTAAGAGTCTCGTTAAGAGGTAAACAAACAACCCCTAAGCCACGTTGACATAACTAACTTTAATAATAAATACGGGTTGCGAGAGGTTACAAAAGAAAACAAAAGTATATAATATCTTCCAAAGAGTTGTTGCTCAAAGTGATGGCTTTCTTTTCAACTTATCTATATCTATAAATAAGTTGATGCACATTTCATTGTAACAAAAATCATCTCTATAATTAGTGTTCGTTTCATGAATTGTAATGGAATTGAGAATTCAATCAGAAATTAAAATTTGATTTGTAATTTAGGTGTGTTTATTTTGCAAAATGGAATGAAATTTGGATGGAATTGGAATGTGGATTCTCTTCCTTATGTTGTTGTTCAATTACAGTTCATTTTCTTGTTGAAACCAACAAAATAAAGAGTGAAATCAACATTCCAATTCCATCAAATTCCATTCCATTCTGTGAAACGAAAACTACCTTAGTTTGTTACGTAACTTCTTTCAAATTAATTCATCATGACATCAGTTACACTCAAAGTTAGAGTTGCTTCTCATCAACCCGCCGATAAACTTTTCAACCTTTTAGTCGATTTAGACCATATCGTACCAAAGGTAAACCCTCAATATATCAAGTCCGTCGAGACCATCGAAGGAAATGGAGGCGTCGGTACAATAAAGGTCTTCACCTTCGGTGACGGGAAGAGCCATATACAATTTGTATGTTGTCTATTTACAATACTAGTATCATTATAGTAAGTTTAAACGTCAGCCTAACCGAAAGGGAATATACAACACAACAATCAGAAAGAATGCATGACACAAAACAACTAAAGGTATATAACACAGGACACCAATATGGAAATTCACTCGAAACAGCCCTATAGTCTGCATAAAGTTTGGCAAACTCGACAAAAAGAATAAGCACACAAAAATGGCGATCATGGTTCTTGCTAATATGGTTCGGTCATGTTCTTAACTTTGCGATTTTGAATGCTTCACAAGCCAATTGATGACTGAATCAATGTTTGTCGAATTCTTGCACGAGATCATAAAGCAACACACTTCTCTATCTGCGATAGACTTCAAATCCCTGCACAGCATCATCAACAAAACACAAATAAAGGATATAGCAATTATACAAAATATAATTATGATCGGAATAGTCTTACATTTGATCGGTCAAAGCTTGCTTAGAGAGGGCCCCGGCTTTGTCAATTTTGTTACCCAAAACGAGCAAAGGAATACCGGTCAACGCTGGTTTGCTCAGAAGATCATGAAGTTCACCCTTTGAGATGCTCAAGTTATCATGATCTGCAGCGTCCACAACATAACTGCGCCCGCACACGTTATGTTTAAAACATCAAGACAATCAAAATCACAAGCTAAGCAGTTAATGCGGTAAAAAATCGGATACTGGTCACCGATATTTGAGATATCGGTAATCGCGGTGGGATATCGGTAGCTTTAGTATCATGCAGAATTAATATATATATATAGCAATTTAACACTAACAATTCAGTATACTCTCCTACCGTTAACAAATTAACCTTTCGCGACTTGCAAAACACTAACAATTGTAGCAAGTATGAACGGATTAAGACTTAAAACACTAACATAAAACACTAACAATTAACAGTTAAGACTTAAAACACCAATAGCAGCAATAACAAGAAAGACGAATGGTAAAACCAGAAAGAAAGGTACTGATATTGGAAAAATCGGTGATCTATCGGTCAATATCGCCGATAATATCGGTACCGATATTCTGACCGATATTTTTCACCGATATCTCAATAGGGGACCGATAACCGATATATGGCGATATTAACTGCATAGATCACAAGTCAAATGCGTTCAAAATAAGTGTTTTAGTCAAAGTTGCATACACAATGGCAGAAACTGCTCGGCAGTATCGCTCCCACATGCTGCGAAATCGCGGTTGACCTCCAAGATCCCACAACTTTATCGTTACATTTCCTTTGGTGACCTTGCGCATATTGAATCCCACCTGGAAACAAGAAAAAATTGTTTGTAAGATGCAAAATGTATAATCAAAAAGTGTTTAAAGACGAATTGTGTAAAATTTTAAGAGAACTCACAGTTGGGATCATGTCCTCACTGTATCCACCGGTCTACAAACAAAATACGGTTTTAATCAAGTTAGTAGATGATTTTAAAGAAACCAAACTAGGATATGATCATACGACAGAAATGTGCAATAGGTATAAGCATAGTTGTTAATGGCGAATAGCGACAAATAGTGATAAGGTACCTATACGCTAGTATGCTAGATAGCGAATAGCAATAAATAGCGGCCGGCTATTTTATAGATAGCGATACACTAGAAAAAAAAATTAAAAATTTATATGTATATTATCATGGTTTTAAAAAATGGTTGAGGCATGCGCCTCGAGGCGAAACGCCCAAAAACGATTCTGAGGCTCAGGGGGTTTCTATTGTACGTGCACCTCAGAGGGGCTGAGGCGCTAAAAAGGTTGTGCCTCAGGTGCGCCTCAGGGGTTTTTGATATTTGTTTTTGACTTTTTGTGTTAATTTCAAACAATTTATGTCTTTTTTATGTGTGTTTTTGATGAATTGATGATGAATTTAGTTAGTATTATTATTTTTATAAGATATATAATTTTTGTATTTATTTTTTCATTCCGCCTCGGTTCGCCTCGTGGCTTACGCCTTGTGAGGTGAAGGGAAAACGCCTTGAAACTCGTTTCCATTTTTTTAAACCTTGTATATTATATCAAAATACCATGGTATATATGCTATTTTACATGTATATTTAACAAAAATCTAAAATCCAGCCATTTTATAGCTATATTTAATTGCTATTTATATTTAAAAAAAAAAATAAACTATCGCCATTATCGCTATCTATCGCTACAACCCTAATAGCGAGCCTAGACCTATACGCTAAATAGCGCGCTATAGCGATCGCTACGCTTGCTATTGACAACTACGGGTACAAGTGTTTATCTGGTTCTCGCAATTCTCTTATGTATAATTGGTTCTGTATTGAACATCTGTCTTAAATAACTTACAGCAACAACATTAACAAGTGAAGTTTTGCCAGCATTCTGAAGGCCAATCAAAGAAAGCTCCATTTCTTGCTTGAAAAAGAGGCTGTATCAACATGTCATTTCGATATTAGTTTATGCATTCATTCATATATATATATATATATATATATATATATATAGACATTCTTGTTTCAAACCCTAAAAATCTCAAATTTTGTTTCACATCCATTAACATGAATCCAAACCCACATCCAAAAAAAAAAAAAAAAATCAAACAATATTAAATCGAATTGGATGCAGAAATGAAAAGATAACGTACGTTCGCAGCCAATTGAGGAAAACTTCCCATATGCCCATAACGATTGAAAGAAAATGAATTGGAATAAAATATTATGAGATCTGTTGATTGGAAGAGATGGGTCTGATTGATAATGAAGAGTTATGTATGTTTCTCCTTTCTCTGTATCCAAAGAATGTTGAATAGAAATTAAGGGAATCCGGTATGAAGCATTACCGTGGTTATGAAATTGGGAATTCGGAAACAAAGAATTGATTGATTTCACTGCGATTTGTTATCGACGGATGTGGTTTCATACAAAATGATTGGTGCCTGTAACTCTTTTTGTGTTCCGTTGGAGGTTCGAGTGTTGTATACTTCTATGTTTCAAGGGTTAAAATTCTTTTATTCGTTAAATAACTAAAAGGGTCATCATCATACTCAGTGTATGAATATACCGAGAAGGTTGAGATTTAGACAGACTTACCTTTACCTCGTAGGAATAAAATGACTTGAATATACCGAGAAGGTTGAGATTTAGACAGACTTACCTTTACCTCGTAGGAATAGAATGACTGCTTCTAGTGAGACCCCCAGCTCGATTGTAGTTTTGCATCAAGCCTTGGACATAGGGCACATGTTACATACCAAACGAGAGAACTCAACCTAAAAGACTAGTCTGGTGGGTGAGAGAGCCCATTTGGTATATAAACCCTACATCAGTTGCCCATACAACCGATGTGGGACAAGTCACACACCTTGCAATGGTATTAGTCCATAACAGCACATAACACTCAACAATTAAAAAGGGTAAATTACATTTTTTGGTCTTTATGTCTGTATCGGATTGCAATGTGCGCCCTTTAACTTCAATAATTAAAGCCACAATCTTTTATTTGGAATATCCGTTACACACTTACACCTTTCGTCTTTTGGCACTAACTAGGTTAAAATTTTAAGTTAAGTCTATTCTGTTATGGTAGTTTTGTAATTTTACCTATTTACTTAAAAAATATATATTTGTAAAAAGAAAAAAAAAACAATATATATAAAAACCAAACACTCTCAATATATATACACACACTCTCAAAAGTCAAAACTCTCTCTAAAAACCCCTTTAACCTAATCTCCTCACCACCACTCTTGTAGCCTGCCACCACCTGTAAGGACTCTCAAAAATGTCCCAAATTAACCCGTAAATACGAAACCGGACCCCTGAAACCCTAATCCATAAATAAAACCAATAAATCAAGATTCTTGGTCCTCAGGCGGGCCGCGTAAAGGTTAGCTTAGCCTTACGCGGGCCGCGTCAAAGTGTGGTTGACCAGATAAGTATGCCGGGCCATGCGTCGCACACGTGGCAGGCCTATGTGTGACACGCTAGCCCTAGTCTACGATTAGGAGGCCCTCGCGGGCCGCGTAAAGGTCGAGCAAAGGTTCACGCGGGCCGCGTGAGAACCATATTTCAGCTATAAATAGCTTGGATCAAGAGCTTTCATTCTGTGTCGAAACCAACTTTCAAAAACGAATTTTCACTGCTCAAAAGTCGAAATTACAATTAATATAGCGAGGTGCTGCTACGATACAGGGTATTAACTCGATCGCTGCTACGATTCAATTTCCGATCGATTGAAAACTATCCAATGGATGTTTAAGTGTTGCCCACATTAGGGCCATACTTTGTCATTAGTAGTGAATTCGACGGATGTTTAAGTATAGCACTTTGTCATTCGTTGTGAGGGTTTTTAATCTCGTGAGTTATCGTAAATGCTGTATTAGTTACTGACCTAGTTCGTGTGCATTGTTATTTAAATTAGGTTACAAGGCTAATCAGTAGGCTAAACTCTGCCCGTATAAATCTGCAATATGAGTCATTCTCTTTTTATCAACAGTATTTTACAATACTCCAATTATTTTCAAAAGTTATAATTACAAGGATTAAGTCATGGTTATCTTGAATCACTGGCTAATTGGGGTATTGTGCACATTACTAATTTCTCACAGTTAGGCTAATAAATCCTAACTGTGATAATCATCACTACTTGGGGAAGGACCCAATAGTGGTATGACCATCGTCACCAGGTGACACGGCGCCAGATAAAAATAAGATAGAAGCCATTGTAATCGCTCTTATGCTGTAATTTATAACTATGTGTCATTTTATCAAATTGAGTGACTCGCCAGTATTTCCCCGCTGATAAAATATTTTTAAAACATGTTTCAGGCAACCTGCTGTAAAACAAGGAAAACGTGCTACGGAGCACTAATCAGCTTGAAGAGGTGGCTCAGTTAAAATGAATAAACATGTTTTATAAATCAGGGAATTCCCTAGTGAAATTCCTCTATTGTAAATTACGGGGTTTATCCCGAATTATGAAATAAAATAATCGGGCATTTTCAAGTTTCAAAAGATCCTGTAAAATCTTCCGCTGTCGCATCAATTAATAAATACCACGGGTTCCTGTCCCGCGGCTCCTGACCGGGTCAAACCGGGGCTGGGGCCGTGACAGGAAAAGGTGGTATCAGAGCCACTGATTTAAGCCTATTAAGTATTTAAAATACTTAATTTTCCTGATTACTGTCTTGTGATTATATGTGTTTTAACTGACTAATTGTTAGTTACAGTATGGGTAAGCAAAGAATGTCGGATATCTATCTTAAATTAGATAGTTCACCGAAAGATAAGGGAACTTCATCCCAATTAAATTCCTTAAGATACTCAGCAGATACTGAGGAGGGAATATTTGTTCGTAAGGCACAGTATGAAAAACCACTTACCCCTAATAAAAGAAGTTTGATTATTAGGAAAAGTCAATAGAAAATGAGGAAGTCACAACCAAAAGGAGTGATGATCAATAAGGAAACTCAGAAAATAGACACTAAACCACCATGGGAAGATGAGTTAGATGAATAATGGGCAAATCTCTATATGTTAGCCACTATAGCAGTAAATGCTAACTTATAGTTAAATCACTAAACCAGTACCATCACCTATGCTACCTACAAAGCCAGAAACTTTAATCTATTAAATAACCACTAGTAGATTTCAAATTTTTGTTGTAATAAATATGTGTTGTTTCAATAAAATGGTTTGTATAAATTAGATAATTATAATTAATATTTAAATTTTCTAATTGCCATTATGTAATTATGTGAAAATTCAAGTTACAAATTTTAACCTAGAATTTTGTGTGTTTCTTCATAAATGCTAAACAGCATGAATGAATTGTCTGAAGCCCTTGAGAATCTCAATCTTTATCCTGTTAACGTGGAAGTTTCCAGAGACTTTACTGGTTACTTGGCCGATGTTGAGGAACCTGTAACACCCCGTGTTTTCACAAGTCAAAGTCAAGGTCAAAGTCAACGACCAATTTCGCGTAACTTGACTTGTAGAAATTTCTTTATTTTATTTGTATTATGTGGAGTAAGTGTCGTTAATTGCAAGAATTGACGTATGTTAATCGCTATTCGATCGATCTACGACTGTGAACTATAGGAAGTAACAATGCGATAAAGTTAACTAATCAATAGGCAAGCTATGCTAATCGAATCGACGTCAAATCGCAACTCGAGCTGCGTATTTTTACTTATTATTATATGTGTGTGTGTGCCTTACGTGTTACCTGTGCATGTTTATTTATGTTGTGTTGTGTAATCAAGCGAACTTGTAACACCTCGTAAAAATCACGTCCAATAAAGTATTGACACATGTAATAAACACTAATGAAGTCAAACGTTGAATTTAAGGGACTATTTTTTTGAAAAATCGAAAACTTTTATTATGAAAGAACTGGAAGTATTATCATACCTAAAATAAGTTTCTAAATAAAATTTTATGGTTTTATATTCACAAATGAGCGACTTGTTAATCAAGTGTAGCCGTTCATGTGCTTAATTGAAAGTTTGCGCAATAAAGGGGTAAAAGCGTCAACATGTAAATTCTTACCTCTGAGTGACCTTTTAACAAACCGAGATCCTCATGATATTTTATTATACTCTCGGGAATGCCAATCATTGGCCATCCAAGGCTTTTATGCCCAAAAGTGAAGTTACGCGCAACTTTGCAAGTATAAGGGACTAAAAGTGTCAATATGTTTAATTATACCTCTGAATGACCTTTTATCGAGCCCAAAGCATTATGATGTTTAATGATACTTTCAAGAATGCCCAATATGGATTATATGAGGCTTCAATGATGTTAAATGATGAGTTACGCAAGTTTGCGCATTAGAAGGACCTAAAGCGTCAAACTGCTAAAGTATACCGATTCGTATGTTATCGGACCTCCTGGAATATGACCATGAGGTAAACATACCATAATTATCCCTAGTATAGCTTAGATGTAGGCTTAGGGGTGTTTGGTGCACACAATTAAACTTGTAAGTCATGCAGGGACAAAAAGTGTCAAAAAGCGCACAAGTTTGCGTTTACACGCATAACTTACATTCTGAATATTCCCGGACACCCAAAAATTTATGTAAACACTAAAATATGTTATTTTAGTGTTTGGATTGATAAAATTCCATTCGTCGCGTCAATTGGTTCGTTTTTCGCGTCCGTCCGTGTTTCGTCGTAATTAACCGAACAACGTGACCGTACGACCAAACGAACTGACATCCGGCATATTTTTGAGCATGTTTCATGTTCCCCATACTTAGGCATCATTGTAGAGCCTTAAAAATGGTTTAACGGGCCTTAGATGAGTCGGAAATGGCATTTGGAAGTGCAGGGTCTGAAACTGTCAACAAATGAAACTTTGTTTGGCTGATAAGGTCCTTACGGACCTCAACATTATTAATCTTACGGTCCGTAAGCTAGTTCCCAGATGCAGAAACTCGTTTTAAATGGCTGTTCAGCCTTGCAAACGACTTATCTTGCCCCTTAACATCACCAAAGGCCGCCTAAACTGATTTTTAGCACTTAGGGACACTTGTTGAAGAGTTGTGGTCATTGGTAGACTTACATGTCAACATTTTGTGGATCAAAATTCACTATATAAGGCCATGAAGTTGCAACCATTTGATCATTCACTTCTTGTGCAATTCTGGAGCCTTTGGGAGCTTAAGAGCAGACACAAGACCTTCCTAATTAAGCTTAGGACTTCAGTAAGTTTACTAATCCTTTCTTAATTAAGTTTTAGCTTAGTTTTAGCTTAAAAGTCAAACCGTCGTAATTAACAGTTGACTTAACGATTAATCACTAATGGTCCAGTGATTAGTCGAATTGAAAGTAGTTATAAGTTGGTAATTATGTGGGTAATAAACCCTTAAAAGGGTTCCTCCTGATTCCCACTCTAACTAGGTTAAATGTCGGGTCAAACTTGTGATTAAAAAGTCAACAGGATACTTAGTTTCTAATTTATGCATAATTAGCAATGTAGAACACATACAACCTGTTTGATCATTAATATAACTTGGTAATTAGTGTAAGGACATGTCTAAACATGTTCCACCCGACAATTTAATGTTTAGACTCGGTTCGGAACCAAAAGTCGCAAAGCTTTGACTTTTGCTTTGACTTCAGTTCTGACCCATTTTGGTATGTGTTAGAAATGCCAAAGAGCTTCATTTGGACCAGGTTACATGCCAGTATAACCCTCTGTGATTATACATCTCGGATCATTAGTTATCCAATTAATATGCATGATTCCGTTAATTGCTCATATGTTGACCATTATGCCCTTTTCACCTTAAAACGTGATTTTTGGAAATGTAAAAGAGTAGAAACCTTAATTACTGATATATAAACTTGCATACAAAATTTGACATCAGTTTGAGGTGTAGGTTAAAAGTTATGCTCGATAGCGTAAAATTTAAGCTTTATGATTAAACGGCGTATTTAGCGTATAGCCTACTTAAACATACTTTTTGATATCAAACTCTTTACTCACTGATGTAATATATTATTTTGGGATTTTTAAGGATTTTTAATTAATTTTAGGCTGAGCATAGCTTATAGTCGTAAGCTTAATCCGGTAATTGTCGATTTTGCCCTTACGGGCCATAAAATGAGTTTTACATATCTAAACGACTCCAAACCTTTTGCTACTGATCACATTTGATAAATTAATTATTTTAATCTTTCTGGAAATATAAAGATATCAGATTTATGTATCAAACCCGGAAATGGCCTCTAATCGCCTTTTTAAGCGTTTTTAACGCATAGTATGTGCTATAACTATAATAAACATACAAGGGTTGATACCTACTGATATTGGAAGCAAATTATAATGTTTTAACAGTAAGCAAAGGTTGATGAACTCAGACTTCAGTTTTGAGCTTTTCGGCTTATGTGAAATTACCAAAATACCCCTACGGGGCATAGTTGGTTATAATTACTAAATTTCACATATATACTTTATCCTACTGTTATAACTTAGTAAAATAAGTATTTTTGCTGATTACATCAGACCTGTAACTCAGGTGAATACTTAAACTCTTTTATAACCTTTTAAATGACCAAACTACCCTTACGGGGAATAGTTTGTGTTTAAATTCGTTTCGGGCATAATAAAAGACATCTTACTGATGTCACAACATATATGAAGCATATTAAATTAGGAAACCTGTAAATAGCTCTCATGAATACCCGTTACGCTTATTACGTGTTCGGTTCGGTTTATGTAACTAGTTTACATAAATTAGCCGAAACGGGTCAAACCTTATCGGTCTTATCTCAAAATCCAGAATGTGTATGAAATACCCATATTAAGCAAGTCTCTGAACTTGTTGGGTCTAAATCACATTCTATCCGGTCTTCGCTTAATCGTGCGTACGAACCGTATCTTTGAAACTAACCGGTCTAAGCTTTAGCTTAATTAAAGACCCGTTAGGATTCTAATAGGTTATTATAAACCTTCGTTCCAGATTAGGAGTACCAGTAAAAGCTACTTGCATTTTGCTTATTGTGATTATTACATTGCTCAGGTAAATACTTTTAACTTATTTTCCCTATACGGGCTTGGGTTACGGTATATAGCATACCGCTTGATCGAGCATCAAATTCTCCACCGTTGAGTGGGTAATTGAATAAATTTGATCGGCTCGTTTAAACACTCTTGTTACTTAAAGCCTTTGGGGGGTTAATGACCATGTCCCGGATATCCTTGGCATCATTTTACGAAATGGCCACGACTTAAGCGTGGGGTGTAGGCGTACACCCGTCAGTGCACAAAAGTATATTGTGGTGTGTCTATTGATCTTTAACCCGGACAAGATCCGGGCTACTGAACGCACAAGGAACATGTAATTCGTTCAAAAGATTATATATTTAAATAATTCTCCCAAGTTAAATAAAATGTTTATGCCACGTGCATCCAAACTAATTTTCAATCATTTTCCAAAATGAGTCAGTTGATTGTATTTACCAGTGTAAACTGACGTATTTTCCCAAAAAGATTAAATGCAGGTACTAAGCGTAATTGGCTGGGATTTCTCCTTAGCATCATTAGAAGTCTCGCAAGCTTAAGATGCCGAAGTCTGTTGAACTATTGTTTCATATTTTATTTCCGATCCACCTGTGGATAAACATCCGAATATTGTGACATTAAATATTACAATATTAAATTCGGTTGTATTATATCTTTTAAATTGCTTCCGCGGTGCATATTAAATATTGTGTTGTTTGACTATTACGTTGCCAACCACGTCACGATAATCCCCCACCGGGCCCACCGGTGACACGTGGAAATACGGGGTGTGACAGAACTCAATCGATACTCGAATACAATCGAACTCGAACTCGAATCAAAAGCGAACTATGATAGATAGTGGAAAATAGATTATGCGAGATACGAAGTAGTTGGGACTAAAAGTAATTTGACTAGGAAACCCTATCGAATCGAACCGCTCGCAATCGAAATCGAAACACCAAAAGTTGTCGCGTCGAAAACTTGAACCAAGCGCCATCCGGCCGGATAGCCATCCGACCGGATAACACAATTGGTGACAGGTTGTATGTCATCCGACCAGGATGTCATCCGACCGGATCGTCATCCGAGCAGAGTGTCATCCGATTGGATCACTCTTTCCTCTTTTGGAATCCTATAAATACCCCTGTCATTGTCATTCTTTCCAGTTTTGGAAACCTTCTGTCCGAGCAGCTCGTGTTCTTCACCTTTTCTTCGATTTCTCTCAATCCAGGTAAGATCTCGCCCTAAATCTTGTACTTTCTTAATCTACACGCACTTCTTCACCTTTCTATCTTTTAAATCTTAACTTTCAACCACGAAATCACTAGATTTCGGGTGTTCTAGGGTGATGTCATCATAGGTTCTTCAAAGAACTTCATGCTTTGGCCTCAATCCACCAAGAACAACCGAGATCTAACCGATTTCCACCCGTTTACACAAAGATCTCGTAAAGATCTCGACACAAGAGTGGTAAAAAGGGATTGAAAGATGGTTTCTAACTTTCTTTCAACTCTTTTACACTCAAAACACTCAAAACCGGTAGAATCAGGATCAGATCTAGTCTCCTACTCGTCTATAGTGTTGTACTAGTTCAGATCTGGATTCCACCCACGAGACTACCGACTTCGGGTTAAACAAGAACAGCCGTCCCGAGCCAGTAACTAGCCGAACTAGGGTGATTCCTGGTCGGTTTGGTCATTTGGGTCAAGGCAGGGTTCTAGTTGGTTAACAAGTTGTCAAGACGTCTCGAAACAATGACAAACCATCAAAACGACCAAGTGTAGGACGAAAGGAATAATCGGAACGGATTGCCGTCCGATCGGATTGTCATCCGATCGGATAGGTCATCCGAACGGATTGCCACCCGAACGGACGACATTTGGGTCCCACCTTTAAACAACCTTAACTAGAGTAATAGTATTGAACGAATTGCAATCCGAACGGATTACCATCCGCACAGATTACTCTTCGGATCATGAGATACTAAGACTTTAAAGCCTTAAACAATTTTCAACAAGTTCATTGACAAGGTTGCCATCCGATCGGATGATCATCCGATCGAGTGACACTTCAACTGTGAACTTGTCTTCAACAATTAATCTCACCACTAAGTCGCCGTCCGACCGGATCACCGTCCGACCGGATGACCATCCGAACGGATTGTCATCCGTACGACCCAGCATCCGATCGAACGACTTGAAGGATAGAGATACTTCAATGTTTTCCAAATACTACAACGAAAACTTCAAAAGTCAAGCCATCATACACAAACACATCCTTATGATAGGAAGAAACAATCCACTTGAATCGTCATCCGACCGGATGACCACCCGAACGGATTACCATCCGCACGGATTACCGTCCGATCGGATTGCCATCCGATCGAACTGCCATCCGACCCACCTTCACTTTGTATCATTCTACGTGTTCCTTATCGTTATGCTATCGAATCTATTCAGGCTAATCATACTCGCTAAGCGCTCCCTTCAATCCATTAATCGCTGTAAGTATACTCGATCCCTTTTTGCTTTAAGCACTTTTGGGTGTTACATACATTACGAATATTCAAACTACAACAATCACACTACTCAAATACTATTTGAACGCTAACCGTTAATGCATGTTATACGTGGCTCATGAATGCTTGTTTGTTATGTTTACACATGGAATGCTGTCTACCTGCCTTAGCAACGATAGTACTATAGTTTGGACTCAGCACCCGTTCACACGGGGGTTGTTAAGGATCATTACTTGCATGGATTACGGTGGTAATCATGTATTGCGAACTGCCTCAGGCAGTCAACCTGCAGTCATTGGTATAGATGGATCTATGTCGATAACTAACGTGCTTCATTTCACTATGTGTACGTGCTGGTTATGCGTAAACGAATTCGAACTCTATATGCTATTATCAAACTTGTATGCTCACCTTTACATTTTATGTATTGACTTTATTTTAACGTATGTGACAGGTGCTTAGGATGCATATGTGGTAGGAATTTGAAGCTAGAATAAAGCTTTAGAGCCAACAAATAGTTGTCTGTAGATAACGAATCGAGGGTTTCTAGAAGCAGATAAACAATTGATGTTTATTTAAATCTGAGTTGTCGGAACAGAATATTTGCCTAGATTTTGTCTGTAATAATTGACTTACTGTTTGAGATACGGTATGGGACGTATTATTTTAATTGAATAGTGTTGTTAATTGTTATGGAAACTTCTGGACAATCTGTTTCGCTCAGTGCCACGCCCCGATGATTCCGCCATCGGTTGGGGTGTGACAGATTGGTATCAGAGCCATAACTATAGGGAATTAGGCAAGACTCGACCTAGTCCGGGTCGAAGTCTTAGGTACCTAGACTATAGTTAAGAACCAACAGACCAACTCGAGTACGCCCAGTAGGAATTTTGTACTATCCTTGCTTATACTACACTATCACTATACTCGAATTTTCAACTATGAAAGGGGCAATAAGGTCGAGATTAGGTGTGAAAACCACAAACTCCCGACTAAATTGCTTAATCAACACTGCTAGCGGGGGAGAATTATACCAAACTAGGGGTGAAACCCACATTTTGATGAATAATCTCCTCTATTTTATCAAAAACAGGAATGAAGTTGTTAAGCCAGGGGTGAAACCCTAACCTAGACGACTTGTTCCGTGCATTTTACAAAAACTCTCACCAAAGTCTCGACGGACTCCAACGACCTGAACCCACGGTATGACTAACGGGATGCGTGCCAAATGCCCAAGAATCGAGGCAAAGGCACCGTTCTGAAGGTTAAATGTGCGCAACGGGTCCTTGTGAATAGTCAAACCACTTTGGGTAGTCGAAGTCTACTAGCCGCAGACAATCTACCTCTCGATTTCTATGCATTTCAAAGATAGTTTGCCGATTTTATATGTGTTTTATGTGTCCTTACCCGTTTATGTGCTTATTTTTGCTCCGAAACGACTGCGAACCGAACACGTGACGTGTGGAATCCGTACACGAACGTGACCGAACACGCAAGAACGTACTATAATCAGTGATTCTATTGACAGAACTGAAATCGTACAAAGCACCTAGAATCACGATGCCACTTCCTCTCTCTAGCTTCTCTCTCTAGACCTAGAGCTCTTCAAACCTCCAATAATACCACCTTGCCTTCTACTAACTAGATACAACATAAGGCCTAGAATTAGATAGCCTCAGCTACGATTTGAGATAACGGAGGCGACAGACAGAAATGCACTAATAGCCTAACCTACGCTATTTTCGAACGATCGCATACCTTGAATGATAGATTTCTGTTTTCTGATTGCCTCTATTGATTAAATGCGTATGTGTTTCTTTGCTTCTGTGATTTACGTGCTAGGTGTTAAGTGATTATGTGCTCTATGTGATTATGTGATTTCGTGCCTGATGTGTTAAGTTATTACGTCAATGTACGTGTTCCTGAGCTTTAGTAAGTAGTAGACGTGTGAGGTGAGATTCGAATGCAATGTGATGAGTCCTGTGACGATGTCTGTTGCAGACCATGTCGTCTGGATCCCGTCATGCACTCTCTCGTCAAGAAAAGAGGGACAAACGCCTTGCTTCCATCATCGCCAAAAGTGTGGCAAAGGCCGTTAGTGATGTTTACGAAAATGCCAGCAAGTCATCCGAGGAATCAAGGACCGAAGCTCCTAAAATTGCCGCAAGGCCCTTCAGTTTCAAACAATTCAAGTCGTGCGGGCCAAAGGAATTCACCGGCGAAGGAGGTCCAACTGCACTATTCCAATGGTTTGATTCCATTGAGGTTACTCTGTGACAGAGTGGTTGCCCTGATGACCTTCGAACTCTGAATGCTACCGGCGTTTTCCAGTCCCGTGCACTAGACTGGTGGACGGCCGAGAGGAACAAGCGAGGGAACGATGCAGCCTACGGTCTGTCGTGGGACGAGCTCAAGGAAGTTATGCTAGAGGAATTATGCCCTCCTCACGAACGTCAGAAGCTTGAAGATGAATTATGGCACATACGTCAGCATGAGGGTGACAACGCTACTCTCACTGCTCGTTTTAAACAACTCAGCATCATATGTCCTGACCAAGTCAAGACTCCTGAGATCACCATCAAGAAGCATATTCGAGCTTTGCCCGACTGCGTTGCTGATTTCGTGCAAGCGGCTAAGACTACGACGATCGAGGAAACCTACCTACTGGCCGCCGAAATCAACGACAAAAGGGTTAAGGCTGGTGTCTAGGATAAGACTTCGAAGTATCTGCATCAAGCTACCGCTACCGCACCACCTGCTGAACCCACCTCATCGAGCAACAAGAGGAAGAACAAGAGAAAGAACAGCTCCACCAACAAGAATTGTGCGATCACTGCTGCACCGATTCAAGCTGTACCTGCCCAACAGCGTCAAGTAGCGGCGCCTGTGGCCAGTGCACCGCCTGCAAAGCGTGTATACACTGGACCACATCCGCTCTGCCCTACTTGTACCTATCACCATCCAGCTGCCATTGCTTGCCGTTTTTGTGCTCATTGCAATGTATACGGTCATTTTACTGCCAATTGCCGTATCCGACAAGCTCCTGCTCATCAAGCTCTACTCACTGCCCCACAGGGTCAACAAGCTCCTCCGGCACCCGCAGTCAAAGCCAGAGACTGCTTCGCATGTGGCGACCCGAACCATTTCGCCAACATGTGCCCAAACAGGGTCGTGAAACAAGAGCCTCAGCAACCGCAGCCCCAGCAGCAACAACAACAGCAGCAACAATAACAGCAGCAACAACAGTAGCAGCAACAACAGGCCGCACGTGCCAGAACTTTCAACCTCAATGTGCGTCAAGCCCAGGCCGACAACAACGTGGTCAATGGTACGTTCCTTGTGAATGGTATTTATGCTTCATGTTTGTTTGATACCGGAGCCGATAATTGCTTTGTGTCGTTCGAATTTGAGAAACTCCTTAGTCGTAAACGCTCCCAACTCTCCTCGACTTTCGATGTTGAAGTCGCTACCGGAAGAACCGTCACTGTCAATTCTGTTCTTCGTGATTGTACTCTTGAGCTCAACAATCACATCTTTTCAATCGATCTTATTCCGATGCAACTCGGAAGCTTTGACGTCATAATAGGCATGGACTTTCTTCGAGAAAACCATACTGAAGTTGTGTGCTTCGACAAGATTATTCGATTCTCGCTCGCGAATGGTGACTTATTGTGTGTATACGGTGACACTATTTCAAAGGGACTCACGCTTATTTCATGTGTCCAAGCTAGCAAGTTTCTCCGTAAGGAATACAGGGCTTTCTTGGCTAACATTGTAGTAGCGGAGAAGGAAAAGAAAGAAAAGAAGGAAGTGAAAGACGTTCCTGTGGTTCGAGAATTTCCTAACGTTTTTCCAGAGGATCTTCCCGGACTACCGCCAAGTCGTGATATCGACTTTTGTATCAACCTCATTCCTGGAGCCAACCCTATTGCCAAGGCTCCCTACCGAATCGCACCGTCAGAAATGCGTGAACTCTCAACCCAACTCCAGGAATTACTTGAGAAAGGCTTCATTCGCCCGAGCACCTCTCCTTGGGGCGCGCCAGTCCTTTTCGTCAAAAAGAAGGATGGGTCGTTCCGGATGTGCATCGACTATCGGGAATTGAATAAGTTGACTATCAAAAACCGCTATCCCCTACCTCGCATCGATGATTTGTTTGATCAACTACAAGGTGCTACGTGTTTCTCAAAGATCGACCTACGTTCAGGATACCATCAGCTACGTATTCAAGAGGAGGATATACCCAAAACCGCGTTTCGTACTCGTTACGGCCACTACGAATTCGTTGTCATGCCTTTTGGTCTAACCAACGCACCAGCGGTTTTCATGGATCTGATGAATCGCGTGTGTAAACCATATCTCGACCGTTTCGTCATCGTTTTCATCGACGATGTCTTGATCTATTCCAAATCGAAAACCGAACACGCGCAACATCTACGTTTGGTTCTCGAGTTACTCCAGGGAAACCAACTCTATGCCAAGTTCTCCAAGTGTGAATTCTTGTTGGAGGAAGTTCAGTTTCTGGGTCACATTGTTAATAGTCAGGGTATTCACGTCGATCCTGCGAAGATTGAAGCTGTCAAGAGCTGGGTTACGCCTAAGAACCCGTCTGAAGTCCGCTCTTTTCTCGGACTAGCGGGCTGTTATCGACGATTTATCGAGGGATTCTCAAAGATCGCTGTACCACTTACCTCTCTCACGCAAAAAGACAAGCCTTTTGTTTGGGGAACTAAACAAGAGACTGCCTTTCAAACCCTCAAGCACATGCTTTGCAACGCTCCTGTTCTCACATTGCCTGACGGAAACAACGATTTCATTGTCTATTGTGATGCTTCCAACCTTGGTCTTGGTTGTGTCCTCATGCAACGGGACAAGGTCATAGCTTACACATCTCGTCAGCTCAAAATCCACGAGAAGAACTATACAACCCATGACCTCGAGCTAGGCGCAGTTGTATTTGCGTTAAAGATTTGGCGACACTACCTGTACGGTACTAAGTGTACGATCTTCACCGATCATAGGAGCCTACAACACATCTTTAACCAGAAGGAACTTAATATGCGTCAACGCCGATGGGTAGAACTTCTCAACGATTACGACTGTGAGATTCGTTATCACATAGGCAAGGCAAATGTTGTTGTCGACGCACTCAGCAGAAGGAGCTACCTGCTTAGCACTCGTAATGTCCAAGCCCATCACGATCTCGAAACTCTCATCCGCGACGCTCAACATGCATGTTTTAACGAACGTACTTTGAAGAAAGAAAGAATCTACCACGATGGAGCCCAACTTGTGAGCAAGTCGAATGGGATATTCCACTTTTTAGACAGAATTTGGATCCCCAAGCGAACCAATTTGCGACAAATTCTGATGGACGAAGCCCACAAGTCCCGATATTCTATTCACCCCGGTGCTGATAAAATGTACCAGGACCTTCGTTATAAGTACTGGTGGCCGGGTATGAAAAGAGATATCACTCTCTACGTCGGAAAATGCCTAACTTGCGCTAGAGTCAAGGCTGAACATCAAAGACCCTCTGGCTTACTCGAACAACCACCAATTCCCATGTGGAAGTGGGAAAGTATAGCCATGGACTTTATAACCAAGCTACCGCACACGTCATCAGGTCACGACAGCATATGGGTTGTGGTCGACCGTTTGACTAAATCAGCTCACTTTTTACCAGTACGAGAAGACTACAAGGTAGAACGATTAGCCCGAATCTACACCGACGAGATCATTTGTAATCATGGGACGCCTCGTGACATCATCTCTGATCGTGATGCTCAGTTTACTTCGCGATTGTGGGAAACGTTTCAAACAGCACTCGGTACGACGCTTAATCTAAGTACTGCTTTCCACCCACAAATCGACGGTCAGACTGAAAGAACGATTCGTACTCTTGAAGACATGCTCCGTTCGTGTGTCCTAGACTTCGGTGGTAATTGGGATAAATACCTGCCATTGGTCGAATTCTCGTATACCAACAACTATCATTCTAGCATCCAAATGACACCTTTCGAGGCATTATACGGGAGAAGATGTCGATCGCCTATTGTGTGGCACGAGATCGGTCATTCGCAACTAACCGGTCCTGAGCTGCTACAAGAAACGACTGACAAAATCTTCCAAATTCGAGACAACCTGGTAAAAGCTCGGGATCGGCAGAAAAGTTACGCCGATAGGAAACGCAAGCCCCGAGAATTTGATGTTGGTGACTACGTACTCCTAAAGGTATCACCTTGGAAGGGTGTAGTCCGATTCGGCAAGAAGGGAAAACTCGCGCCTCGATATGTTGGACTTTTTAAGATTCTGGAAAGGATCGGAAAAGTCGCCTACAGACTCGAACTACCGGAGGAACTCAGTAACGTCCACCCGACTTTCCACGTGTCAAACCTCCGAAAGTGCCTAGCCAACCACGACTTACACATTTCTCTAGACGACCTACAAGTAAACGAAACATTACACTTCGTGGAAAAGCCTGTCGAAATCATGGACCGCCAAACCAAGCAACTCAGACGCTCTCGCATTCCTATCGTGAAAGTCCGATGGGAAGGCAAAAGAGGCGCAGAGTTCACTTGGGAACCCGAAAGCGACATGAAGGCTAAATACCCACAGTTGTTCCAAGAGAAAGTCTAGCAAGAGAAAGTTCTCAAACGTGATTCACGGCGATGTACAGCTTTCAGCTTAATTTCAGGACGAAATTTCCTAAACAAGGGGAGGCTGTAACGCCCCGTGTTTTCACAAGTCAAAGTCAAAGTCAAGGTCAAAGTCAACGACCGATTTCGCGCAACTTGACTTGTAGAAATTTCTTTATTTTATTTGTATTATGTGGAGTAAGTATCGTTAATTGCAAGAATCGACGTATGTTAATCGCTATTCGATCGATCTACGACTGTGAACTATAGGAAGTAACAATGCGATAAAGTTAACTAATCAATAGTCAAGCTATGCTAATCGAATCGACATCAAATCGCAACTCGAGCTGCGTATTTTTACTTATTATTATACGTGTGTGTGTGCCTTACGTGTTACCTGTGCATGTTTATTTATGTTGTGTTGTGTAATCAAGCGAACTCAATCGAAACTCGAATACAATCGAACTCGAACTCGAATCAAAAGCGAACTATGATAGATAGTGGAGAATAGATTATGCGAGATACGAAGTAGTTGGGACTAAAAGTAATTTGACTAGGAAACCCTATCGAATCGAACCGCTCGCAATCGAAATCGAAACACCAAAAGTCGTCGCGTCGAAAACTTGAACCAAGCGCCATCCGGCCGGATAGCCATCCGACTGGATAACACAATTGGTGACAGGCTGTATGTCATCCGACCAGGATGTCATCCGACCAGGATGTCATCCGACCAGGATGTCATCCGACCAGGATGTCATCCGACCGGATCGTCATCCGTGCGGAGTGTCATCCGATCGGATCACTCTTTCCTCTTTTGGACTCCTATAAATACTCCTGTCATTGTCATTCTTTCCACTTTTGGAAACCTTCTGTCCGAGCAGCTCGTGTTCTTCACCTTTTCTTCGATTTCTCTCAATCCAGGTAAGATCTCGCCCTAAATCTTGTACTTTCTTAATCTACACGCACTTCTTCACCTTTCTATCTTTTAAATCTTAACTTTCAACCACGAAATCACTAGATTTCGGGTGTTCTAGGGTGATGTCATCATAGGTTCTTCAAAGAACTTCATGCTTTGGCCTCAATCCACCAAGAACAACCGAGATCTAACCGATTTCCACCCATTTACACAAAGATCTCGTAAAGATCTCGACACAAGAGTGGTAAAAAGGGATTGAAAGATGGTTTCTAACTTTCTTTCAACTCTTTTACACTCAAAACCGGTAGAATCAGGATCAGATCTAGTCTCCTACTCGTCTATAGTGTTGTACTAGTTCAGATCTGGATTCCACCCACGAGACTACCGACTTTGGGTTAAACAAGAACAGCCGTCCCGAGCCAGTAACTGGCCGAACTAGGGTGATTCCTGGTCGGTTTGGTCACTTGGGTCAAGGCAGGGTTCTAGTTGGTTAACAAGTTGTCAAGACGTCTCGAAACAACGACAAACCATCAAAAGGACCAAGTGTAGGACGAAAGGAACAATCGGAACGGATTGCCGTCCGATCGGATTGTCATCCGATCGGATAGGTCATCCGAACGGATTGCCACCCGAACGGATGACATTTGGGTCCCACCTTTAAACAACCTTAACTAGAGTAATAGTATTGAACAAATTGCAATCCGAACGGATTACCATCCGCACGGATTACTCTTCGGATCATGAGATACTAAGACTTTAAAGCCTTAAACAATTTTCAACAAGTTCATTGACAAGGTTGCCATCCGATCGGATGATCATCCGATCGAGTGATACTTCAACTGTGAACTTGTCTTCAACAATTAATCTCACCACTAAGTCGCCGTCCGACCGGATCACCGTCCGACCGGATGACCATCCGAACGGATTGTCATCCGTACGACCCAGCATCCGATCGAACGACTTGAAGGATAGAGATACTTCAATGTTTTCCAAATACTACAACGAAAACTTCAAAAGTCAAGCCATCATACACAAACACATCCTTATGATATGAAGAAACAATCCACTCGAATCGTCATCCGACCGGATGACCACCCGAACGGATTACCATCCGCACGGATTACCATCCGCACGGATTACTGTCCGATCGGATTGCCATCCGATCGAACTGCCATCCGACCCACCTTCACTTTGTATCATTCTACGTGTTCCTTATCGTTATGCTATCGAATCTATTCAGGCTAATCATACTCGCTAAGCGCTCCCTTCAATCCATTAATCGCTGTGAGTATACTCGATCCCTTTTTTGCTTTAAGCACTTTTGGGTGTTACATACGTTACGAATATTCAAACTACAACAATCACACTACTCAAATACTATTTGAACGCTAACCGTTAATGCATGTTATACGTGGCTCATGAATGCTTGTTTGTTATGTTTACACATGGAATGCTGTCTACCTGCCTTAGCAACAATAGTACTATAGTTTGGACTCAGCACCCGTTCACACGGGGGTTGTTAAGGATCATTACTTGCATGGATTACGGTGGTAATCATGTATTGCGAACTGCCTCAGGCAGTCAACCCGCAGTCATTGGTATCGATGGATCTATGTCGATAACTAACGTGCTTCATTTCACTATGTGTACGTGCTGGTTATGCGTAAACGAATTCGAACTCTATATGCTATTATCAAACTTGTATGCTCACCTTTACATTTTATGTATTGACTTTATTTTAACGTATGTGACAGGTGCTTAGGATGCATATGTGGTAGGAATTTGAAGCTAGAATAAAGCTTTAGAGCCCAACAAATAGTTGTCTGTATATAACGAATCGAGGGTTTCTAGAAGCAGATAAACAATTGCTGTTTATTTAAATCTGAGTTGTCGGAACATAATATTTGCCTAGATTTTGTTTGTAATAATTGACTTACTGTTTGAGATACGGTATGGGACGTATTATTTTAATTGAATAGTGTTGTTAATTGTTATGGAAACTTCTGGACAATCTGTTTCGCTCAGTGCCACGCCCCGATGATTCCGCCATCGGATGGGGTGTGATAGAACCTATGGAATTCCAAGCTCCACCTCCGGAGAAATCAAAGCTAAAGAAAAGAAGAAGGTTTGTGGGTTGGAGGCGTGTGCGCAGAAGGAAACCAGCAACTAGGAGAGTTCCCAAGATAGAAAATCCCATGGATAAAGTATAAGGGATCGAGATTGGGGAAAGTTTTAGGCAAGTAGGAATAGAAATCGGAGAAAGTTCTAAGCAAGCCGAGGAATTGCCACTGCAGGAGGAACTAGATCGCATACTGGCAAATTGTGATATCCTTAGGCCTATCAATGAAAACCTCTTCCCTTATCCCGCTGAAACCCAATTTCCAGTAAACTTGGAACAGCCATCCCAGAACCCCTGATCCACACTCAACCTCTAGGAGAAATAGACGAATGGTGGACCAACGACTGGCAGTTTCAAAACCTCCTAAATAATCCTTATACCTTTTTCCCTCAGTTCGACCCAGAACCTGCACCAAACCCACCAATGAGTAATGAAAACTTAGCTGAACTCCGCCATTTTGGCGAGGAGCTGATAGATGCAGGAAATAGGATCCGGGAGGTGGGAGAACAAATCTCCTGGATGTACGACGAAAAGGAACGTCGCTTCTGAGGTGTCAGCTGATGGGAGATAGTGTGGTTATGAAGCTGTGGTTGTATAATAAAAATATAACTCTGTAAAATAACCTAAAAATAAAACTTTTGTAAGATAACGGTGTGTATGGATGCATAATATAATATATAAAATATCAAAAGTTAAAAGATCGACAATTTTGGCTATATTTGTTTACATGATTATGTGCAATTATTTAATTATGTTTGGTTATTTATTTTATACTAGTTATTTATATAAATTAATTACCAGATGGCACACGCTGGTAATGAACCCGATAATGAAGTTAATCAATCAGAGCATAACAATGAAGATCAATTTCTGAATAGGCAAGATATCGAAAATATCGTTGCTCAGGGAATAGCCAATGCTATTCCAGCAATACTTGCGGCTGCTCGAAATCCAGTTGAACCTCAACAAATTATTCCTAGCGAACGCACACACGGTGACAATTTCAGTAATAGTGTAAACGGAGGCGGCAATCCTACTAATAACAACAACGAGGGAATGCAAGCCCCGCTCCTTAAGAAAATGAAAGCTGCAACGCCTGGTTGCACTTACAAGGAGTTTCTTGCCTGTAAACTAGCTGAATTTGCAGGCAATGAATGAGCGACTGCGGCACTGCGTTGGTTGGAGAAAACCGAAGCAGTAATTATGATAAGTAAATGTGTCAAGGAAGATAAGGTCATGTACGCGTCGCATCTATTTAAAGAAGGGGCGCTAGAATGGTGGAATACAGTACTTTAAGCCAAAGGAAGAAATATGGCCTATGCCATGAGTTGGGAAGAATTTAAGCAGCTAGTGGAAAGAAAATTCTGTCCCGAGTATGAAAAAGAACAAATGACAAATAAGTTCCTGAACCACCGAATGGTGGATGTAGACTGTCGAGGGTATACTTCGACATTCTTCGAATATGCTAGAGTGGTACCAACCCTGGCTTCGCCAGAACCGGTACTTATTTCCCGCTATATTTGGGGATTGATTGGCGAAATTCGAGATATCGTCAAAGCTGCGAGACCACGCACTATTGACGATGCCGTAGAATTAGCTAACACCCTCACTGACGGATTGGTACGCACAAGAGAAGAAACCCGGAAAAAGGAAGTGGCCCAAAAGATTACCCAGGGATTCCGTATGGGTAATCGTAGCAATTTTAAGAGAAAGGGAACCAGACAATCTTCCACTGTTCCATTTTGCAATACATGCAAAAGGAAGCATTTTGGAAGATGCAAAGGATATTGCAATTTCTGCAAAATCCCGGGGCACCAAGAAGAAGATTGCAGGAAGAAGAAAGCAACAGTCTGCTACAACTGTGGAGAAGCTGGACACTTTAGGCCAGACTGCCCAAAACTGGTCAAACCAGCTGACAACAAAGCCAAACCTGTAGAAGGATCTACCAAGAAAAACGTAAGAGCCTTCCAGTTGACTACTCAGGAAGCAGAACTAATTCCTGACGTGATAGCCGGTACGTTCCTAGTTCACGATGTTTATGCAAAAGTATTATTTGATTCTGGTGCAAACCAAAGTTTTATAAATACTTCATTCTGCCAAGCTCTTAATCTACCTTTAAGCAACCTTAGGCAGATTTTCACAGTAGAAACGGCAGATGGGAATTCTGTTAACATAGATAAGGTTTTGCGGGAAGGAAAGATAGAACTTGTAGGTCATAAATTTTCTGCGAACATGTTACCTATGAATTTAGCCGAATTCGATGTTGTATTAGGAATGGATTGGTTAGTAGCCAACCATGCTCGAATTCTTTGTGATAAGAATTCCATAGAAATACATACACCCACAGGAGAATTAGTGGTGATTACAGGAGATAAGCCACGAAAGCCCCTAAAGTTCATTTCAGTAATGAAAATTGCTAGTTATGAACGAAAGCAAGGAGTAGTGTATATGATTTCAGTAATCATTAACACTAAGGGTAAGGAATTCAAAGAAATTCCGGTAGTAGCAGAATACCCAGAAGTATTCCCAGAAGAACTACCTGGATTACCACCTGATAGGGAAGTAGAATTTAGAATTCATCTAATTCCTGGAACTACACCAATAGCCAAGGCACCTTATCGGTTAGCACCCACCGAAATGCTAGAATTGAAAAAGCAATTAAATGAATTACTAAGCAAAGGATTCATACAACCTAGTTCATCCCCGTGGGGAGCTTCAGTGTTGTTTGTGAAAAAGAAAGATGGGTCGATGCGAATGTGTATCGATTACAGAGAATTGAATAAAGTTACAATTAAGAATCGATACCCATTACCTAGAATTGATGATCTTTTTGATCAATTGCAAGGAGCTAGATACTTTTCTAAGATAGATTTACGCTTCGGATATCATCAATTGAAGGTGCAAGAAGAAGACATACCTAAAACTCCTTTCAGAACTAGATATGGGCATTACGAGTTTACAGTCATGCCCTTCGGACTAACAAATGCTCCTGCAACATTTATGGACATGATGAATAGGATCTGTAAACCGTACTTGGATAAATTCGTAATTGTCTTCATTGACGATATACTTATTTATTCCAAAAGTCAGGAGGAACATTGTGAGCATCTGCGTGTACTCTTAACCTTGTTAAGAAAGGAACAACTTTACGCCAAATTCTCGAAGTGTGAATTCTGGCTGCAAGAAGTGCAATTTTTAGGTCACATGGTAAATCATGAAGGTATTCACGTAGATCCTGCTAAGATAGAAGCGATCACTAAATGGAAGGTCCCAAAATCAGCTATGGAAATTAGAAGTTTTATAGGGTTAGCCGGATACTATAGACGGTTTATTAAGGATTTTTCCATGATAGCTGTACCCTTAACTAAGCTGATCTGTAAGGCAATTAAGTTTGAATGGGGACCTAGACAAGAAGAGGCCTTTAGGATTTTGAAGCAAAAGCTAACAAACGCTCCAATTCTAGCCTTACCGGAAGGAACGGAAGATTTTGAAGTATACCGTGATGCTTCAAAGCTAGGATTAGGATGTGTGCTAATGCAACGCAAGAAGGTAATTGCGTATGCATCAAGGCAATTGAAAAAACACGAAGAAAACTATACGACTCATGACTTAGAGTTAGGAGCCATAATTTTTGCCCTTAAGATTTGGAGACATTATCTGTACGGAAGTAAGTTTACTGTCTATACAGACCAAAAGAGCTTAAGATACATATTTGGGCAAAAAGAATTAAACATGAGGCAAAGGAGATGGATGGAAATCTTAAGTGACTATGACTGTGATATTCAATATCACGAAGGAAAAACCAACGTAGTTGCTGATGCTTTAAGTCGTAAGTATCATGAGAAACAACGACGAGTTCGTGCTCTTAGATTAAGCTTACAATTAGACTTAATGGAACAACTGAAAAGCATTCAAGAAACAGTAATCAAGGATGATGCTGAAGGAATGAAAGGACGAATAAAGGAATTAGAGCAAGGCAGTGATGGAATTTGGAGATTCCATAAAAGAAGGATTTGGGTACCTAAGCAAGGAGAATTAAGAAATAAAATCTTAGAGGAAGCCCATAAATCTAGGTATACCATGCACCCTGGTAACAAAAAGATGTACCAAGATTTAAGAAATAACTTCTGGTGGATAGAAATGAAAAAGGACATAGCTAGGTATGTTTCTAAATGTCTTACTTGTTCACAAGTTAAGTCAGAACACTAGAAACCTTCAGGTCTACTCCAACAATTAGAAATGCCTGTATGGAAATGGGAACTTGTAACAATGGACTTTGTTACTAAGTTACCCAAGACCAGAAAAGGTAATGATGCGATTTGGGTAATTGTGGATCGATTAACCAAATCAGCTCATTTTCTACCCATGAAAGAAACCTTTAGCATGGAAAGGTTAGCCAAGTTATATGTAGATGAAGTAGTATCCTTACATGGAGTCCCACTCTCCATTGTATCGGATAGGGATAGTCGTTTCACTTCCCACTTCTGGACAAGTTTTCAAGAAGCTATGGGAACCCGACTAAATCTAAGTACTGCATATCTTCCTCAGACAGACGGACAAAGTGAAAGGACGATCCAAACTCTAGAAGACATGCTTAGGGCATGTGTGATAGATTTTGGTGGAAACTGGGATGACCACTTACCTTTAATTGAATTATCCTATAACAATAGTTATCATTCAAGCATTGAAGCTGCCCCGTTCGAAGCACTGTATGGACAAAAGTGTAGAACTCCAGTTTGCTGGGCAGAAATAGGAGAAAGTCAATTATCAGGTCCTAAAATAGTACAAGAAACTACCGACAAGATCACTCAAATCAAGGAAAGACTTAAGACGGCTCGAGATCGCCAGAAGAGTTATGCCGATAATCGACGCAAGCCGTTAGAATTCCAGAGTGGAGACAAGGTACTCTTGAAAGTTTCTCAATGGAAAGGAGTAGTTCGGTTCGGTAAGAAAGGAAAGCTAAGTCCAAGATACATAGGACCATTCCCAGTAATCCAACGTATAGGACCAGTCGCATATCGTTTACAACTACCAGAGGAGCTATCTGGAATACATGACGTATTTCATGTATCCAATCTCAAGAAATGTCTATCTGACGAATCCTTGATAGTACCTCTTCAAGATGTAGAGGTAAATGAGAAATTAAAATTTGTTGAGAAGCCATTACAAATAGAAGACAGAAAGATTAAGTTTCTCAAACACTAGCGACTAGTGCTAGTTAAAGTCAAGTGGGATTCAAAAAGAGGACCCGAATACACTTGGGAGCTGGAATCGGAGATGAAGCGAAAGAATTCTCACTTATTTAATAAATCTCGAGGACGAGATTTTAAATAAGGTGGGGAGGATGTAAGGACTCTAAAAAATGTCCCAAATTAACCCTTAAATACGAAACCGGACCCCTGAAACCCTAATCTATAAATAAAACCAAGAAATCAAGATTCTTGGTCCTCAGGCGGGTCGCGTAAAGGTTAGCTTAGCCTTACGCGGGCCACGTCAAAGTGTGGTTGACCAGATAAGTATGCCGGGCCACGCGTCGCACACGTTGCAGGCCTATGTGTGACACGCTAGCCCTAGTCTACGATTAGGAGGCCCTCGCGGGCCGCGTAAAGGTCGAGCAAAGGTTCACGCGGGCCGCGTGAGAACCATATTTCAGCTATAAATAGCTTGGATCAGAAGCTTTCATTCTGTGTTGAAACCAACTTTCAAAAACGAATTCTCACTGCTCAAAAGTCGAAATTACAATTAATATAGCGAGGCGCTGCTACGATACAGGGTATTAACTTGATCGCTGCTACGATTCAATTTCCGATTGATTGAAAACTATCCAATGGATGTTTAAGTGCTGCCCACATTAGGGCTATACTTTGTCATTAGTCGTGAATTCGACGGATGTTTAAGTATAGCACTTTTTCATTCGTTGTGAGGGTTTTTAATCTCGTGAGTTATCGTAAATGTTGTATTAGTTACTGACCTAGTTCGTGTGCATTGTTATTTAAATTAGGTTACAAGGCTAATCAGTAGGCTAAACTCTGCCTGTATAAATCTGCAATGTGAGTCATTCTCTTTTTATCAACAGTATTTTACAATACTCCAATTATTTTCAAAAGTTATAATTACAGGGATTAAGTCATGGTTATCTTGAATCACTGGCTAATTGGGGTATTGTGCACATTACTAATTTCTCACAGTTAGGCTAATAAATCCTAACTGTGATAATCATCACTACTTGGGGAAGGACCCAATAGTGGTATGACCATCGTCACCAGGTGACACGGCGCCAGATAAAAATAAGATAGAAGCCATTGTAATCGCTCTTATGCTGTAATTTATAACTATGTGTCATTTTATCAAATTGAGTGACTTGCCAGTATTTCCCCGCTGATAAAATATTTTTAAAACATGTTTCAGGCGACCTGCTGTAAAACAAGGAAAACGTGCTACGGAGCACTAATCAGCTTGAAGAGGTGGCTCAGTTAAAATGAATAAACATGTTTTATAAATCAGGGAATTCCCTAGTGAAATTCCTCTATTGTAAATTACGGGGTTTATCCCGAATTATGAAATAAAATAATCGGACATTTTCAAGTTTCAAAAGATCCTGTAAAATCTTCCGCTGTCGCATCAATTAATAAATACCACGGGTTCCTGTCCCACGGCTCCTGACCGGGTCAAACCGGGGCTAGGGCCGTGACACCACCACTCCCGCCGCCGACCACCACCTAATCTCCTCACCACCACCGCTTCAGCCGTCGGCCACCACTTCCATTCTCTGTCCATCACCACCCCCAAACAACCAGAACACATCCACCATCACCGTCGGCTAACCAAAACACCACCACCAGAGTGGTGTTAGGGACTTACAATTTTCATAATTTTACAACTAGAATGAAGGCGACTGACCCGGCTGCTAACCGTAATATTATCTTGTTAATGCTGACACGATTGTTGCGGCTGATGGAATAGAGTTTGTGAAATGTGAAGTTGTTGGACAGAGCTTATGCTTCACCACATAAGGAAGATGATTGGTGTTATGGTTGCTGTTACGAGGAATTGTGGTCCGGAATCGTTGATTGAAACTGCTCTACAACCGTTAGTTCTTTCATTTGTAACTTTTGTATGCGTTACTCTCTTTTTGTTGGGAAGCGTTCATTTTATGAGAACGTAGGAAACCATCAGGGTGGTGTTTTTAAGGTTAAATTGAGTTGTGTTTTGATGGTAGCTATTGTTTCAAAAGGGTGTTCAGTGATGTTCAAAGGTTAAACAAGATGGCGGTATTGTTAAGTTGGGGAAGATGAAGTGATTGGGTCCCACTTGGGTTTATTTGTATAAATAAATTAGTAAATTACCAACATACCTCATGTGACCATTCTTCACTTGAAATTTTAACCTGATTAGTGTCAAAGGACGAAAGGTGTAATGGGTATTCCAAATAAAGGATTGTGATTGTAATTATTAAAGTTAAAGGGTATCCATTGCAATCCAATACAAACATAAATGACGAAAAGTGTATTTTACCCTATTAAAAAAACATTGAAACATTTAACAAGCTAACATAAACAAACGAACATATTACCGAATGTCTACGAACGCGGTCGAAAGAATGAGACATTTGTTCGTGTTCGTTCATGTAGTTAATCGAACGGGATATTTTGTTCGTGTTCGTTCAGAAACTAAACGAACGAACTTCCCGCTGAACATTTGGTTCGTTTACAGCCCTACCTCTGATGACAAAAAAATAATCTTGGGTCCTCCACTGACCTCAAAGACTCCCAACACCAAGAGAATAACGTGTGTGAAAGAGGAAGGGTGTGGAGTCCACTACTCAATACACACTAACCAATCACATCTCTTTTTAATTATTGGTTAAAGCATACACCCTTGGAAAATGGTGGGTTGGTTTAAATCCGCACTGCCTATGTGGCAGTGATGTGATAGTAACTTTTGCAGTTTTTAGTCATTCCACTACGTTTGGTCGCATGGAATTGAGCAAGAAGATGATTTGGTGGCGCCTCCCTAAGGTGGAGAAGCAATGAAGACTATGTGGGAACACGTGTTAGTTTACACATGTGTGGAAATTTAAACCACGCTCCCATGTGTGAAAACTGTGTGGGAATAACGTGTCGGTTTCAACACCAAATTTTTTGCCCGTCTCTTGTTTAGCTTTCCAATACTTATTGGTATAGGTTATCGGCACATCACCTAGACGTCTTTGGCTTTTGTTTTAGGAGTAACCAGCAACAAGCGAATTATGATTGTATTAGACAATGAAAGCAACTTATCATGATCCATGTCAGCTTAAATGTAACTCTTGTTTGATTAGCATCATGAGCATGGGCTGGATTCATTGTAAATATCTTTCAGACCATTGTTTTTGGTTTGTTTTATGTCACTTAATTTATTTTAGGCTAGATGGTGATGGGTACCTACTATTGAACTTTGTATCATTTTATCCGACCCGTTACTATCACCTATGCTACCATCCAGTTAGGTCACATTTACCCATTTGTCTTAATATTTAGTACTAGTAACTAGACTGGCCGTTGTGGTCAAGCGATCGGATGGCGCTAGCCACGCGGCTGCCAACCGGGCTCGCGAACACCCCAACGGTGTCATGCGATCAGCCGATCGGGGCGCTATTGGTGAAGTTATCACAACAGGCTCAAGTAAGGGGTGTGAGTGGGCAATGTGATGAGTAGGCGTCTAGTTAGCGCAATGTGTCGCAATATTAGAGGATGAATCCGGGTGCTCACCTGGACCACAATGGGTAGTATTAACCAGAGTCTCATGTGGTTCTCCTTAGACCCAAGGCGTGTGCTCTTACTAAATGATATCCCAAGGATAATAACTAAAACGTATTAAAGTGTGAGTTGTTAACGCTCTAGACTAGGTCAGTGATGCATTGCGTGTGTGGTGGTTATGAGCTTGTAACCACTTAGGCTAGTAGGTATGGGGTCATGGTGAGGCTCATGCAATGCCACGAGGGACATGGTGATGGTGGTACACCTCCCCCTCCTCCTCCATGGTGTGGAAAGTATGTATATATCCACGCTCACCACCGTCCACCTTTCCCAAATTTGAGGCATTTGATAGGTTGATGGTTTATAAGGAGGACCATCACCGCACCATATAGGGTGGTGATGAAGGATGGACCATCACCACACCTTATAGCCTTAGCATACAAATACAGATTGAGAAACCTACATGACAACCAAAGGTTGGGTTATAGTAGTACCAACTTATGTTGAAGGAATAATTACTGATAGGTCTAGTGTGGTTCTCGAATGTAACGATGACAATGGAGTACTTGACGTTTATCGTGCTCCTTCTACTTTGTAGTAGCGAACATTTCCGCCTTCAGTTTTTAAATACACGTGACATCTCTTATAGTCTAATGGTAATCAGATAAAAGAAGGATAATATCGTATACGCTTAAATTTATAGAGTCGGTTTTCAAAACTACTTTTTACAAATATAACCAATTCTAATAGACTAATTTGTTTTTAAACTCTTTTTAAAATTAATAGAAAACATTTTGCTCAATTATTACCTTTATAGCTATTTAAAAATTAAAAATTATATATAAAATATATAAAATTATCCATTTTAATCACCAAATGACCACAAACCACTTGTCACCCTCTTCTACAAAACATAAACATTTTACAAAACTGGCAGCCAATTTCATCAACAAAATGGTCAGAACAAAAAAATACACTCAAACAGTCAAACCACTAATTGGTCACTTTTTCCAATTTAACCTCATCCCTATTACGACCCAAACCCGATTTGCGAAACACACTTTTTAACCCATTCATGACCCGCTTCCCGAACCGTTTCGGACTCCCTTGATCACCCAAATAGTCCGACTCGTTTCCCGTATCCGCGGTCCGAAAACTACCCGAAGAAACCGACCCTCTTTGCCCTCTCTCAACCCGCCTCTCCGAACTAAACCGAAAACTCTCGGACTTAACCTGACCCGTAACTTGACCCAAATCCGATTTGTTCAAAATCTTTCTAAGCCCATTTATCTCATCTTCCAAACTTTGTATCCGTGAGCTCGTGTAGTCCATGGTGTCTCTTAGGTGTGCCACTTGGTGTAGTGCGGCGTCACGTTGGAGGATTGCTCCGAGGGTGACGGAAGTGGCGGCGGCGGGTTGTTTGATCGGGCGGTGGTTGGTGGTTTTTAAGGTTTGTGCGGCGCTGAAAACGGATCGACGAGTGTTGAGTTGCTCGATGAACATGGCTTGTACCACGAACCTTAGTGGCATCCTAGGGTTTTGAACTGCGTGCATTAGCGTTTGAGGGGAGAGATTTGAACAGTCGATGTAGTTGCATATTTTGCTTCCTTCTTCTTCTGTCATCTTCCCGCTTTCTGCCTGTACATAAAATTATGTTATACGACCCGTATAGAATGTTATACGACCCGTATAGAATGTTATACTACCTAATATTTTCTCTATGTATACTGGCCGTATAACATTATACGAGTCATATAACATTATATGGCCAAACATTTGTCATGTTAAATTATTCTATACAGGCCGTATAACGTTATACGGCCCGTATACAGTGTTTGAAATCAAGATTTTAGGGTGTGGGATTATTAGGACCCTAATTATAACCTTGTAATCTAATGATATGGTGATTATCTCGTACAAAAGTGATGTAAGTTAAAATACTTATAATTTCATATTTAGGTGTAAAAAATTCGTTAAAAAGACTAACAGAAAAAATTAGACCCGAGATTTCAAATAAATTGAATATTCAATTCATTAGTTTTTTTTTTTTTTGAAGGGTGACTTTCAATATCTACATGGACCATTGGTCACCGGGTCCCCGTCAAGGACGGTTACCCGTCAGCCCAGCATTCTCAGACGCGATGTTCTATCGGGCCCCGGCTGCCGCTCTGACTGACCTTCGCCCGGAAACCATACTGCCCCCACACGAGAGACTCGCTAGGGTAACAGCTGGGTAAAACCGGGTTGCCCTCCGGATCGAACCATGCCTCGGTAGGAAACGATCCATCATTGGGACGTCCTCCCCCCATAACGCCGCAGCCGTGGATCGAACCGGTGACCTCCAAGGAGGAACCGGCCCAACCCCACCACATGGGACCAACTGGGCTAGGGGTTAAAAAACAGTTTTATTGTCTAAACCAAAATTATAAAATCAAAAATATCAAAACGTGAACTATTAGTGAAAACCAAAAATACCTAAGTCGAACAATTTTCAAAAATCCAAAAACCGAATTTTTCGTTTTTAACTTTTAGTACAGCTAAAACCGACCCATACACACCCTAATTTTAACCAGAATCCAAAAACTGAATTTTTGGTTTTTAATACAGCTAAAACCGACCCATACACACCCTAATTTTACTCAAATAATTGTACAACAATTACCTTGAAATAGAAGTCAATGATTCTATAGAGTAAATCATGACTACCATTCAACCGCCGATGCAAACACTCGATCACCAACCGAAACTCCTCACCCGAAACCTCTTGAACACCATCAAACAAAGCCATATCATCCCCAACATCACAATTCAACTTCATAGCCTCTATACACCTACTCACAACACCCGTTCGCGTCTCCACATCGGGCAAAAGCCCCATGCACGACTTTAGCACCACCGCGGCGTAATTCCTATCCCCCAAAACCGTACGACACAAGTACCCATCCGCCTTTTCCCTTAGACTTACGCAAACATTTGAATCGCGCGTTAATTCTAGCAACTCGGCTGCTAGCAATAAAGAAGCCACATTGAAAGGTGTTATGAACAAGTGGCCTCCATAACAATGATCAACTACTAGAGTGAATGTGTGGGCCGTTAACTTTAACGGTGGAGAGATTGTAACGTTGGTAGTTTCTGTTAACTGCCGTTTGAGATATCCGCTGCATCGTGCTAGAGGATCCTAGGTGGAACAAAAGATTTAATTTAATGTTGTTATAATCATTTAATGTGGTTTGTATTGATTTTTTGTACTGACTTTTTGTGTAGTCTAATAAATTTGGAATAATGTGTTTGTTAGGTTATTAATTTTGATCATTTAATTCGTGAATGAGAGTGGCAAAAACGTAAGGTTCCATGCTATAGCAATTAATTTGTTTATATCTTTTTAGCTTCTTAGGTTGGAATATTTTTTTATTAATTTTAATTACAGAAGTACAAAAATCCTAAAATCAAATGTAATTAAATTTGACAGAATATAATTAAAAAAAATGATTATGTAGTTTACATAGTTTAAAATAATGCAATTAACGCCCTTTATATAATGGGTCTCACTATTCTCATACCGCTAAAATCTTATTTTTACACCCCTATATGTATACGACCTGTATAAAGTTATACGAGCCGTATAACTGATTATTGCACAAAAAAATGTCAGGAAATTTTTTTTGTGGACCGTATAACATTATACGACCAGTATAGAATGTTATATGACCTATATATTGTTATACGACCTAATATTTTCTCTATGTATACGAACCGTGTAACATTATACAAACCATATAACATTATACAACCAAATATTTGTCATGTTACATTATTCTATACAGGCCGTATAGAGGGTGTGAAATTAAGATTTTAGGGTGTGGGATTATTAGGACCCTTATATAATACATACATGAAAACAATTCATTTAAAATCAACACATTCAAAGACTTCAAATTTTCTTTTAAAATTTTCAAGTTTTGTTTGGATTTTTGAAAAGTGATTTTGAAGATCTTTTTGTGTAAATGTTTATAGCATTCAGAGAAATAAAACGTAACTACAGTTTCATATGTAATTTAAAATCAAGTTTCTTAACTTTTTAACTTCTAACCTTTTAAGCATAGAGGTTGAAAAAGTTAGAAGTGTTTTATATAAAACATGTTGTGAACGTTGATAATTTTATAAAACTATACATATACTAGGTTAGAACCCCGTATATTAGACGGGTTAAATAAATAATAAAAAGATATATTAATTTGAACTTTATCAACAAACAAAGAATAAAAAAATATAATTATCTACAGATTACAATTCAAGATTAATAAGCTTTCTCTTTTCAATTTCTAAATATCATACATACCTTGTGTAAACGAAAACTAGAACCTTGAACATGTATGATCACATCGGTTTCAACTCCATTATTTTGGGACCTAAACATATGACATAAAAATGTTAGAATAAACTGTATATGACTCTTAAAATTTTATAAACAGTTAATTATTTATCAAAATCTTTAAAATAACGCTTAATAAAAATTTAATTTCAACTTAATTGTTGGTTTCAACTTTCATATACGTTACTTTCTAACTTCAAAATCTTTCCAATCTTTCAAAAAACTTGAAAATTTTCTCTAGGAATTGATATAAAAACAAACAATTCTAACATACTACTAAGATTTAAAAAAAAAAAAAAACGACTTAACCTTGTATTTGCAAAGATTTAAACTCACACTATTTTTTAATATAGGTAAACACCATACTGCTAGACCAGCAGATCATAGGCTAAAATATGCCATTTTTTTACACCTCTAAATACGACTTAACCTTGTATTTGCAAAAATTTAAACTCAAGGGTAAACACCTAGACAAGCAGTTCATAGGCTAAGATATAGAGTTATTAAATTAGACTACACTTGTCTAGCATAACTTTCATATAAAAGTAATATAAAATTTACAATAAAATGATAGGCAAACAGGCAACAAGCTGTGCCGCAACCTTTTTTTTGAATATGAACTTTTGAACCGAATAACTTACCATTGTTTAACTCGGGAGAAAAGAGAGGTGGCGGACGGGGAGGAGGGAGGAAGCGGCGAAGACGGTGCGGTAGACTCGTCTTCGCCCGAATCCTCCTCATAGATTGTTTCCACCACCCTAAGATTCTGCCAATCCTCCGATTGAGAAACGATGGAGTTCATGGTGGAGAGAAATAGAATACAAGTATTAATTAATTTGCATTTATAAATGAGATTTAATATTAACTCTTTGGATATTTGGGGGGGTTGATAAGCTACAGGTTTGGCCCATTCATGGCGTTGCATGTGATGAATCTTAAATGCCCTTACACCTTCCTACTGTACCGTTTTTGTCCTTTAAGTTTTTGTTTTTTGAATTTCGGTAGTTTGATTTTGGGCGGTATATTTATAATTCTAGAAGTGAAAATGAAGTTAGATTATATATTTTTAGTGCAATTAAATTTAAAACCACATGTATTTCGTACAGAAAGCCTATCTAATATCATGTTATATGTTATACACAAGATCTATAACATGATAACATGAAGAAAAAATGTCGGTTACTAACACAATTATAACATATGTGAGGCAGTGGCGGATCTTGCCCGTTGAACCTGTCAGGGCCGAAAGACACGGGCACTAAAATTAGCACTACGGCCGAAAAACTTGCCAGGGCCGTGGCCCTGCCACGGCTCCACTAAGATCCGCCCCTGATGTGAGGCAACTTGCCGATTTATATTTATAAATAGAGTAAATTACTTTTTGAGTCACTGTATTTTAGTGGTTTTAACCACTTGAATCTAAAATAATAAAGTTTAACGTCCTGAGTCCCTAACACGTCATTTAAAAATGTTTTGAGTTCAATTTTTAACACTTGTACTTTTGATTTTAGACTCAAGTGGTTAAAACTACTAAAACACATGGACTCAAAACGTTTTAAAATGAGCGGTTAGGGACCAAGAGCGTTAAACATTTTGGTTTCGGACTCAAGTGGTTAAAACCACTAAAAAATAAGGACCCAAAAAGTTATTTTTCTCTTATAAATATGTCATGTAAATTTTTTTTGCAACCCCTCTTAATTGTTTCCAACCGCATTGAATATCAATTATTACAATACTATATGATAACCAATGAGCTGGTGGTCTATTCACAAAGGAAAAGCCTTTAAACACTTTGAGAGTGGGAGGTATTGGATTCAAATCACACAGATGATAGGAATAAAAGAAATTTGTCGTTAAAAAGTTACTATATGTTAAACAAAAAGAACTATATTTTTTACGGTGGAACTGTTTGAATTTTTGGCGGTTTATAAGGTAAGAACTTATGTTTTTTTTAAGATTCCAAGTAGGCGTAGTTTAGAAAATTTTCAAATACTTTAGGGGGTGTTTGGCTTAGCTTTTTGTGACTTATTGGTTTTTTTCAAGCCAATAAATCAAAATAATGCTTAGACAAATGAAAAAGACTTTTTAAAACAACTTTTTGTCTAAGGTGGAAAAGTCATTTTAAAAAGTCAAGGTTTCCTAGTTTTTCAAAATGACTTTTCCACCTTATAGTGTAATTTTTAGGCAAAAATACCTATCGCCTCTTAAAAGTTTGGTTAAACCATCCAATTGACACTAGAAAATAAATCTTGAGCCCACCATCGGAAGTATGTTATTTTTTTGTTATACGAAGATGTTTTCTTGTGCTATAAGTATGTTGGTTGAGGAATGTTTGGCTATATAAAACTAGAGAGTAAATTACACTTTGTGTCCTTTATTTATTATCTGAATTTGAAATGTACCCTTTAAATAATTTAATACCATTTTATGTCCAAAAAACACATGTTATATAACACTTTACGTCCTTTACACCAATCCGAGTTAAACTACTCAGTTAGGGTTTATTAAAGGCAAGTGTACTATTGGTATTACGCCGTTGATTGCAGTCGTCGTCTCTTTATATTCTTCACCATTCACATTCTAACCTTCATATTTCACTCCCTCCCTCATTCATCCTTCTAATTTCTTCACTTTATTCCACGATGAACATCAATCCACACAACAATGTTAGACAATTCATGATTCGACAAAACTTATCGCAAGCTGAAGTCGATGCCTTCTACATTAATTTTTAGGGTTTTGAGATTTGATAACCTAATGTTTTTACGTTTTGTTTATTGAAATTATGACTAATACTAAATGATCATTGCTTAATGCAGTGGGGTTCTCTAATCTATTAACCATTACGCTTCATCATAGTGGCAAATTCACCTGATTTCTAGATAGGGCTTATGTTGAAGAAGACTGCAATTTTATTGACTTGCAAGATGAAGATAAGTTCTCTATGCATGAACTGGATTGTATTGTGGACAAATTTGGCCTTTCAAAGGACGTTGAAAGGTATTATCACTTTCTTGTTCCCGGTGAGAATCTTGATTTTGGACTAAGGGCTTTAGGGAGTGATGCAGATGTTTTTGTTTTTTTCTCAAAGTTCTTTGATGTGTGCGAGGGTGTATATAAGTTTAAGTATATTTTAAGCCCTTTTTACCCGTTAGTCAAGTTTTAAATTTATAAAACACGATATTTTACTAACACCAAACACACATATGGGCAAGTGCACCCATCGTGAGCGTAGTATATTGTTGGCAAGATACCGAGGTCGTCCAAGGACACAAGAGCTTTTAGTACCGGTTTATCCTCAACGTCTAATCAAATCAAAAGTTAGAAAAATGGTTTTTAAACTAAAAAAAAATAAAACTAACTAAAATGATGAAAATTAAAATAAAAGTAAAAACAGATAGACAAGATGAATCACTTGGCTCCGACTTGTGTTTAGTGTAACCTTTGATTATTTCCGCACTTTTGCACTTTTTAAGAGATTATCTTAGTTATTGTAGTAGGCCCCTCTTTTGAAGGCGACGTTACCCTCAACCTAGTAGTTTGAGTCAGCAAGGATACAATCCTAAAGGGTCGGATTATTGAAAGATAATTAATTAAGTTATTAATGCATATTATGGTAGGCCCCTCTTTTGGAGGTGACGTTACCCTCGGCTAAGTAGTCTGAGTCAGCAGGGATACAGTCCTAAATAGCCGGGTTAAAGTATTAATAGTAGCTTACATATGAGGGGATCAAAGAGTTTGGACCCCAGCCATCCAATACCGTTGGGTATTGAAGGAGGTCCTACTAAATTTGACCCAGGTCCTTGCAGGATTTATACACTGAACAAGGCAAGACTCTTACCAAACCATTCCCTTAACCCCCGACCAGGTAGCCAACATATCTCCATATAGACCGTGGAGATATGAATGGTGAAAATCTTTTATTTTATATAGACAGTAAAATAATGCCAAGACTGTGACAACCCGAACCCTCAAGGTTAGTATCGTCTAATTCTGTGACCATGGGTTCAGTGTTTCAGGTTATACTTTTATACGTCATAGTCCGCACAATAGTTGGTTGATGTGCTAAATTTGTTAAACGTGTTTATTATTCTATGTCACAATTCTTATATTATAGTTAGATTAGATGTAAAATACGTTAAATGTGTTATATGCGTGCTTGACTACGTGTGAAACAATGATGTATACTTAGGTGCATAGTAGAGTTAGTAATTGTAATTGTTTTTATTTGGGCTAGTCATGTAATCGGACACCTTATGCCTTGCTACCCGGCCCACACACATAACTTTCCCCCTAATTAAACCCAACCGGCCCACCTAATGGTGCACGGCACCCATATTCTCGAAACACACACATCAGGCAACAAACCCTAATCGCTCCGTCTCTGCTCTGTTTAACCCTGATACTTCTTGAAACCGAACCTGTTTTGGAATCGGCTTATGGCAAGTCAAATGAAACCTCATATCTTCGTTGGGTGCAAACTCGACCTTATGGGTCAAGTGTTCGACATTGACCTACCACCGATTACTCTTGGAAGTTTTGATGTGGTTATTGGCATGGACTGGTTATCTAAGCATCGGGCGGAAATTCTCTGTAAAGAGAAAATCGTGCGTATCCCTCTCCCTAGTGGAGAATCTTTATCGGTTCAGGGTCAGTGTAGTGGTGCCATGGTTAGCATTATTTCAGCAATAAAGGCCAGAAGTGTCCACGGAAGGATTACCCCGCTATGTTAGCGCTCGTTACTGATGTTAAGGCTAAAGAAAAGAGGATCGAGGATCCACCAATTGTTCGTGATTCCTCCCGGTGTGCTACACGAGGAAATTTTAGGTTTACTTCCACAACTGTTAGGTGGAATCTTAGTTTGATCTCACATCAAAGGCAGCCCTAATTTCTTGTACTCTTACCGTCTTGCACCAGGAGGGTTGCAAGGGCTGTCTAATCAACTACAGGAACTGTCGAACATGAGTTTTGTCAGATCTAGCTTTTCGCTTTGGGGAGCCCCAGTTATATCCGTGAAGATAAGCCTTTTTGTATGTGTACTGATTATCCAGAACTCAACAAGTTGACAGTCAAGAATCGCTTGCCTCGACTCTTGTATTGACAACCCGTTGACCAGTTGCGAGGGTCAAACTCCCATTCAAAGATTGGCTAACGAACGAGCTATCGTCAAATGGAAGTCCAAGAGGAGTATGTGTTAGTGCATTTATGTCTACAGCCTTCGTCAATCCGAGAAGTAGCGAGAAACAGAAGAAAACGAGTCGTTATATTAGTGATAGCTAGTCAAAAAGGCAAGGTGGCATAATTGTAATTAATGAGAAATCTCATTAATAGTCAAGGCCTATAAATAGGGAGATTATGTTTAGTTTAGGGACTTTTGCCATTTTAGAGATTTGAAGAGCTCTAGTTCTAGAGAGAGAAACTAGAGAGAGAAAGTCTCTAAGTGATTCAAGTGATTGTACGATTTCAGATTTCTAATAGAATCACATTTATATTACGTCATGTGTGTTTAGGTCGCGTTCGTGTACGGATTCCGCACGTTTCACGTTCGTTTCGCAATCGTTTCGGAGTCAAAACCGGTCCAACAGTATGTTCCTAAAACGGCAGATCGAACGCAGTATGGCCATTACGACATTATATTCCATGACCTTTGGGCTAATCATCACACCAGCAACTTTATGGATCACATGAATCGACCATGCTTATTGATGACGCGTAGAATCATTTTAGGAGGAAGGAACATCATGGACGACATCTGTATTTTATTTTAGCGCTCCTGAGGGAGGAGCCATTACGTGCGAAGTCTTGTTAAATGTCACGTCTAGATTTGAGAGATGCATTTTGTTAGAAACTGATCGACACCAAAGATTCCTTCAGGGATGCAGCAATTCCTTGGTTTTGCTAGATACTATCGTGGATTCATCGAGTGATTTTTGAAGGTCGCGCAGCTTTAATCTCTTTAGCACAGCAGGGTGCTGTGCATTCATGGGAGACAAAATGGGAGAGCGTCTTTTCAGCTTTTGAGACCCAATACCACAACGCACTGAGCATCGTCTTCACCTGAGGGTACGGGTAATCTAGTGGTATACCGTGATGGTTCGAATCAGAGTCCCAGTTACACGCCAAGGCTACACGAGAAGGTGATGATCTACGTAGCGGATTTGCGAAGGGGAATTGCACGAGTCGTAAACCTGCGGTGGAAACCGTGGTCTTTGGATTTAAGTTGGAGGCATTTCTTGGGCGGTACCAAATGCATTACTTAGACCGATCACAAGGGCCTCCCGTGTATCGTAGTTTCGAAAAAGGCTAAAGCATGTAATGACCTCGCTGAATGGAACTTTAGAATGATTATGAATGTGAAACCTGGATGTGTACAAGCTTTGCAACACGCTATCGACTCTAAACCTACCTGATCAGACTCGCTCTGTTCAAACTGGAGAACTGAAGAAAGAGAATTTTCAAATTGAACCCATGCGGGGCATGGTGAAGCAACCTTTGGCAGGTCGGACGATATTCGCTACCACATGGAACGAATGTGGATCTCATTATACGGTAACTGTAGGGAATTTGTGTTGAGCAAAGCACACCGGCCTCGATATCCTAGTCATCTAGGTTTTAATGAGAGATATTAGGATCTATAAATCTTGTACTAATGATCGGGCATGAAGGCCCACCTAGCAATGTATGAGAATGAGGTTTGACTTGTGGGAAAGTCAAGGTGGAGTATCAGCGACCAGAAACATCGTTACGAAAACAATATCACTTGGGTGATCGTCGATTGTCTCACGTAATCAGCACACTTTATTGCAATCAGGGACACTGACGAGTCGTCACAGTATGTGAATATTCCTCTGAGAGAGGCGGCTTTTAGGCATGAGGTGCCAACTCCGGTTACCTCCGATTTTGATCTATACCTGATTCATGGCGGGCAATACACAACACCCTTGGTTCACGTCTAGACATGAGCATTACTTATCACCGTTGGACAAATGGTCAGAACAAACAAACCATCCTGACAATCGAAGACATGCCGTGAGCATGTGTGTGATTGACTTAAGTAGGTGTCAGAAGGACATTTACCTTTGGTTGAGTTCTACCATAGCAGTCACCATTCAAGTATTCATATAACTCTGTTTGAGGCATTGCAGGGACAGTAACGCTAATATCCTTGTTGGATTAAGGTGGGTGAAAACCTAATCACAGGTCCATGACTTGTACTTGAAACTCTTGGGAAGGTTATTTGTATCGAGAGTCGTTTGGCGGCAACGCATGACCTTCAGGAAAGCTCATAAGCTTAGGATACACTGGGAGTTCGCCGCAGGCGAACGTGTCTTGATTGAAAGTCTCACCCTGGGAGGGTACGGTGCACTTGGGAAGCGTAGCGAGATGAAATTATGCACACAATGGGGTTACATACACAATGATGTTCATGTCTCGAATCTAGGGCAGTGTTCGCCTTATGAAACATTTGTGATACCGTTATTGGACAAGCTGCAGTTGTCAAGGTGTCAATCGAAAGCAAGGACGAGGAAGTTAAGGTTCGTAAGTTTAGTGGTATGACAATCGTGAGAATTCGTTGGAACTCAAAACGTGGACCGGAGTTCACGTGGGAACGCAGTGATCGGAATAAGCTCTAGTATCTCCAGCAGTTTAAACGGTTGTGTCAACTTCTGATATCATTGGTGAATTTCGGGATGAAATTCCCTTTTCAAGTTGGGGATGATGTGGTACCCGCGGAAAATCCACGGTCATCCTGAGTTAGCATCTTGCTATTTGTGCTTAGTTGTCAAATTTCGGGACGAAATTTCTTTCAAGTTGGGGATGACGTGACAACCCGAACCCTCAAGGTTAGTATCGTCTAATTCTGTGACCATGGGTTCAGTGTTTCAGGTTATACTTTTATACGTCATAGTCCGCACAATAGTTGGTTGATATGCTAAATTTGTTAAACGTGTTTATTATTCTATGTCACAATTCTTATATTATAGTTAGATTAGATGTAAAATACGTTAAATGTGTTATATGCGTGCTTGACTACGTGTGAAACAATGATGTATACTTAGGTGCATAGTAGAGTTAGTAATTGTAATTGTTTTAATTTGGGCTAGTCATGCAATCGGACACCTTATGCCTTGCTACCCGGCCCACACACATAACTTTCCCCCTAATTAAACCCAACCGGCCCACCTAATGGTGCACGGCACCCATGTTCTCGAAACACACACATCAGGCAACAAACCCTAGTTCCCTACAGTGATCAGCGGCAGTTTTTTTTATTATTCCGGCCAGCTTCTCCTTGTGGAGTGTTTTCCTTCTCGTTCCAACTCAACCCCCCCTACGATCGCCTGGTTAGTACGAATATCACTATTTTATTTGTATCTGCATGTATTTTTTATTGGATTGGTATGAACTAGATGAAAGTGCGGTTTAGAGTTCTTGTTTGCAAACTGAATTGAGTCTGAATGATCTGATGTAATCGGTTATGTAAGTATCTAGGGTACAATGGCAGACTATTTAGTCTTGATTGATCATAAATGGCTGGGGAATTATATTAATGATAATCATTGCATGAAATCGAGGGTTATGATGAACTGATTGATCTATGTTGCATGTCAGAATGTATTGTGTAATTTGGATTTAATCAATTAATGCATATATGAAGTTGACAATTTAGGGATCTGATCATGTGATCCTTTAATGGTGGCGCATATGTTATAGCCCCCCCCCCCCCCCACATGCTTTCTTTTGTACAGCCATAGCCCACAAACATGTATGTCGGTTATATGCATGATCGTATAGGATTTGCATGCATAATGTTTATTAAATAGTGTGTAATGATTAGTCTTTGATGATTGTTTTACAATGTTATTATGAATATGAAAACATCATGACGTCAATAGATATAGTAAAGTTGAATATGGTTGGTATTTGATGATTTCTTTGGTGTGGTCTAAATACGCAGATTTGTTATATGATTAACAACAAGTTTTAGTCCATGATGCATGATATTGTGCAAGCTCATAATAATTAACTGTTACATGATATCGAGTTTTGATCTAGTGATTGAGGCAATAGAGTTTAATTGTTTTCATATGATAATAAATTATGGATGTTATTGCATTAACGAGATAGGTTAATTAATGGAACTGTTATGCGAAGTTTGATGAGTCAGATGATGCAAAACTAGAACTGATTCGCTAGTTTTAGGGATGTTCATTTAACAATTAGTGATACGTGATGTCAAGGGGGTATAATTGGGCTGTAATCTTTAATTAACTCATAACAGTGGGCCGGGTATTCAAGGGGATTGTGCGAGGGCCTAAATGTCTAGTATATATTACGGTTTGAGTTATAAGCACTGAACTAATTATGGTCAAGTTAGCTCGGGCCACACAAGTGTTACATCGGTAAGGCCCAGCGGGCCGTACTTTAAATGGATTGACGTGTTAAACAGTTATGAGCTGTTAGTCGGTTGTGTTTATGAAACCAAGTAACTTGTGGCTCGAATATCATTATGTGATATGTAATCTAGCTTGTGAACTTAACTGTGTGATTGCATAATGTTGGATAACACGAACTTGTAACATGAGAAAACCTGTGATTCGTACTCTTGATATGATAAGCGGTAGGGATATGTGTTGTACTTGTTTGTTACTCGTATAATATGTGACAATATACGTGATGCGATGTGAATACAAACTGATCGTGTTGGTAAACAATGATAGGACGTGTTTGACCGACTATTAAGCAGTTAATTAACCCTACCGAGCAAACCTAAGGTGAGTTCACTACTCTTGAGCATGCGTCCCGGTGGTTGGGACAGTTAGTGGGTATCCCGGGGAGGGATAAGTCTTTTGGGTAAAACTGGGATGTTGGATAATAATCTCACCCTATCATTCTTAAGTCCCATCTTTTGTGTTACCGGGGAGGTAACGGGGTATTAGTTGGTAGCGCTACTTAGTTTTGGCACCCTCACACCGTACCAGGGAGGACGGTTGTGAACTAATGACCCAGTCATGCCCAGTGTTGTGATAGGAGCACTGGGGAACGGGCAAAACATACATCAGGAGCCGTCTTGTTCAGTATCGAGATATTATCAACATTACTTTCGGAATTAAATTCAATGGATTAACTAAACACTTGGTAACCAACGTTTTCATAAAACTATGAACTCACCAGCGTTGTCTGATACACTTGTTGCATGCTCGCAGGTCGTTAGGTATCTTGGATTTGGGAACTTGCTGTCTGGAGTAGCAGGAGTGGTCATGGGTCGTACTGGATGGGTTCATGTGATCGAATTATGGATAGCTTACATTGGTTTTGAAACAGTTTAACTTTGGTTTACTATTTGCTTCCGCTGAACATGTTGGGTTTTAATTAAACTTATTGTTGAAACTTTTATTTAATAAGTGATGATTTTATTTGGAAACTTGTATGGGTTCAATGTAATTAGTGGCTCGTTATTGGTATGTGACACGCCTAGCAAGGACTTTCCCTAGGTGGTATTTTGGGGGTGTGACAAAGACACCACGGACAAACGATAAGAAAGAATCACCTTCAACATAAGAAACTAGTTATTAAAGTCATTAATACATAACCAAGTAAAAAGTTCAAAAGGATTAAAAATAAAAAGTATTACACTAGACACTTGTCTTCACCAAGTGATGTAAGAGACTTAGGCAAACATGACCTTTGATTGTCAAGAACTCTTACGATAAATCTTGGATCCCGAGATGACTCACACACTCTATGATGGACAATGGATGATGGTGGTGAATGATGGTGTTGTGATGGTGGTGGGTGGTGGGTGAAGTGTGAGAGAGGTGGTGTGCCAAGGGATGGTTTGCAAATGAGCCAAGCACCCCTATTTATAGCCTGAACAGCAGCTCGGGCACGGCCCCGTGTCCATTCGGCACGGCCCCGTGTCTACCTTCTTCTCTGTCTTCATTAATTGCAGTTTGTCTGCATTAGTTGACCACGCCCCCGTGTCCGCTGGGCACGACCCCGTGTGCAGAAGCGTATCTGTACTATCAAAATTTCCCAAGATTCTGCGATGTCACACCCCGATATTTCCACGTATTACCGGTGGGCCCGGTAGGGAGTATCGTGACGTAGTTGATATCATCATAGTCAAACAACACAATTTTAAATGCACAGCGAAATCAAAAGATAGATTTATTTCAACTGAATAAAATTGTAATATTAAGTATCACAATGTAGTTGAAACGGATCCACAGGCGGATCAAATAAACAGAAAACGTAGTTCAACAGACTTAATGCATCCAAGCTTGCGAGACTCTTAATGATGCTAAGGAGAGGCCAGCCTATTACGCTTAGTACCTGCACTTAACCTTTTTGGGAAAATACGTCAGTTTACACTGGTAAATACAATTAACTGACTCATTTTGAAAACGTTTAAGAAAAATTGATTTAAGCGCACAAGGCACAAAACATTTTATAACTTGGGATAATTATTTATATATAAACTTGTAAAAGAATTACATGTTCGTTATGCGTTCAGTAGCTCGGATTGACACCGGGTTAAAGTTTAATAGACACACCACATGATATAGTCCCGCGGCGAGTTATTCCCGAAACCGGCGGTTATACCTTATTATTTATTTATGCACTGTCGGGTGTACGCCTACACCCCGTGCTTAGGTCGTGGCCATTTCGTAAAATGATGCCAAGGATATCCGTGACATGGTCATTAACCCCCCAAAGGCTTTAATCAAACAAAACAATTTAAACGGGACATTTCAATAAATTAATCTTCATACAATTAAAAATTCAATGCCCGACCAAGCGGTATTTTATATACCGTACCCCAAGCCCGTATAGGGAAAATAAGTTAAAAGTATTTACCTTTGCAAGTATTTATCACAAACAGCAAGTGTATGTAGGTTTTACCGGGTCTCCTATTCTGGAACAAAGGTTTTTAATAACCTATTAGATTCCTAACGGGTCTTTAATTAAGCCTAAACTTAGACCGGTTAGTTTTAAAGGAAGATACGGTTCAAACGCACGATTAAGCGAAGACCGGAATAGAATGTGATTTAGACCTGAAAAGTTTGAAGACTTGTACAATATGGGTAAACTAAACACATTCTGGATTTTGAGATAAAAACGATAAGGTTTGACCCGTTTCGGTCAATTTATGCAAACTAGTTACATAAACCGAACCGAACGCGCAAGATGCGTAACGGGTAACCATAAGAGTCATATACAGGTTTCCTAAGTTAATATGCCTTAAATATGTTGTGACATCAGTAAGATATCTTCTATTATGCCCGAAATGGATTTAAACTCAAACTATGCCCCGTAGGGGCATTTTGGTCATTTTAAAGGTTATAAAAGAGTTTAAATAATAATCTGAGTTACCGGTATGATATAATCAGTAAAAATACTTAATTTAATAAGTTATAACAGTAGGGTATTACGTATATGTAAAATTTATCATTTAAAACCAAACTATGCACCTTAGGGGCATTTTGGTAATTTCACAAAGGCTTAAAAGGTCAAAACTGGAAATCTGAGTTTAAAACTTTTGCTTACTGTTAATATATAAAAATTTACTGAAAATATCAGTAGGCATCAAACCTTATATGTTTAAAATAGTTTTAATACATACTATGCGTTAAAAATGCTTAAAAAGACGATTTTGAGCTATTTCCTGGTTTTTAAGGGAAAGCTGGTATTTTTATTATTCCAGAAGGCTCAAAATATTTTATTTATCATATTAGATCAGTAGAAAAAGGTTTGGGGTCAAAAATATTTGTAAAACTCATTTTATAGCCCAAAAGGGCAAAAGCGGCAATTACCGAATCAAGCTTAGAACTCTATGTTATGCTCAGCCTAAAATTAAATAAAAATCTTCAAAAATCCCAAAATATTATTTTATATCAGTAGGTAAAAAGTTTGGTATCAAAATTTGGGTTTAGATAGGCTATATACTAATTACACCGGTTAATTAATAAAAAACTTTCTAATTACGCTATTGAGCATAACTCCAAATCTAGACCTCAAACTGATGTCAAATTTTAGGGACAATTTTATAAATCAGTAATTTAGGTTTCTATTCTTTTACATTTTCAAAAATCACGTTTTAAGGTCATATAGGCATAATGGTCAACATTTAAGCATTTAACGGAAACATGCATATGAATCGGATAACTAATGAACCAAGTTGTATAACCTCAGAGGGTTATACTAACATGAAACCTGGTCCTAATAAGGCTCTAAGGCATTTCTAAAACATGCTACATTGGGCCAGAACTGAAAGTCAAAGCAAAAGTCAACTTATGCGACTTTCGGTTCCGAACCGAGCCTTCTGAAAATTTTCGGGTTGAACATGTTTAGACATGTTCTTACATTAATTTGAAAATAAGCTTTCTGTTGACTTTTTAAGATTAACTTTGACCCGACAATTGACCGTGCCCTTTTAAGGGTTTATTGCCCACATAATTACCAACTCATAGGTACTTTCAATTTGAAATTTGACCAGACAATTATTGATTAATCATGAAGTCAAACTCTAATTACGACGGTTTGACTTTAGGCTAATTAACTAGGCAAAACTGAATTAAAGAGAGTTAAGGACACTTACAAGGGTCCTAAGCACGACTAGCAAGCCTAAGGAACTTTGGTTGCTGATCAGAGAGCTCCAGAAGTGAAGTTGTGAAGCTTGCAAATGAATGTGCTCAAAGTTGCATCTAAAGGGCTCCTTATATATGAGTTTTGATGCCATTAGATCATGCCAAATAGGTCTATAAATGTTACAAGATGGGCCCATATGTCCCTATTGCATGAAATACCAGTGGGGGAGTCCCTGGTATAAGAAAGCAAGGTTTTAAGGCGGTGCAACGGGCTGGCCAGACACCGGCAGGTGTTTTCTGTCGCTAGCATGCCCACGCGGACCGCGTAGGCCCATAAGACATTCTTACGCGGGCCGCCTGGCCCTCCAGAACCAGCCAAACAAGTTTTGTTATTTGCACTTTAGGTCCTTGGTCTTTCCAAACGTGGTTTCACCTTTATTTCTTGCACTTTTGGCCCTCTAACTTGACTTTTAAGGACCTTAAGACTTATACAAACTTGGTTAAGTCCTTGGTTAACTTTGTGATCACCCGAAAAGTCATAAATTTCAACGTTGACCCTTTTAACCCCTTGTATACGAATATTGTCATAACTTTCTCATACGATAACGAAACTTGGTGAAATTTTTACCACATATTCTAGTGAGTATAATTTATCGTAACAAAACTTCGGGTTCGTTAAAAGGTCACCCAGAGGTACACTTTAAACATGTTGACACATTTAACCCCTGTGGTTTGTAATCTCTCACTTTCTTCCACAATTAGCTTCGTATGGTCCATGGTTCATTCGTTTAAGGGTATAATCATCGTGTAGGGTTATTGAAAGGCATATTTATCCATTGTTGACACTTTGAACCCTTATATTCACATACTTTCTTTGTTTGTCAACTTTAGTCCCTCTAAAGTAATCTTTTACACGTTTAAAGCTCATGACACGTGTCGATACATTATTGGACATAAATTTTCGAGGTGTTATATCCTCACCCATTTAAAAGAAATCTCGACCTCAAGATTTACTAAAACAAATGAGGGTACTTTTCTTTCATAGTGGATTCTACCTCCCATGTGTACTCGGGACCTCTACGGGCATCCCATTTAACCTTTACAATCGGTACATGCTTCCTTCGAAGCTTCTTAATCTGCCAATCCTCGATCGACAAAGGTTTTCCCACAAATTTCAAACTCTCATCTATATGCACATCCGTATGTGGCATGACTAGCGACTCATCAGCTAGACATTTCTTTAGATTGCAGATGTGGAATACATTGTGAATACCACTGAGCTCTTCAGGTAAGTTTAACTTATAAGCCACTGATCCTACACATTCGATGATCTCGAATGGTCCTATATACCTTGGGCTTAACTTACCTTTCTTACCAAATCGCATCACCCCCTTCCAGGGTGATACTTTAAGCAACACTTTATCACCAACCTCGAACTTTAGAGGTTTACGCCTTAAGTCTGCGTAGCTTTTCTGCCTATCTCTGGCAGCTTTCAGGCGGTCACGAATTTGAACAATCTTGTCCGTTGTTTCAAAGACTATATTAGGTCCTGATAACTGAGCTTCTCCTACTTCTGCCCAACAAATAGGCGTCCTGCATTTCCTACCATATAATGCCTCAAAAGGTGCAGCCTGAATGCTTGTATGGTAGCTATTGTTATAGGAGAACTCGATCAATGGCAGGTGGTTATCCTAACTACCACCTAAGTCAATCACACACGCACGAAGCATGTCTTCCAAAGTTTGGATGGTACGCTCACTCTGCCCGTCCGTCTGAGGATGGTAAGCCGTACTAAAATTTAAGCGCGTGCCCAAAGACTGTTGGAAGCTTTTCCAAAAATGAGATGTGTACCTAGTATCTCTGTCCGAGATAATAGACACTGGTACGCCATGCAGAGCTACAATCTTATCTACGTACAATTGGGCTAACATGTCGGAGCTATAAGTCTCCTTAATGGGTAGGAAATGTGCTGACTTAGTCAGTCTATCTACTATCACCCATATAGTATCATTTCCTTTCTTTGTCTTTGGCAACTTGGTGATAAAATCCATTGTCACCATTTCCCACTTCCAGGTGGGAAGTTCAGGCTGTTGTAGCAAACCTGATGGCTTTTGGTGTTCAGCTTTAACTTGCGCACACGTCAAACATTTGGCTACATAGGTAGCTATAGACTTCTTTAAGCCTATCCACCAAAAATTGGCTTTCAAATCCTGGTACATCTTATCCGCTCCAGGATGAACGGATTACTTAGAACTATGGGCTTCCTGGAGGATGACATCCCGAAGTCCTCCATACACTGGAACCCATATTAGTCCATTTAATCTCAGGCTTCCGTCCTTGCCATAGGATAACTGTTCTTCAGTTACTCCTAGGTTTTCATCAGGATAGTTAGCTTCTAATACAGCTTCCTTCTGTGCAGCTAACAACCTTTCATTCAAACTATTCCTTAATTCAATGCTCTTGGCATTGATTCTTATAGGCTTTACTCTTTCCTTTCTACTTAAGGCATCGGCGACTACATTCGCCTTGCCTGGATGGTATCTTATTTCACAGTCATAATCATTCAAAGTTTCCATCCATCGTCGCTGTTGGAACCTGAAGGTTTATACATGAAGGATTGCTTAGTTAAAGGATTGATTTTGTAATTGTTTAGTTTATATTTTGGGTCGACATGTATGGGTTGGGCTAGTTTGGCCGGTTTCGAGTGGGCCTAGGTTAAGAGTCCATATGTTTAGTATTTAAGCAAACCTCAACCATTTGGTTGAGGTTGATCAGCTGATTGCGACTAGAAGGCCACTCAAACTATCAAGGAGTCTTGTATTAGTCATTGTTCAACTTTGAATGCAAGATCTTCTGGTTTGTGTTTGATCAATATTATTTCTTTTATATTCTTATTCTTGAATCGACTTGTGACTGTTTTCCGCACTCTCACAAGTTAGAGTTTGATATCATTGAAGGATCCTAACGGGTTTTACAATTGGTATCAGAGCCAAGAAACCAATCTTGGTTCGGTTTTGATATCATTCTGATTCAAGGACATCTTATGCTACTGATCCAGTTTTTGTAGTGTTTGTTTTGCAGTGATAACAGTTTTGGTTGCATGTTCTGTCTACGGATCATTCAATCTTCAAACTGTTCTTAGAAATTATCGAAAGAAGTTACTGATTTTGGTTTGTGTAATTTCAGAGAGTTGTTTGCTGATTTCTCGGAGTTTTGGTGATCAAAGAAAATTCAAAGATTACGATATCTTTGAATTTTTGAAAAGTGCTGAAAATCAGTGGTTACGAGTCGCAATCTCAAGATCTTGACTCATGGTCTCGACTCAATAGCTCATGGTCTCGACTCGAGAACTCATGGTCTCGACTCATGGTCTCGAGTCAACAGTATCAGTTTCAAGTCTAAATTTATTATCTGAGTCATGATGCTGTTGACCTGTTCTGATTGTTTTTAAAGTTTGAATTTTGGAAATTTGATTCAAGTATTTGTTGAACTTTTATGTTCCTGATGAACTTGTGTTTTATGCAGAATATGGATTTGAAGTTTATTTCAACACATAATCAAGCAGGATACTTAGCACCTCCTCCGGAGAAACATAAGAAGGTGTATACTTCATTGATGAAAGGTCTCAACAGTTGCCGTATTGTTCATGCACTACGAGAAAATCCAGTTATCTATGAAAATCTTATTCAAGAATTTTGGAAAAGTGCAAGAATTGAAGTTGTTGAAGGAAAGGGAGTTATTGTTGCTGACATTCAAAAGAAGGTTGTCACTGTGACAGAGCAGATGATTCGAGAAGTATTACAGTTCAATGACCAAGAAACAGACTCCATTGAACTTCCCACTGGCTCAGTTGAAGCAATATTGCCTAGATTGAGTTATGAAGGGAAGTATCCACCTCTGGTTAAGAAGTTTGTACATCCGTATTGGCGTCTTTTGTTGCACATGTTTATTTTGTGTATGACAGAGAACAGAGGAGGCACAGATCAGTTGAACATTACTCAGTCTGCTGCTCTTGTCTATGTGATAACGAACGAGCCTTTCAATTATTCAAAGTATATTTTGGAAGCGATGAAGAGAAATGTGTTTGGAGTCAGAAAGGACAAGTTTCTTATGTATCCAAGGTTCTTGTAAATGATTTTTAATGCTCGATATCCAGAATTGGAGAGATCTGGAAACACATTGGAGTTGAAGCCCATGGGTCCATCTTGTTTTGGTGCTCTCACTCCAAAGAAGGGTACTGAAAAGAAATTTGAAGGATTAATTCCGTTGGAGAAATTTGGTCAATTTGCGGAGACTGAAGATGTAGCTGCTAATCCAGTGATAGTGCAACCTGTTCCAGTGAATGATGCATCTGCAAATGCTATAGTTGCTGAAGAACATGATATTCAAATGGGTATTGAAGATGAGCCTGAGACAGAGATTTTAACAATTGACTCTGACGATGAAGGCATTGAGATTATGTGTGATTCTGGGGAAGATGAAGAGCTTCCTCCTGAAGCTGACGCTGATACTGCTGTTTCTGCTGTTCCACCTGTGATTTCTGCTGAAAGTTTGGCTTTGCTATTAAAATCTGTAACTGATAAGATGGGAAATCCTCCTTCTGATCTTTCAGTTTCAAGTGAAGAGCCTAGTGAGAACCCAAAGGATCCTGATTCCCTGCCATTGAAGCGGAAAAGGAGGGATCCTCGACTCGGAATGTATGTTGAGCAAAACAAAGATCAATCCATGAATATTGCTGAGGATGATGATGGTCTGTATGACTTCGATTTTGAGAAAAGTGTCACTGATACCACCACCACTACTGAAGATATCTTTGAGTTTGATGCTGACACTCAAAGAAATGATATGGATACCACCACTGTTGATGTTCAAGTTACAACTGTTGATACTGATTCTGTTGTTGATATTATGTCACTTGGTATTTCTGAATCTGCAGGTCCTTCTAGAGTTGTTCATGACTTACCTAGTAGTTCAAGTGGTAAGAGACCTGAAGAACCGTTGAGGATGCCATTTGATGATGACTCAAGTGATGATGATGAGTTTATTAGCATGAGGGAGATGAAGAAAAGACTGGTTGTGCTTGTGCAAGATTCAATTCATAAAGATGCGAAGATTATCCAACTTGAAGATACTATAGTGAAGAAAGATCAACAGATTGAACAGCTTCAAGGATATGTTAGTTTGTTGTTCAGTACGGTTTATGATTTACGTGGGAAGTTGGAAAAGAAGTTTGGACAAGAGTTTTTTGATCCGACTGATGTTGAAAACAGAAGAAAATCTTTCGCTAAGGATGATGCTAAAAGAAGTGCTGCTATGGAACAATATTTCAAGAGAGTTACTAATCCAGTAGCAGACAAAGAGAAGGCGGAAAGAATTAAAAAGAAAAGGGAGTTTGTAATTTTGAAGAACAAGAATTTAAATCCAGATGATGATGATGCTCATGCAACTCACCACTTAATGGATGTTGGTGAAACTCTCTATGATAAAGTTGGAAATCGTTCTGGTGTGGTTAGCTGGGGATATGATCATGATCGCAAAAGATGGTGGATAAAGAGAAAAGTTGGTCCTGTCGAGTGGTACAAACATCCAGGCCAGTTTCAGTCTTTTACTAAGGTTGATTTAACAAATTTGTCTAAAGCACCTTATGTAGATGATAAGCCTGGAGGTGCTGGATATGTGTTTTTTGAAAGATTGCAGAGGGAAGTTCTTCGTAACTTTCCTTCGATGCGCACGGCAGAGTCCTTCGTTAGACCAGCTAAAGGAATTAGAGATCCATACACAAACAAGCATATGAAGATTGTGCACTGGCCTGTAACTGACAAAGAAAAGATGATTCCGTTGGTGAAAAAGATTCCAAAAGGTGCTTTGAAGTCCTTACATTTCTGGGCTTATGATGAGCGTCTAGGACAGGCAGTGTTTGTTTGTGAGGATGATGTGAATTATCGATTGGTTGAACAAGTTGATGTGCTGAATCTTGCTCTTGAAGATCTGGAGGTATTAGCTCAAAATCAAATTTGATCAACTGAAAAGTATGAAGAGATTGCAAAAGGATGGACGGCTGCTGTTGTTTCAGCAATTCATATTCGCACAAAAGGCTTTGGTGGGCTCAAGGATCGGTTGGGTGGTGATCGTGAAGGTTGAAGTCTCAAGAACCTCCATGCATAAACCTAGGGGGAGATTGTTGAAACCTGAAGGTTTATACATGAAGGATTGCTTAGTTAAAGGATTGATTTTGTAATTGTTTAGTTTATATTTTGGGTCGACATGTATGGGTTGGGCTAGTTTGGCCGGTTTCGAGTGGGCCTAGGTTAAGAGTCCATATGTTTAGTATTTAAGCAAACCTCAACCATTTGGTTGAGGTTGATCAGCTGATTGCGACTAGAAGGCCACTCGAACTATCAAGGAGTCTTGTATTAGTCATTGTTCAACTTTGAATGCAAGATCTTCTGGTTTGTGTTTGATCAATATTATTTCTTTTATATTCTTATTCTTGAATTGACTTGTGACTGTTTTCCGCACTCTCACAAGTTAGAGTTTGATATCATTGAAGGATCATCATTGAAGGATCCTAACGAGTTTTACAGTCGCTGTCTCATGTTCAAGTCCTTCTGATTGAACAGATGTTGAAGGCTTTTGTGATCAGAATAGATCACGCACTTGGTTCCATACAAGTAATGCCTCCACAGTTTTAGTGCAAATACAACGGCACCCAACTCCAGGTCATGGGTGGTGTAATTCTTTTCATGCACTTTTAATTGTCGAGAAGCGTAGGCAATAACCTTGCCTTTCTGCATAAGCACACATCCCATACCTGTGTGCGACGCATCACAATAAACTACAAATTCATCAATTCCATCTGGCAATGACAGTACTGGTGCATTGCTCAACTTTTGCTTAAGTATGTCAAAGGATTCCTGCTGCTTAGGACCCCAGTCAAACTTGATATTCTTACGCGTCAACGAAGTTAGGGGTGTAGCAATCCTTGAGAAGTTTTCGATAAATCGCCTATAATATCCTGCTAAACCTAGAAAGCTACGAATCTCAGTAGGCGTCTTTGGCTCTTGCCAATTCATGACAGCTTCAACCTTAGCGGGATCTACTTGGATACCGCGTTCACTAACAACATGTCCAATAAATTGGACTTCACGAAGCCAGAATTCACATTTTGAAAACTTGGCATAGAGCTTTTCCCGTTGAAGAAGCTTAAGAATACAACGGAAATGCTTCTCATGGTCAGCTTGACTCTTCGAGTAAATGAGAATGTCGTCGATGAAGACGATGACGAATTTATCTAGGTAGGGCTTACAGACGCGATTCATGAGGTCCATGAATGCGGCAGGTGCATTAGTGAGTCCAAAAGGCATCACCAAGAACTCGTAATGACCATAATGAGTCCTAAATGCAGTCTTGTGTACATCTTCATCTTTAACCTTCAGTTGATGATAGCCTGACCACAAGTCGATCTTAGAGAAGTAACTTGCCCCTTGTAATTGATCGAACATATCATCGATCCTGGGTAAAGAGTACGTATTCTTGATAGTAACCTTGTTGAGCTCGCGATAATCGATGCATAGACGCATCGACCCATCCTTCTTCTTCACAAACAGGATTGGTGCTCCCCAAGGAGATGAACTAGGATGAATGAAACCTTTTGCCAATAAATCGTCTAGCTGAGTCCTTAACTCTTTCATCTCTGTTGGTGCCAACCTGTAAGGTGCCCGTGCAACAGGTGCTGCTCCTGGAATAATGTCAATTCTGAATTCTACTTGCCTATCTGGTGGCAAACCAGGTAGTTCTTCAGGGAATACTTCGGGATATTCAGAAATGACAGGGATATCTTCAATCTTAGGCTTCTGCTCGTCAATAGTTACTTGTGCCATGTAGATGACATAACCCTTCTTCAAACACCTTGAAGCCTTAAGCATAGACACTTGCTTAGGTAGTTCATACTGAGTATCTCCCTGTATGGTAAGTGGTTCACCATATGGAGTTTTGATCACCACTTGCTTCTTGTTGCAAACAATCTGGGCTTGGTTATGGGATAGCCAATCCATGCCTATTACTATGTCGAAACCGTCTAACTTCAAAGGAAGTAAGGATAATGGAAAAGAGTGGTTCCTAATGGATATGAAACATCCATCTAACACGGTTGATGCGGTTTGTATGGTGCCATCGGCTAATTCAACCTCATATTTTATGCATAGGGTTCTAGCAGGTAGGTTTAACAACTTACAAAACTTATCATCAACAAATGACTTATTTGCTCCAGAATCAAATAACACCCTTGCATAAACATCATTAATAAGGAAGGTACCTGTTATGACATTATCATTCTGGATCGCCTCCTGTGCGTTCATCTGGAAGACCCTAGCATTGGTCTTTTTCCCTTCCTCAGCTTTCTTAGCAAACTTTGGGCAGTTGGACTTGATATGCCCTTTTTCATTGCAGTTATAACACGTAGCATCCTTGATTTTCTTACAGTATAAGGTCTTGTGCTCAGAGGATTTACAAATCCCACAAACTCTTGGCTGTGACTGGGACTTCGATTCATATCTGCACTTTCCGAAATGGTGCTTCTTACAGACCTTACACTTGGGCTTATCACCCGACTGATGACCATCCTTTTTAGTTCCAGAACTCTTCTTGTGGTCATTGTTTCCCTTACGCTTCTTGTTTGAACGTCGTGAGTTGTCATCCTCACGCTTTCTCTTCTCAGCGTCTGTGTTTCTCAGCGATCTCTGCCGGACCGCGTCCAAAGTGAGAGACAATGAAATATCGGCTGCAGACCTAAAGGTAGTTGGTCTGGAGGCCTTCACACTAGCCTTGATTTCTGGGGCTAAACCCCCAATGAAACGAGCTATTCTTTTGGGTTCCGGAGTTACCAGATACGGAACCAGTCTTGACATGGTGTTGAAGCTTGTAAGGTTGGCTTGACAATCTACGTTTTTCATAACTAAAGACAAGAAATCAGACTCAATCTTTTCAACCTCATGCTGAGGGCAGTAGTTCTTCTTAATCAATGTCACAAACTGCTCCCAAGACAGATTATACAATGGGACCTTCCCAGTAGCTTGGATCAACGACCTCCACCAAGCTAGTGCCTCGCCTTTGAATGACTGAGATACAAACTTTACCACATCCTTACTAGCACAACCACTGATATCTACCACAGTGTCCATCTCATCTAACCATGACATGCAGTCAACTGCTCCCTTTTCTCCAGTAAAATCCCTGGGTTTGCAGGAGACAAAGTATTTATAGGTGCAACCTTTAGCACGTGGTTCTTGGTTCAGCACAACTCTCTTAGATGGAACACTCCTCTAATTTGTTGAGTGATGGGAATCACTTTTATGAGCGGTATGAGTTCTAGAGGGTGGTTTAGAGTGTGGCACAGACTGGGTCCTTACATGGGTACCACTGAATTCATTGAACTGCCTGTTCAAAGCTCGCGTAACAGCATTATCTATTAACGCTTGTAATTCTGCTCCTGCTACGTTGACCCTGGAGGTGTCATGATTTTCTATGGGGTGACTGTTGGCTTCGTCTGACCCGACCATGTAGCTTGCTTGCTATATAAAATAATGATTTTAATTCATTCAGAAGCCTATAACAGTTTTATCATTCTAGATGATTTATTAATCATGGTATTTAAGAAACCAATTCGATTAATTTGTTAGGCATACAATTATTCAGGATTTTCATTATATCAATCCTTAGTTATAATTAAAGTATATTAATGGCAAAAAGGCCTAGTCCTATGGACAATTTTAAATCTTTAATCATGATCTAATAGGGTCATGGTATTGAGGTTTTAATTATAATGTACTACCTCTTCTTAATAGGGGGTCGAAGACCACGACTGTCTTTTGTCTTATATGACAATGATTATAGCCCGTAGGCGTTATATCCTTAATGGATGTTTTAATTAATTAAAAGTATAAGGGAGAATCAAATATAAGGATGACTTATGTGATTTTATCGAATCACATTTTGTTAAGAGTGTTAACATGTTTTCAGATGTTAACAAGGATTGGAACCTTTTGAATAGGTTTTACCATTTTGGTCATGTCTGCAACGACGTATAGACTAGGTTTTACCTTTAAGATTCTTTTTAATATTTAACGCCGAACAATTCTAAATTGAGGTGTTAATAAGGATCTGAATCTAATTTGGAACTACCATTTTGGCCCTGTCTTGAGATGACACATAGCTAGGTCTTGTCCTTTTTAGATTTTATCATTTTATTATAATGATAGGTCTTAGAAAAGAATGTTATATTTTCATTTATTTCATATTTTATGTTTATGCATATAATTTAGCAAAAATGAAATTTAAATTAAATCATTCCACTGCAAAAATTTAGCAAGTACAGATTTGCCCTAAACGGGACTTCTACTGAAATAACATGCCCGCGCAGGGGCTTATACAGAAATAACATACCCACGCAGGGGTTAACAGAAAAACATGCCCACGCAGGGGCAGAATACTGAAACAAATGTCCACGCAGGGACATGATTACAACATTAAGAACAAACAAATAAAGGATTTAATGGTCCTTCTTGCTTTTTCCCTTAATTACGTTTGCCAGACTCTTGAACATTCCTCTGTTCTGCCTACGGTCTTCCCGCACTTCCTGCCGCACCTCATTAATCCTTTGAAGAATTTCCTGATGCTGCGGTGGCGACATTGCTGGCGGCTGCGGGGGTTGCTGATATAGCGGAGGTTGAGGATGTGGCGGTTGATGATACCCATAAGGTGGGTACCCATAATGTGAGTATCCGGCTTGATATGGGACCCCAAAGGATCCTTCCGGATGATGGGCATTGTAGTTTGCCGCTGCTACCAGGTAAGGGTCGGCCTTTGCATAGTTGTAGTTGGTGTGGACCGGCTGCTCAAAGGGATTATACGCCGCCGCACCGGTGTATGTAGGTATTGGGTCTCCAAAACCCAACGGCGGCGGTGCGACAGGCGCAGAGTTTACTTCCGAGATGGAGTTTGAAGGCCCACCCATCTGCGGTTCTTCATGGAGTGGCGAGTAGCGGCTACCACTTGAGGGTTGAGGGGTGCTGATACGCACTCCTCCTCGCACGGACATCCGTGCGTTCGATCTCCTTCGCCTCGGTGGCTCCGGAGGCTGTTGCTGGACTGGTGGTGGTGGCGGAGTGACCGCGACAAAACGAGAATCCTCAGAGGGATCCTCCTGCTGCTGCTGCTGTGGTGAGTTGTGGTAACTGGGAGTAAACACCCAGTCGATCTGTCGGAACCTTTCCTCATAGCTGTCGGGACCATTATAAGGTGATCCCACGAAAGGTGACCCATCCAAAATTTCGATGGGGTGGTTAGGGGTTCCGGACGGTGGCTCTGCGGGATCGGTGTCCTGGTCTATGTCCATTGCATGGTTGCCAGAGAAATGGTCTTCAGGTCCTAGTGGGTTAAAACACACTGGTTCTCCAAGGTAGTTTGCCGGGTTGAACCGGCTCTAGAAAAAGGGTGTTGGGTCATCAAAAGGTGAGTTGTGGCCCTGGAGAGGAATGTAAGATTGGTGGGAATTATGGGGCTCATTTTCAGAATGAGGCCCAAAGGAGTGTTGAAAAGAATGGGAGGAGCTCAGCGAAACTGAGCGCCTTGCTGGTTCAATATAGGTCCTCCAGTTATCTTGAGGACTCCGGTTATGGGAATCTGACAGTGTTCGCCGGTGCGAAGGCCCGGCCTCATGATCATTTGGGGCGGCGAGTGGCCCCTTGCCTCTTCCTCTCCCTCTCACTCTTGGTGGCATCTTGTTCAACCTGTCAAAACAAACAAAGGATACAACAAGAAAATATAAAAGATAAAGTTAGAAATAAAACAAATTTGGATAAATCCTAAGTTCTTTGTCTAGACTCGAGAATTTAGGAGTGTGCAACTGTGTAACTGAGATTAAACACAAAAGGCTAGTGTTTAATTCACTCAGTGTTGGCTCTGATACTGTAACACCCTTGTCATTATTTAATGGTTTTTGTAAAGTATACGACAAACAACATGTAATTATGACTACATATTCTTTGTAAAAATACGGGTTTGTTTAAACTTTACAATTTTAAAATAATACAACATAACATAATTGAGTACGTCGTTTAAACATTTCAAAAGTTGTTTAGCAAACAGTTTACATCATAAACATTGTTTAAACCGAGTTGATTTATGCGGAAGCTTCAAGAGTATGTGTTCGGTCCTTCAAAAGTTGCTTGATCGTCACCCATAATCCTTGAGTACCTAAGACTGAAATGTTTACATAAACATTTATATTAGAATGCTTAGAAATGATACTTGATCGAAACTACAATCGAAATGAATTTGAAAATTTACAATTATATAAAATTTATAAACATTCAGGCCCTACCGTAACTTACGGTTTCACCGTAAGTTACGGTGGTCAATTTCCAATAATGGTCCACCGTAAACCAGTAGACTCACACCGTAAGCTCCTGACCTCTACCGTAACTTACGGTACTACCGTAACTTACGGTAGTCCCTGTAAATCCATCTTTTGGTTGCTTTGTTCATTATACTCAAGCCTAAATCTCGGATTTCGCTCTTTCTAACATACCAATACACTAGTTTCTCGAAATTCTAATATGTTACATATGAACCAATATCAAAGATCAATCAATCATATTCAAAATATCATGCATATCACGTTATATCAATTTACTAATGTGCAAGATTCAAATTACGGGTTTCTTATGAATTCTTAACCCGTTTTACCTATCTACTCCTTTTGACCCGTGAAGGGAAGTTAAACACTTTTAACTATAAATCTATATATAAGCGTACCTGGCTCGGGTCAACATATTGACCCGTTTTAAGACCTTGTCTCTATAATATGCTAATTCATAGCCTCGCTAATTCATAAACCAATTACCCTGCGAGCATGAGACTCGACATACACTTATTAGTCGTTAATTGTCAAATGGTATAAATATTACCATTTGACCCATTTGGTCTAGACTACCAAATATTTTGTGCTTAATATTAAATGGTGTTGTTTTAAACTTCAACTCTTTTTCGTCTACACATGACTAATTCGTCGTTTTACTCTTTTTATTCGTTTAGGCTTACCTTAATAAGTAGCCATTCAAAAACTCATTTTATATATATGTCATCTCGTGACCAATTACCATTTCGCCCATTTTACCATTAAACATGGTTTATCATTATTCTATATGTCCCGACCCGTTTCATTTCGTGTCGGAACCATATTTCAAATATAGCTTTTGTCGTATTTACAACCTATGAATAAACCCATAACTTACAAAAGAGGGCGTAAGCTTTACTTACCTCGCATCCAAATTACGCTTTCCTTTTCGTACTTGCTCCGTTTGACCCGCTTCATTCCAAGCCTCCATCTAGCTTGTCAAGAGTCAAACTATCATCATAATTCACAAGGTGGTTAGATTAGTCATTATAACCACGACTATTCCACCTTACGTGTTTTCTATGTCAAAACTACTATTCGACTCCGTCCATGGTTAGTTTAACTCTTCAAAAGTTAACTACCCTTAATTATATGATATGTGCATATAAGCTAAATCGACTTCATAATTAAAATTTGTATTACCCCACATCACACATAATTAGTCGAACTAGGAAATTACGCGTTTGATTCATAATTTCAACATATGAACATTGTGGGCATAATTTATAATATCAACAATCAAGTTTCGTATCACTGAAAATAGGTTGTTTTTGGTGACCTGTTTAACATGTTTACAAGTCTTCAAAAATTATGATTTTTTTATGTGGCGTACCTCTCGGAGGGTTAGACCTTGTGTTAATATTTCAAGATCTAACTCTTTACCAAAAACTTGTAAAATTTCATTTACTAAGCTGCAATCAGATTCGTCACTTCTGACTGCAGCTTACGGAAAAATTCATTTAAAATTCCTCGTTTATCCGATTGACGAAATTCCAATTGGCGATTCTTTTAATCACTTAAAACTTTCTACAGTAGGAATTTGAGATCATAACTCAATTCCTAAATTGAGTTATGACATTCGTAATGGGCTGCAAATTCTGCCAGAAAACGCAGCTTGAACCTTTGATACGGAAAAATTCATAAAACGCTCAATTCTCGTCGAAAAAATGCGATTCCAGTGGGGTTTTAAAGATATTTCCTGGAATTACATTTTAGACTCAAGAAACACATGTTTTTATCACGTTTTGTCCAGGTTACAGCCGATACAAGTCGGCTGTAAATTCTGATCAAGAGTCGTTTGAATTCAACTTTCAATTTAAGCAAGTTCTTGACATCATAACACCATTTTAGCAATCAAAAACCCTAACAACAATCACCTTCAATGGTGTTCATGGATTTTTTTACTAAAATTAGGCATGATTTCAACATATCTTGTCTAGGGTTTACTCCTAAACACTACAATGTTCCTATTTCATCCATATAACAAGCATGCATCAACAAATTTCGAATACCCTAAATTCATGAGAATTTCAAGTAGAGAATTAACATCAAATTTTACATACCTTACAACCCCCTTGCAATGGGGATCAGTAATCTATGCTCGATTTTCGTTTTGGACCAGATTTGCACCTCCAATTTGAGAGTTTTAGTAAGGGTTTTAGGGTTTGAAGAAACCCAGATCGCCTCCTGCTTCTTTGTACGACCAGACATCCCCAAATGGGGTGTTTGGTTTTTGTTTTAATTAAATTAGCAACATAAGTTTCGATTTTAACATCTTTGGCCCCTCCATTTTCCTTAGTTCATAATTTAAGTGTTTTAACCCACTCATAAGTCACTATCTAACTAGGTTAGAATTATTCCTAGTTAGCTTAGTAGGTTCGGGAAGTCGTAACCCGTTTTACTTTAAGTCCCGTTAAATCGGGCCTTTTATAAACTTAATTACTTAAAACTTTGATTCGTTTTTATTTAATATTAGGATTTCTTATTTAAATCCAAATATTTGCCGGGTTATTTTTACTAATAACGGTACGTTACCCGTCTTTTAGTATTAACAGAGTTTAATTACCAAGCCCGTTTTCGGGGTGTTACAGATACCAACCTGTCACACCCTGATATTTCCACTTATTACCGGTGGGCCGGTAGAGAGTATCGTGACGTAGTTGATATCATCATAGTCAAACAACACAATTTTAAATGCACAGCGGAAGCAAAAGATAGATTTATTTCAACTGAATAAAATTGTAATATTAAGTATCACAATGTAGTTGAAACGGATCCACAGGCAGATCAAATAAACAGAAAACGTAGTTTAACAGACTTAATGCATTCAAGTTTGCGAGACTCTTAATGATGCTAAGGAGAGGCCAGCCTATTACGCTTAGTACCTGAACTTAACCTTTTTGGGAAAATACGTCAGTTTACACTGGTAAATACAATTAACTGACTCATTTTGAAAACGTTTAAGAAAAATTGATTTAAGCGCACAAGTGTTAGTGCACTACGTCTATTGACTTCGTCTTGTATCATGTAATATGATAGAATAGGATATTCTGTACACGAGGTTCGAGAAACTGAGAAATGAGGTTCAAGTAATGATTTCGCTTGAAATGGATTTGTGACAAGTTCAAGCGAAATTGACACAATAGATTTCGCTTGAACATGTTCTGGTCTCTTTCAAGCGAAATCCTCACCTCTATATATAGGGCACTTGTCATTTCATTCGGTACGCGACTTCCGAAAGTGTAACGAAGTGCTGCCGGTTTTCTGTCAGGTTGTAAACATTGTTATTATCAATACAAGCAACAGATTAAAGATTACAAGCTGTTTTCGTGTCCGGTTTACTGATTCTGCCTTTAAACTGGATGTAAAACTCTTCTGAACGACTCAGTCGGGTCAAACAACGATCCAACAAGTGGTATCAGAGCTCAGGACGAGGAGTTCATACTACTACAGCTTGATTCTACCGATTTCTCTCATTTCTACTCATTTTTTTTCTCATTTTTCAGATTTGAACTAGTTCCAACGGTCGAAATGGTCTGATTTTTGAGTATATCGTGTAAAACTTAGTTTTAACAAAGCCTACAAAGATTCAGACTAAAATTCAGATTAAAACATGTTAAATTTGACCTAAAACTGAATTTCGCTTGAAAGTATTCGAAGATAATGGGTTGATTTCGCTTCAAATCAGACTTAGTGGACTATTTCGCTTGAAACTTCTGAAGCGAAATTGACTTTGCTGGATTTCGCTTGAAAACAACTGAAGTGAAATAGTTGTTTTCGCTTGAAACTGATTGGATTGGAACTGGTATTGTTGAAGCGAAATAGTATTGATTGGTTTCGCTTGAATCAGATCTGGTTGTAGTTTTCGCTTGAAGTTGAAGCGAAATAGTTCATATCAGATTTCGCTTGAACAGTTTTATTAAGCTGATTTCGCTTGAAGCTGATTATATTTCAAGTTTTTCGCTTGAAGTTGCTGAATTTTCAAAACTTGAAAATTTCTAAGTGTTTTGTTGATTCTGTCAGGTACGTTCACGATGGATGATAATTTCATAAACCCGTTTAGCGATATGTATGCGTTCACTTCCGAATCGTCAGATAGAAGATCTGAGATGAAAGAATATTCAAAAGAGATTTCGGAGAATTTGAAGTTTGAGAACATGTACGGGAGCCAACAGAAGCCACCAAAGCTAATGAAAGTGGAAGATTATCACTGGTGGAAAAATAGATTTGAGGGTTGGGTAAAAGCCTTTGCTACTGAAAGCTGGTTAAAACTGACAGATGGATACAATAAACCTGTAAAAGAGGGAGGAGAGTTAATAGAACCAAAAGATTTTACAGAAAAAGATATAAAAAATGTTGTGGCTGAATATAGAATGATAACATTGATCAAACAGTCAGTAAGAGAAGATATTATTTCATTGTTCGAACAAGAAAAGACTTCAAAGAGTTTGTGGGAAGCGTTAGAGAGAAAATGTGTAGGAAGTAATGAAATTGTTAAAAACAAAAAGAAATTGTTGCGTAAAGAGTTTGATTTATTCAATTGTATGAAAAATGAATCTGTTTGTAAAATGATTGAAACATTCGGACATCTAAAAATGGAGCTGATCAGACACCAAATCTTACCTTCTGAAGAGGAGCTGGTGGATAAACTGTTTGATTCATTGCCAAATGATCAAGAGTGGCAATACTTCGCTCTAATGTTGAAAAATACAATCAAGCCTGAAGATTTAAAATTGGATTTGCTGATTGAAAAGCTTGAAAGTCATGAGCTGGAGATAAAGAGATCTAAAGTCAACAATCCAGCTTATCAGCAGAATGTAGAGCTTTACTACAGAGTACCGCAGGCTGGGTCTCCAAGAACTGCATTTTCTGCAGAAAGTTCAAGTTCAGTGAACAATGAAAGTCTTCACAGTGGTTTTCACAGTGGATCTTCTTCAAACACTTCAAGTCAATCTGCTTCCAAGAATTTGTTTCAGTGTAATATCGCAGTGGATTTGAAGAATGGGCAGAATTTTAGCGAAGAGTCGGCAAAACAACAGATGGTTTTCTTGGCATCTGTACTTGAATCGTATGAAAGCCTCGTTGCAGGGAAGATTGGCAATACCAATTTGACGAAAGAAGATTATGATCAATTAGACCCCGAGGAGATGGAATTAATGGATATAAGATGGTGCATGGCCAGTGCGGTTCGTCGGGCACAGCGGTTCATGGAGATCACGGGGAGAAAGTCAATTGGTGGACCATCTACCAAATTGGGATTTGATAAATCCAAGGTGACATGCTTCAAATGCAAACAAAGAGGTCACTTTAAGCGCGAGTGCAGAAATGCGTATGCTGCTGATGATTCTGAAAATCCATTCAATGAAGATTACTACAGGAAGGCAATTTACCATCAGAACAAGTCTGAGCCACCAAGATTAAAACAACCAGAAGAAAGATCAAGGGCTCTTGCAGTTATATATGACGATGAAGGGTATGACTGGAGTCAAGAAGTTCTACCTGAAGAAGATGCAGTTGGTTATGCATTTGTTGCAAATGATGATCATGATAGATGGTGGAGAAGAGACAGTGCAAGATGGGAGATTGGCAAATTGAATGAACCATTCAAAGAAGCCCAGAGAGCTAAAAGATGGAATGAAGAACTAGAGTGTTACATGGATCCACAGGGTAATCCAGTAGTTGATCCATCAAAAGTGGATTTTGATGTTGTAACCAATGTGTTTCCAAGTGAGGGCACGTTCAACACAAGAAGGCTTTCTGATAAAAGCTATTTGCCAAATTTGATGATCAAGTTAAAAGAAGTTTTTGAAGCAAGTTTACCAAAGGTGGTAGAGATGAAGAAGAGAAAAGAAGAAGAACTGAAGAAGATGATTGAAGAAGTGAAGACTGTTGCAAAGCTTGCTGAAGAGGAACAGAAAGCTGAAGAAGAACAGAAGAATGCAGAAGCTCAGAAAGAAGAAAAGGAGAACGATCAGGAAGTTGAGTCAGAAGAATCGGTGCTGAATGAGACTGAGGTTAGAAAATCTTCTGATTTATCGAATGTTGAATTGGTTGATGAAAAAGAAAACAAGTGCAGGAATTGCATAGAAATGTGCAAAGCCTGTACTGAAAAAGATAACATCATAAAAACAAAAGATAATGAATTAAGCAAACTTGAAAATGGTTTCACAATAAAATGTAAAGATATGATTGAAAAAGAAGAAATTTTGAAACTAAAAGTTGAAAATTTGACACAGAAATGTCAAGGTCTTGAAAAGGATAATGATGTTTATAGACAATCGTGTTCTACAAAATGTGTTGATTGTGTTGAAAAAGAATCGAAATTTCAAGATTTACAAAAACAGTATGATTCTTTAAAGTGGTCGAGTCAGAGAGTACAAGAAGCTTATGATACTTTGAAGAGCCAAGTCAAAAGTTTTGATCAAAGATTGTCTGAAACTTTAACAACCAAAGAAATGTATGAGAGACAGTTTAAAGAAAAGCAAATTGAATTAAACAAATGTGTTGATGAAATTGCAAATCTTAAACAAGTCTTGGCTGAAAAAGAAAAGGTTGTTACAAAACTTCAAAGTTATCATAATTCTTCGTACATTCTCGAACGCATTTTCAACATCACACCAGATGACAAAGATACTGATAATTGCAAAAAGGGTATTGGTTCAGAATTTCATCAGGTACCACCACCATTGAGAAACAATTATACTTTTTATGATGAGGAAAAGGTGGCAAAAGGTTTGAACATAGCTGACCAGTTACCTGAAAGTATCGATGTGACTTACTCCAAATCTGATGATGCAAATGATTCAGAGGTGGTAAGTAAGGTTGTTGAAAGCGTTTTGAAAGATGAGTCTACAAAAGGTAAGTCTGAATCACAGGATGAAGATGAAGGAAATTTTTATGATGGTTATTCGAAAAACACAAAATCCGAGAAAAATTTGAATGATGATTCAAAAGGATTGGTTTATACCATGATTGGATCGGACAAACTATTCTTAGATGTTGTTTTCCCGATTCAGAATGTGATTTCAGAAAAGGTCAATCAAGTTTTCAAAATGGTTGAGATTGAGAAGTCTGAGATTCCAAAGTTTGCTGGTAAAGGTCATAGATCTTTTTATAACAAACCTGGTTTTAAGAAGAAAAACATGAAGGCTGGTTTGGGTTATAAAAAGAAATGGAATTGGAATCAAAGTAAAAAATCAAATTTGCAACAACAGATGAATTTTGTTCAAGGGAAAAGTTTGAAAGAAGAGGAAAAACTCAAATTTGGACGACAGTCTAATGAGGAGTTTGATGCGATGAAAAAGAAACAACAACAGGCCAAGGATGTTTCAAAGAAAGTATGTTTTAAATGTGATCAAATTGGACATGTTGCACGAAAGTGTCCAAATCCAAAGCCTGTTGATGTTGAAAAACAGAAATCTGAGGCTGTGAAATCAAGGTCAACCAGATTTGATTCGAAACAAACTTGGAGGTACTATACAAACAAGTTTGCTTCAAATCAAAATTGGAAATCAAATCTGAACAGGTTTGATTCAAGACAGACCTGGAATTCTCACACACCCAGATTGAGAACAACACAGAGTTGGAGAACATCTGTTGATATGACAAAACCTCAAGAGTTTTGGAAACCTAAAAATGTTATTCAAAATCAAAAGGTTCAAAAAGAGACAAATTTTTACAAAAGAGGTACTCCGGAAGGTCAAATGTGGAGTATTAAGAAACAAGTGACGTCTGTAAAAGATGAGAAAGTTGAAGTCAAAGTTGAACAAATTTTAAATGACAAAGAGTTTCCAAAATTGAATGAACATTATTGTATTGAAATGCCTAAGGTCCAACAGACCTGGGCTAAATTGTTCAAATGATTGATAAAGTTTGAATGTGCAGGTGCTCAACGAAGCTGAAGATTGTGAAAAGGGAAGTTGGAGCAACCTGGCACAGGAAGAGGTTGCAGAACCCTGGTTTGGTTGAACAGGGAGTTTAGTTGGATTGTTTTATGTATATAAATAAACAATATTTTCAAAATCCTAAAAATTGAAAAATTAAAAACCAAAAATATGTTTTTAGTTTGTTAAAATTTGAAAAAACCAAAAATATGTTGTTTTTAATTTTGTTTGAATGTATGTTGATTGAATACACCGAAACCCTCACGGCTGAACAAACATGATTACTTTCATCAGATTGAAAAACGGTTTTCAAAATGTTAAGATCAATGGGTTGTAAATCATGGGGGTATGTTATATTTTTTGTAAATCAGTACACTTTTAGCAGAAAATGGATGGCGAGACAAAGCTATCAGTATTGGTTGTCAAATTTTCTTTAAATGGTTTTGCATTTTAGGGGGAGAAAAAATTGTCATTAGAAAATACAAAAACATTTGAAAATTTGAAAAAGTCAAAAACATGATAAAATTGAAAAAAAAAATGAATGAGTTTTTGCGTAAAAAGAGGAAATGATAGTATATCAGTCGACAGTTACAGTATGCTAAAGAAATGGAAAGTATAAAAGTGTTAAACAATCTTACTGATGATGTGTCGATAGGTTTTCGCACATTTAGTAGATTTATTCGGGATATAAACCTAAAATTCAAACTTGTGAATTCGTGGGGAACACTACTTGGATATATAGGTAACCCCTGAAATCTCGTTTGAAAGGTCTCGTAATCTGATATACTAGGTCTTTATACTTTATGATATCTGGGGTATTATTCCGGGACTTCTGCTGAACGGTGGTTCTGACCTAGTCCCTGGCTAATACTTGCTGCAATGCTTGAAACACAGCATTAAACCCTCAGCATGCTGAAACAATAAAATTGATAGATGCTGCTGTTGTAAGCAAAAAGATCCTCTAAAGGGGACACACCAAAAAGTCGAAGCTGATATCTCTCTGCGTATACGGAAGTATCGATCTGAGATCCCTCGGCCCTCGCATACCTAATTTATATACAGATATCATTGTAGTATTCTCACCTGTAAGACTGATTATTGAGATTCTGGATACGGGAGTATATTCAAGAGGTGGGACACATGAATGATCTAAGTTCTTAATTCATCTAATTCGTATCCTGAGTAAATTGAAATTTGTGTGGAAATTTAAGATGGATCAGTATATCGACAATCGAAGTAAATTGTTTAAGTCTGAGTGTGAAATTAAGCTCAACGGTACTTGTGACTTGTTATTAACTGATATGATCCTCTAACGCATACTTAAAACAAAAATATTATTTGTAAATATGTTTGTACATATTTCGTTATTGCTTTATTTTTTTTTAGAAAATACAAAAAGATTTTGATTTCTGCTTTATTTTCGACAACCGATGTCTGAGTGTTGAGTTTCAAAATCTAAGTATGTTGATTGTGTTTCTGAAAATAAAACAAGTTCATTAATTTGAAACTTGAATTAAATTCAAAAAATTTCAAAAACAGTTTGTGATATCTCCAAGGTCATTAGCTTGAACTTGGATGATAAACTGTGAGGGAGTTGGATTCTTTAACACTGCCATATCAGTAAAGTATGTTGATAGGGGGAGTAGATTAAAGAAGATTGATTGATATCATGAAAATGTTGTTACTTATAAATGGATGAGAAATTGCAGATGATAGTCCAGATTACGATCCCGAGAGCAAAGTCTAAGGGGGAGTCTGAAGACAAGCTTGAAACATGGAAGAGCTTGTAGATGGAAAGCTAGGTGTCGATCCCAAAGCACGGAAGCTTAACGAAAGGGGGAGCCTGAAGCTGATAGAAGAAGAGAAAGATTATTAGATGCTTACAATGTTACAACTTAAATGAGAAGGCAGAATGATCAAGACTGAAGAAGGTGTCATAACGGAGATTAGTCACTGAAGACTGCGTCAATATCCGAGGGGGAGTCTGTTAGTGCACTACGTCTATTGACTTCGTCTTGTATCATGTAATAGGATAGAATAGGATATTCTGTACACGAGGTTCGAGAAACTGAGAAATGAGGTTCAAGTAATGATTTCGCTTGAAATGGATTTGTGACAAGTTCAAGCGAAATTGACACAATAGATTTCGCTTGAACATGTTCTGGTCTCTTTCAAGCGAAATCCTCACCTCTATATATAGGGCACTTGTCATTTCATTCGGTACGCGACTTCCGAAAGTGTAACGAAGTGCTGCTGGTTTTCTGTCAGGTTGTAAACATTGTTATTATCAATACAAGCAACAGATTAAAGATTACAAGCTGTTTTCGTGTCCGTTTTACTGATTCCGCCTTTAAACTGGATGTAAAACTCTTCTGAACGACTCAGTCGGGTCAAACAACGATCCAACAACAAGGCACAAAACATTTTATAACTTGGGATAATTATTTATATATAAACTTGTAAAAGAATTACATGTTCGTTATTCGTTCAGTAGCCCGGATTGACACCGGGTTAAAGTTTAATAGACACACCACATGATATAGTCCCGCGGCGAGTTATTCCCGAAACCGGCGGTTATACCTTATTATTTATTTATGCACTGTCGGGTGTACGCCTACACCCCGTGCTTAGGTCGTGGCCATTTCGTAAAATGATACCAAGGATATCCGGGACATGGTCATTAACCCCCCAAAGGCTTTAATCAAACAAAACAATTTAAACGGGACATTTCAATAAATTAATCTTCATACAATTAAAAATTCAATGCCCGACCAAGCGGTATTTTATATACCGTACCCCAAGCCCGTATAGGGAAAATAAGTTAAAAGTATTTACCTTTGCAAGTATTTATCACAAACAGCAAGTGTACGTAGCTTTTACCGGGTCTCCTATTCTGGAACAAAGGTTTTTAATAACCTATTAGATTCCTAACGGGTCTTTAATTAAGCCTAAACTTAGACCAGTTAGTTTTAAAGGAAGATACGGTTCAAACGCATGATTAAGTGAAGACCGGAATAGAATGTGATTTAGACCCGACAAGTTTGAAGACTTGTATAATATGGGTAAACTAAACACATTCTGGATTTTGAGATAAAAACGATAAGGTTTGACCCGTTTCGGTCAATTTATGCAAACTAGTTACATAAACCGAACCGAACGCGCAAGATGCGTAACGGGTAACCATAAGAGTCATATACAGGTTTCCTAAGTTAATATGCCTTAAATATGTTGTGACATCAGTAAGATATCTTCTATTATGCCCGAAATGGATTTAAACTCAAACTATGCCCCGTAGGGGCATTTTGGTCATTTTAAAGGTTATAAAACAGTTTAAATAATAATCTGAGTTACAGGTCTGATATAATCAGTAAAAATACTTAATTTAATAAGTTATAACAGTAGGGTATTACGTATATGTAAAATTTATCATTTAAAACCAAACTATGCACCTTAGGGGTAATCTGAGTTTAAAACTTTTGCTTACTGTTAATATATAAAATTTTACTGAAAATATCAGTAGGCATCAAACCTTATATGTTTAAAATAGTTTTAATACATACCATGCGTTAAAAATGCTTAAAAAGGCGATTTTGAGCTATTTCCGGGTTTTTAAGGGAAAGCTGATATTTTTATTATTCCATAAGGCTCAAAATATTTTATTTATCATATTAGATCAGTAGAAAAGGTTTGGGGTCAAAAAGATTTGTAAAACTCATTTTATAGCCCAAAAGGGCAAAACCGGCAATTACCGAATCAAGCTTAGAACTCTATGTTATGCTCAGCCTAAAATTAAATAAAAATCTTCAAAAATCCCAAAATATTATTTTATATCAGTAGGTAAAAAGTTTGGTATCAAAATTTGGGTTTAGATAGGCTATATACTAATTACGCCGTTTAATTAATAAAAAGCTTTCTAATTTTAGGGACAATTTTATAAATCAGTAATTTAGGTTTCTATTCTTTTACATTTTCAAAAATCACGTTTTAAGGTCATATGGGCATAATGGTCAACATTTAAGCATTTAACGGAAACATGCATATGAATCGGATAACTAATGAACCAAGTTGTATAACCTCAGAGGGTTATACTAACATGAAACCTGGTCCTAATAAGGCTCTAATGCATTTCTAAAATATGCTACATTGGGTCAGAACTGAAAGTCAAAGCAAAAGTCAAATTATGCGACTTTCGGTTCCGAACCGAGCCTAAACAGAAAATTGTCGGGTTGAACATGTTTAGACATGTTCTTACATTAATTACCAAGTTATATTAATGATAAAACAGGTTGCATGGGTCCTACATTGCTAATTATGCATTAATTTGAAAACAAGCTTTCTGTTGACTTTTTAAGATTAACTTTGACCCGACAATTGACCTAGTTAGAGTGGGAATCAGAGGGTGCCCTTTTAAGGGTTTATTGCCCACATAATTACCAACTCATAGGTACTTTCAATTTGAAATTTGACTTGACAATTATTGATTAATCACGAAGTCAAACTCTAATTACGACGGTTTGACTTTAGGCTAATTAACTAGGCAAAACTGAATTAAAGAGAGTTAAGGACACTTACAAGGGTCCTAAGCACGACTAGGAAGCCTAAGGAACTTTGGTTGCTGATCAGAGAGCTCCAGAAGTGAAGTTGTGAAGCTTGCAAATGAATGTGCTCAAAGTTGCATCTAAAGGGCTCCTTATATATGAGTTTTGATGCCATTAGATCATGCCAAATAGGTCTATAAATGTTACAAGATGGGCCCATATGTCCCTATTGCATGAAATACCAGTGGGGGAGTCCCTGGTATAAGAAAACAAGGTTTTAAGGCGGTGCAACGGGCTGGACAGACACCTGCAGGTGTTTTCTGTCGCTGGCATGCCCACGCGGGCCGCGTAGGCTGATAAGACATTCTTACGCGGGCCGCCTGGCCCTCCAGAACCAGCCAAACAAGTTTTGTTATTTGCACTTTAGGTCCTTGGTCCTTCCAAACGTGGTTTCACCTTTATTTCTTGCACTTTTGGCCCTCTAACTTGACTTTTAAGGACCTTAAGACTTATACAAACTTGGTTAAGTCCTTGGTTAACTTTGTGATCACCCGAAAAGTCATAAATTTCAACGTTGACGCTTTTAACCCCTTGTATACGAATATTGTCATAACTTTCTCATACGATAACAAAACTTGGTGAAATTTTTACCACATATTCTAGTGAGTATAATTTATCGTAACAAATCTTCGGGTTCGCTAAAAGGTCACCCAGATGTACACTTTAAACATGTTGACACATTTAACCCCTGTAGTTTGTAATCTCTCACTTTCTTCCACAATTAGCTTCGTATGATCCATGGTTCATTCGTTTAAGGGTATAATCATCGTGTAGGGTTATTGAAAGGCATATTTATCCATTGTTGACACTTTGAACCCTTATATTCACATACTTTCTTTGTTTGTCAACTTTAGTCCCTCTAAAGTAATCTTTTACACGTTTATTCACATACTTTCTTTGTTTGTTAACTTTAGTCCCTCTAAAGTAATCTTTTGCACGTTTAAAGCTCATGACACGTGTCGATACATTATTGGACATATTTCGAGGTGTTAGATGCGAATCTTAGAGTTGACCACGGCCTCGTGTCCGCTGAGCACGACCTCGTGGTGGTTGATAGAAGCTTCTACAACTTTATCTTTTCTGCTGACACTTGGGCACGCCCCCATGCTCATTGAGCACGGGGCGTGTTCAGCCTTCTGTTATCTTGTTTTGCTTGGGAAGATGCTGTCGGGGAGGCTGGGCATGCCACGTTTGTTCTTTTTCTTGTATTTATGTTAGATTTAGCTGCATTTTTGCTTCTTTTGTTCATTTGAGCTCTTTTAATCCTGAAAATACAAAAGGAAGACAAAAACACACTTTTTCCAACATTAGTACTAAAAAAGGGTTAGTTTTATGCCACAATTGATGTAATTTATATGTTGCATTTTGTGCACATCAAATACCCCCACACTTGAATCTTTGCTTGTCCTCAAGCAAAACTCTTTATAACGTGTCTTTACACTCTCAAATGGAATGGGTAGAAGAGAAGGTTTTTGGGCTTGTCGTAGAGTGTCGGGATTTCAAGATTCTTTATTAAGTTTTATTTTTATTTATTTACAATCCTATTCGTCATGATTTATTTAAAACATTACATAAGTTAAATTACTTATTAAGGCATAACATGTCTTTTTTTTTAATTCCATTTATATACAAGTTCACATACCTCACGGGGGATCATTCAACACTCGGCCGAAGATGTATTTTAGTGGATCACTCGAGAGCGGCATGGAACTTACTCCTACCATAAGCTTGCTAAGCAATCAATCCTCCTCCTTTTTAACTATATACCTTTGTAAATATCAAGAGGACTTTTTGGGGTGAAGGGTTAGGCTTGGGTTAAAGGTAGGTGGCTGGGTTAGTGGTTAGTAAAAAGAGCGAAAGGCGTAAAAAGCGTCGGTTTTCGTAAGACTTTTTATTTTTGAAGTTTTTATTTTGATGAAGCCATTATTCAAACAAAGTTATTTTTGATAAACTTGTTTGTTTATTTCTCTTTTTGCTTCATCATCATAATCTCTTCTTTTTTTTTTTTTTTTTTTTGAAAGTCATAAGAAAAATCGAGCTTGTTACTAAAACAAAGGGTTTAAAAATAAAAAAGGTTTTTGTGGGTGAAAGGGTGTTTGTTTTGGGTTATGAAATGAAAAGGTTTAGGCTCAAAGTGGTTAACTAGGGGGATTTTGGGTAGGTGGTAAAAAAAAAGAAAAATAATGGTATAGAAATAAAAAGGGTTAGTTCTAATGCCTCCGTCATTTACTTACTCGGGTTTAAGTTTGTAACAATGTTTTGAAACCCGGACCGGACGTTGAACCGGTCTTCTTACTGGGTCACTGATCGAACTGGTCAGACCGGTCTGACCGGATTTAAGAACCAGATGATTTTATAAATAACTAAACATATTTATATTTACTTAACTTTATTTATATTACATATTTTGAAAGTATTAACAAAAAAAAAACAATCTCTTCCATAACATAAACAAAAATTATATATTTCTTAAGAATAAATCATTAAAGTGAACAGCAAACTGAAATTTAAAGTAGAGTATTATTTATTATTTAATAAAATAAAAGCCAAATATATTAATTAAAAGTACACTTCCCAAAGTAAGTAAGTATGTTGAAAATTGAGTCTGTAGTCTGCAAGCCTACAGGTAAAAGGCTATAACAAAAAATCAAACAAGATGTTTAGATATAATTAATCATTTTCTCTCTCCTCTTTTCCTTTTGTTCAACCAGTCGTCTTCTTTATGAATCCATCCTCACTTCTCTTGGTTTTTTGCCGGAAAAAATCTGAGAAAACCCTTTCAAGATCCGGCGGTCTGGCCGTATACCCGTCCGGCCCACCGGTCTGATCGGCGGCTACTGAACAAACCGGTCGATTCAGTGAAAGACGGTTCCAACCCCCCTAACCGGACTGCCTGCAACACCGGTCTCCGGTTAAATCGGCCGGACCGGCCGGTCCGGTCCGGTTTTCAAAACACTGGTTGGTAAGGACCGGGAATGTATCGTCGTGGCAAGTGCTAGAGTCATAAGAACCAAACGGCTATTCACACAAGAAACGAAAAATGAGCAAGATATATATTTGTATGCTCAATAAAGGCTCAAAACTCACTTTTTGTGGGAATGAGTTTTTATGTGATCAAGTATATATAATCAAATTTTAACTAAGCTTGCGATGTCGTTTCATAATTTTCTTATGTTGGTTCTTTTTATCACGACACTATCGGTTGTAAATTTGTAAAAATATAACCTTTTTAGAACTTGAAATTCCCAAATTAAACCTAAACAAGTAAAAAAAAATGAAAAATTTTTTGAAAAAAATTTGGGATGATTAGCGGTTCCAATAGAGTTTTGCGTAAGACTTGTATTTAGGACTTGCAAGATTCAAGGTTTTAGCATCCCCCCACACTTAAATTACACATTGTCCTCAATGTGTCCCAAAAATAAGTTTTTAGGTTGATTGAATGTGTAAAAAGGTGTAAAAAAGCAAAATTTTATATTACTGGGCGTCTGGACACGGCCCCGTGTCGGATGGACACGACCCCGTGGTCAGAGTGCCAGTAACAATTACTTACAGAAGGTTGACACGGGGTCGTGTCCCGTGTCGGATGGACACGACCCCGTGTCTGGCAGAAATCTGCAGATTTAAACAAACAGCAGGTCTGGGGAAGTGGGCACGGGGGCATGTCGGCTGGACATAACCCCGTGTAGACAATCTGTAAAGGTGAAAAACAAGTATTTTGGCTTCGTTTTTCCTGCTCCGGCTTTAGTAGTACTAATATTTAGTACTCTAAGCCTCGTATGTACCTGTTTTATCAATAAACACTACACCAAACCATAGCAAGCATCCTAAATTACCATCGTTCAACATCCACATCATAAAGTTAAAAAGAAAAACAAATGCAGAAAATAAAAAGAGTTAAAGGAAAGTAAATTGTTCAAGATACGGCACGCAGGCAGGAAATTGTTCATAAGAAAAGGGGTTAACCTGTGGGATCACCAACCAGCTGCTCCTAACTCCGCTCCTCCCGCCTAGTCCATGTCCTCGTCCTCATCATCATCTCCTCCTCCGTGCCCTGCCATGTACTCTCGGATGTTCCCAATGTCATCCTGAATGTCGGATATGTTTCTCTTAATCGCTCCGACCCGGGTGTACGTGTTGCTCGCCATGTTATAGGTGTTCTTGGTGCACATGAGGTTTTCTTGCAATAAATCATGTAAACTTTGGAAGTTAGGAAAACCGCCTCCTTGTGAGGAGGATTGGCCTGGATCACCGTGGGGCTGGTACTGGTACTGATGATGTTGTTGAAATTGTGGAGCGTGAAGGACGAGTGCCTCTTGCGGGTTCCATGCATGCCCTTGGACTCTTTGGAAGCTAACCGACCTGTCTTCGGCTTCATAGATCAAGTTCATGGAGCGGCAAATGTGTATGTCCACTCTTCCTGACCATGGGCTCTTTTGGAAGGACCTGGGCATGTTCACGAAGTGCTTGAAGAGACGGTATATCCACCCCCCGAAGAAGATGGGGGTTAGTGGAGTGGCAAGCCGGTTCCAATGCATGTGGCGGAGCAAGAGATACGGAACATCGAGGTGTCTGCGGTTGTGAATGCAATGAAGGACCACCAGATGTCTCAACGCAACAACGCCACTACTGTCATGCCTTTGGCTAAGAGAGTAAGTGAGGACCCTATGGATGTAATGGTAAAGCGGGTCCCTCAGCTTAGTGCTCTTAGTGCTGCTCGGGTTGTAGTGCCCTTCTCTAATTTGAGCCCAAGGGGCTTGGCGCTCGTTTTCATCCAACTCTCGCACCCCTCCGGTGTTTTCTTCATTACCCGCATCTTCCTCCGCATACAACCCAACCATCGACCCAAAGTGTGCCATTGAAATCGAGTACTTAGTCCCCCCACATTGGAATTCCACCCCATTATTGTCAAATGGGTCAACCCTTGAATTGAACACGAATGTGCTATAGAATTCCAGATTGTACTCGTGGACCGAGCGAAGTCGAGTGGTTAGGGCGACTCTTAGTGGGCCGGTAACGAGGTTGTTAAACCGGTCAAGTTGGTTCACCAATGTTAGAAGATCCATGCACACTTGTCTTGGGTATTCTTCCGGTCTGGTTCGAAGCACATCGTATCTTGCTTTAGCGTCTTGCTCAGTTGCATTGAACCTTGTGAATTTCTTTGACATCTGAAAGAATACACCAAAAGTTAGCACGAAATAGTCAAAATTTCGGAAAAACTGAAAACAGCTAGCTGGACACGACCCCGTGTTCAGCGGACACGACCCCGTGTCCAGGCGTCTGTTACTCAAAAACTTCATTTTTCGACCCGGTTTCGAAAACTTGAAAATTTTTGGTCCAATAGGTGCGGTTTCCCCCGAAAATGAAACCCCAAGTGCCTTTTTTCCCAAAACAAACCGTTTACCCCTTCGATTTTATCTTTTTCGGTTCAAAAACAAGGGTTTGGGGTTTTTGTGAGAAATCGGGCAAATCTATGAACAATACAAATGGATTTACTTCCTATAACACTAATCTAAACTAATGCTAACAGATTTATGCAAAAATTTGAGGTTCGATCCGGATGAACTTCAAGAACCCTAGATTTTTTCCCAAATTTTGATGTTTTAACTACATGCAAATGTTTAATCTAACTACTAATGATGATAGAATCATACCTTGATGTTGTTAGAGGAGACGTCGAAATCTTGCAGAAAAATCGCCTGAACCAGAGCGTTTTTGGGGAAGCGTGGCGTGTGGAATGAAGTAACTGTTATGAAAAAGGGGTTTTATCCGGACAGTCGCGCGGACACGGCCTCGTGCCGAGTAAAAGTTTTTTTTTAAGTGCTCGTGTGAGTGCCCTTTGGATGTCAACCCATTCGTTCGTAACTTACCAGGTATGATGTTGATGCTTTCATTCTTCGACCGTTTGAAGCGAGATTTCTTCCTCTTCATCCTCAATGAATCCTTGATAGAGTTTCAGCCGTTGGCCATTGACTTTGAATGGAGGGCCATTCCGATATTTAATTTCTACTGCACCGTTGTAACACCTCGTAAAATCACGTCCAATGAGGTATTGACACGTGTAATAAACCCTAATGAAGTCAAACATTGAATTTAAGGGATTAATTTTTCGAAAAATCGAAAACCTTGATCATGAAATGACTGGAAGTGTTAGCATACCTAAAATAAGTTTCTAAATAACCTCTCACGATATTTATGTTCACAAATGAGCCACTTGGCGATCGAGTGTAGCCGTTTGCAGAATTAATTGAAAGTTTGGCAATGAAGGGTTAAAAGCGTCAACATGTTAATTCTTACCTCTGAGTGACCTTTTAACAAACCGGGAGCTTCATGATATTTTATTATACTCTCGGGAATGCCAATTATTGGCCGTCTAAGGTTTTTATGCCTATAAGTAAAGTTACGGGCAACTTTGCAAGTTAGAGGGGCTAAAAGTGTCAATATGTTTAATTATACCTCTGAATGACCTTTTAACGAACCCGAAGCATCGTGATGTTTAATAATACTTTTAAGAATGCCTAACATGGATTAGATGAGGCTTCAATGCTATTAAATGATGAGATGCGCAAGTTTGCGCAATAGAGGGACCTAAAGCGTCAACTTTTGAATCTACGCCTTTCGGTGACCATTTAAGCGAACGAGAGTGTAGTAATATTTAATTATATTCATGGGAATTCCCATTATGGGCCATGGAAGACTTGGATATCATTAAACAACGTTTCGCGCTACTTTGCGCAATTAAAGGACTAATTGCGTCAAACTGCAAAAGTATGTCGATTCGTAGGGTATCGGACCTTCTGGAATATGACCATGAGTTAAACATACCCTAATTATCCTTTATATAGCTTAGATATAGGCTTGGAGGTGTTTGGTGCGCAAAAATAAACTTTTAAGTCATTCAGGGACTAAAAGTGTCAAAAAGTGCACAAGTTTGTATTTCCGCGCATATCTTGCATTCTGAATATATCCGGACACCCAAAAATTTATGTAAGCACTAAAATATTTTATTTTAGTGTTCGGCATGATAAAATTCCATTCGTCGCGTAATTTGGATCGTTTTTCGCGTCCGTTCGTGTTTCGTCGTAATTAGTCGAACAACGTGACCGTACGACTAAACGAACCGACATCCGACATATTTTTGAGCATGTTTTATGTTCCCTATGTTTAGGCATCATTGTAGATCCTTGAAAATGGCTTAATGGGCTTCAAACATGCCAAAAATGACCTTATATGCTTACAGGGACCAAAACTGCAACTTCTGAAAGTTGTTTGATCTGTGCAGGCCGTAGGCTACCCCCCTTGCAGCATAGCCTACGCCCAGGTCTGAGCAGATTCTTATTTTCAGCATTCTGGTTGTTTTTCAAGGGCTTTTATGTAAAATCCTCAATACCATGAGCTGGTTTTCAACCCCCATTGTATTTAGAAACCATGGGCACACATGGAAGGCCAAGATTGAAGTATGGGTTACGAGAAACGATCCTAACGGTTCTTGAAATCCTATATAAACCCACTTGATCTTGCTCTCATTTCACACCTTGATCTGAATTATTCTAAGTTGGAGCCCTTGTGCTTCATACCTGAACATCCAAGATCAATTCCATCCTTGCTTGGACCCTTTGTAAGTGTCCTTTCGTGCTCAGTTTAAATTTCTAGCGTTATAGCCGAAAAGTCAAGCGTTTTGATAAACGCTTTGACTTTTAAACGGTTGAGCCATTGTTCGTAATGAACATGGCTACGTGACCGTAATTAGGTAGGTGTTAAACCCTCAAAAGGGCACCTCCTAATTATCACGTTTACTTAGTTAAATTGTCGGGTCAAATACAAGTCAAACGGGTTAGTTTTAAATAAATTCATAACTATTAATATAAGAAACCATAAAATCAGTTTTCTCGCTTTAATAACTTGGTAAATATTAGTTGAACATGCCTAAGCATGATTCAACCCGACTATTCTAAGTATAGGCTCGGTTCGGAACCGAAAGTCGCAAAAGTTGACTTTTGCTTTGACTTTCAGTTCTGACCCGATTTAGCTTAGTTTAGATATGACTTAGGATTCCTTTAGGACCAGGTTATAGGTTACTGTAACCATCTGAGGTTATACAACTTGGTTCCTTAGTTATCCGATTCATTGCATGTTTCCGTTATATGCTTAAATGTTGACCATTATGCCCTTTTGACCCTAAAACGAGAATTTTGAAAATATGAGAGGACAATAATCTTTATTACTGAATTATAAACTTGTCCCTAAAATTTGACATCAGTTTGAAGTCTAGATTAGGAGTTATGCTCATTAGCGTAAATGAAAAGTTTTTATTAATAAAACGACATAATTAGCGTATAGCCTATCTAAACCCAATTTTTGATACCAAAATTTTTACCTACTGATATAAAATAATATTTTGTGATTTTTGAAGATTTTTATTTAATTTTAGGCTGAGCATAACATAGAGTTCTAAGCTTGATTCGGTAATTGCCGGTTTTGCCATTTTGGGCTATAAAATGAGTTTTTCAAATCATTTTGATTCCAAACCTTTTTCTACTGATCTAATATGATAAATAAAATATTTTGAGCCTTCTGGAATAATAAAAATATCAGTTTTCCTTTAGAAACCCGGAAATAGCTCAAAATCGTCTTTTTAAGCGTTTTTAACGCATAGTATGTATTAAAACTATTTTAAACATATAAGGTTTGATGTCTACTTACTGATATTTTCAGTAAATTTTTATATCCTAACAGTAAGTAAAAGTTTTTAAACTCAGGTTTCCAGTTTTGACATTTTAGGCTTAAGTGAAATTACCAAAATGCCCCTTCGGTGCATAGTTTAGTTATAAATGGTAAATTTCACATTTATGTAATACCCTACTGATATAACCTATTAATTTAAGTATGTTTACTGTTTATATCAGATCTGTAACTCAGATTAACCTCTCTTATAACCTTTAAAATGACCAAAATACCCCTACGGGGCATAAATTGGTTTTAAATACGTTTTGGGCATAATGGAAGGTATCATACTGATATCACAACATATTTAAGGCATATTAACTTAGGAAACCTGTTCATGACTATTTTGGTTACCCGTTACACATTTTTCGCGTTCGGATCGGCTTATGTAACTAGTTTGCATAAATTAGCCGAAACGGGTCAAACCTTATCATTTTTATCTCAAAATCCAGAATGTGTTTAGTTTACCCTTATTACACAACAAGCTTGTCGGGTCTAAACCACATTCTAATCCGGTTCTCACTTAACCATGCGTTTTGAACCGTATCTTCTTTTTAAAACTAACCGGTCTAAGTTTAGGCTTAATTAAAGACCCGTTAGGAATCTAATAGGTTATTAAAAACCTTTGTTCCAGATTTAGGAGCCCAGTAAAAGCTATTTGTACTTGCTGATTTGATATACGACTGGGATTGAATTTATATTTAGCTCAGGTAAATACTTTTAACTTATTTTCCCTATACGGGCTTGGGGTACGGTATATAAAATACCGCTTGATCGGGCATTGAATCTTTAATTGTATGAAGGTTAAATCATTGAAATGTCCCGTTTAAATTGTTTTGTTTGCTTAAAGCCTTTGGGGGGTTAATGACCATGTCCCGGATATCCTTGGCATCATTCATGAAATGGCTACGACCTAAGCATGGGGTGTAGGCGTACACCTGACAGATGCATATGTAAAAACTGGTAACCCACCTAAAGGAAACAACCTTGTGGGCATTATACCTGTGGTGTGTCTATTAATCTTTAACCCGGTATACAGATCGGGCTACTGAACGTATAACGAACATGTAATTCTTTCACAAGTATTATATACAAATAATTATCCCAAGTTATAAAAAGTTTTGTGCCATGCGCACTCAAATCAATTTTCTTAAACATTTTCAAAATGAGTCAGTTAAATTGTATTTACCAGTGTAAACTGACGTATTTTCCAAAAAGGCTAAGTGCAGGTACTAATCGGAATAGGCTGGCTAATCCTAGCATCAATAAAGAGTCTCGCAAGCTTAGATGCCTAAAGTCTGTTGAACAATGTTTCATTTTATTTTCGATCCGCCTGTGGATCCTTTTCTTTCCGTTTGTAATACTTTGATATTACTTTATATCGAATTGTAACATATTTATCTTTTGCTTCCGCTGTGCATTCGAATTGTGTTATTTGACTATGATGATATCAACTACGTCACGATACTCCCCACCGGGCCCACCGGTAATACGTGAAAATATCGGGGTGTGACAACCGTGTGGGAAAATATGGGTGATGGAAAAAGGTCCTGACCACCTAGAAAAGTTAAGGATTGAAGCTGAGAAAACATAACTTGCAAAGAAGGAATCGGACCAGCGGAATATGATGATGGATCTGAGCGGTATGACAGAAATCCAACGACTGTATTTTGAAGAACTTCAAAGGGAAATCGTAATGAGGCGCGACCATGCCTGAGATAATCAGCTTTGAACCGAACACTAGCGCGTTTTTTGGGTGCTACACGGAAAAATTACCATCTATATTTTGGTGTTACAAGGAAGTATTACTACACATATTTTGTAGCTTTGTCTAACCTCATACTTATGTGTTTTTGGTGTTACGTGTAAATCCATTGTGTAGGCTATTAAATAGGTCAAACTTGGCATGATTCGGTATCTTAAACTGTTGTTTGTAGTCTGATGGTAGTGAAAATGGATGGTATGATATTTGATTTGATCATTATTTTTTTCCAAGTCGATGTATATTATAAATGGGAGTGAAAAAGAGACAACCGACCCGAAAAACCCAAAAATAATTAGTATTTATGGTGATTATTGTTTTCCAAGCAATTTTTTTTTGTTGGTTTATGATGATATAATTAGTATTTAAAGTAACCCGACCCGAAAAACCCAAAAATAATAATTAGTAGTATAATTTCTATAAACAAAGTTATTAGAATCAATATTAAAAGAAAAAATATAATAAGACAAAATAGATAGTAGTTAAAATTGTAAGTAGAAGAAAGAGAAGAAATAATAATAAAAAAATAATACAGAGAGATAGGTATGAGGTGTTGGATGTAGGAAGTTTTTTAAAATGTGAGATAAATTTTAAAAAGTGATGATTTTTAGTTAAATTATAAGGTTAAAGATGATGGATTGGATGAGAATGCTCTAACATTAATTTTCGGATTTTTTGAGATGTATATTAGTATCTAACTTCTACATGGTAATCAATTGTAGAATCTCACAAAATTACAAAAAAAAAAAGAAAAAAAAAAAAGAGAAAAGCAAATGAATCTGACATCAAAAGAAAACAATTTTGACTACCTACTTTGTAATTTTTCTGTCTGTCTGTCCCCTTAATTAAACAAGATTGCCTTTATCATGATTTGAGTTGACAATTTAACTCAATGTAAAAGTAAAACAATAATGAGTTTTGACACTTGGTTACATCTTTACCTTAGGGTGATCGGGGCGTAAGCGGGGAGGGCATGCGGTGACCCTTGTCCCCGATCGGGAACACCGCCGCCATCAAAGCGGGGACCCGAATCGGGGGGGTCGATCGGTGGGAGCTTACCGCTTGTTTGTGCACGAAATACGAGGAACGGTCATATGCAACGGTCGGATTTAAAAAAAAAAAAAAAATTCACTTTTCTAAAACATATATAAATAACCATCCCATTCACTCCATTTTTTTTATACTCAAACCATATCAACCTCACTTTAATTTTTATACTCTCCAACTACACCACTTCACTTTATTTTTATACTCTCCAACCACACCTCCTTCACACCGAGCAATGGAGAACCAACCCCGCGAGGCGAAGAAAAAAACTAAGGGACGGGGCTCGCAACCGTCTCGTGGTGGTTCGAGCGGTGCAAGTGCTCAACCACAACCCCCTTTCGGATACACTTCACAACCCCCGTTTTTTTCCAACAACCTTCACACCCCTCGTTTTACAACACCCAACAACCCAATTTCGGGTATTTTCAAAATTTGTTATCAATGGACGCTCCTCAATCCCCCGCCTTCGACCCATATGCTTTTCGTTCCCCACAAGTTCCATCCACACAAGGAAATGTCGAACGTCGTCCATCTATTTTAGACGACGAGGACGATGAGGTAGTGCCCGAAACTCAAAATTTGGGCGACGAGGACGAGGAAGATGAATACAATGTGGATGAAGACGCGGGCAACGAAGAAGACGACGCTCGGGAAAAAAAGGGAAAAACGAAGAGCACGAATTGGACAAAGCTCGAAGAAGAGGCGTTGGCTAAGGCGTGGGTACATTGCTCTACCAACAAAAAGAAGGGCAATCAACAAAACCGCGACAGTTTTTGGCGTAAGATTTTAGAGCATTTTAACAAAACTGTCGGTGGAAGTAACCGGACCGTTCATCAAGTACGGTCTAAATGGAACCCGATGTTGACGAAAATAAACTATTTCAACGGCCTATACCAACAAGCGGTAAAAATTATATTTTTTTTAACATTGTATATTTTTAATTTTTTTTATACACTTTTTCAACTTATTTTTTTTAACACTTATTATTTTATTTTTATTATTTTATAATATGTAGGATCGCACACGAGGGAGCGGATGCAAGGATTTCGACGTGATGGCAGTCGCGTTAAAAGATTTTAAAGAAAAATATCCGAACGGTTTTCAACATATCGAGGCGTGGGAGGTCGTTCGAAGACACGAGAAATGGGCCCAAGTCCCATTGTTGGGTGAGGAAGGTGAAGGTTCGGCACATAAAAGAAAACCCGTTGAGGTGGACCCTTCGATACCGGATATGAACGAAGACCCCTCGCCACAAAGACCACAACGGCGAGACAAGCGTCAAGCTACATCGTCCGAGGGAAGCTCGGCCGAGTTGGCGGCACAATTCAAAGAGTACACCGCCATGAAAGAAAAGAAAAACGCGATTGAATTAGAGGCGGTTGAATTGAGGAGGAAAAGAGAGACGCAGGCTCTCGAGCTCATAGCGGAACAACGCGAGACGATGAAAAACTACAATTACGATCGAGATATGGAAATATTCATCAAGCCACACGACGATGCTCCGCCAAGTATGTTGCCGTTCATCCTCACCCGAAAACGCGACATCGCTAAGAAGTACGGGTGGCCAATCGATTTCTAAAATTATTATTTTCTAGTTTGAATGTAATTTTTATTTTCTAGTTTGAATGTAATTTTAATTTTCTAGTTTGAATGTAATTTTTTTTTTCTAGTTTTAATGTATTTTCTAGTTTTAATGTTATTTTTATTTTGTAGTTTTATTTTGTTAAATTTTATTTAATTTTTATTAATATTTTTTTATAAACATGCATAATTTCAACAAATAAAAAAAAAAAAAAAAAACAAACCAAGTCACCTAAAGAGGGGAGTGCCGCCATCAAAATGGGGTGTTAGGGGAGTTTAAGAGGGGAGTTGACGTGGCACAAGAGGATTGGTTGGGTGTAAGAGAGGGGACTCACCTCTTAGGTGAGTGCCCCTTACACCCTTATTTGTGCAAATGGACAAAGGCTCTATTCACATTATGGAAAATTGGATAGAAACACCTTTAGTTTTGATCTAATTAGAAAACACATTTTTTTGTTTTTTTTTTAGTTCGGATATCCGTTTCGATATCCGAATCCGAAATTTCGGATATCCGAAATTCAGATATCCGAAATTTCGGATTCGGATGTCAATATTCAATATCCGAAATTTTCGGATATCCGATTTTCGGATATCCGAAAACCGGATTATCCGATCTTGAACACCCCTACCTCACACTTGTGAGTGAAGCAATTTTGGTGAGTGTGAGTGTGAGGGAGACCAATCAGACCATTCCATAATATATGTTAGTGATAATGGGAGGGGGCACCCCATGCCTTGATGGCGCCTAAACAACGTGCCTTTTATCATTACTATCACACTCCATATAACGCATGGTGAAACTCTTTAGGGAAAATCAAATGTACCCACAGTACTACAATAATAAAAACCACATATAACTTCACTTATATTGAAAGGTCGCATCATACAATTTTCGACAATAAATCACTTTAATATCATGTTCCAGTAGGACAAAGAGCTCTGGTCATATTCTTTAAGCTACTTTATTCATGTAAGTACATGTAAAATAATGCACATATGGTCGGACTAGAACACAAGAATCATGCAACAAAGGATAAAATGATTAAATTCAACATATACAACAAGAAAGTGGTTTACATGATTAAATAATATCCTCATTTACTCTTAATATTTCTATGACAACCAATTTCTAATGAGCTAACATGTTGTAGCTTAGATCTAAGCACGCGAGTGCAAGATGTGGTCCAATCCGACAACAATACCTGACACGAATTTAGTTGTAATAACAATTTCGGTTATATGTTATTTGATAGCCGAATCAAAGTGATAGCACAACCAAACCTATATTATAACTATAAACACGGTTGTCCTTGAAAATTTAAGGGTCCTGTGTCCTTAGAAAAAATGGACCTTGAAAACTATAAACTAATATATAAAAAATTGTAATACGATGATAGTTGTGATAACAATAAATAATTTAAAAGGGAATTGGTTTGTAATAATCCCAACTAGACGTTATTGGCCATTGTCAGTCCCACATTTGAATATTCCCCATGCCAGTCCCACCTTTCACCTATTTTTCCTCCACCGATTCTCAGTTAAAACGAGAATACGAGTCTATTGATGTAAAACTTAACTCGAAACGGTGCTCCCCATGACCGGCCGTGCGAACCAAACCAAACCAAACAAAACCGGCCCAATAGGCCAATAGTATGTTTTAATTGTATTATAGATGGATGATTGCATATCATGAAAATCCCATAAGCCCTCATTCAAGAAAGTTTCTACAACTGTATGACAGTTCAGTTCAAAGATATTGTTTGTTTTTTTTTTTTTTTCTAATCTCTTCAATCTCCTCGTTTTTCTTCTTATTCAGATCGTTCACAATAAGTGAATAAACTTTAGGCAGATAAAGTTTTAGTTAAATTTACCAGACGTGGCCTAAGTAAAATTAGGGCTTAGATTTTATCACTCTTAACTATTGGGTATTGGCCGCTGCCACTCCCAACTATCACTTTCACTCCCACCACTGCCAACTTAACTTTTTGTGTGTTGTGTCACTTCGGTTGGGTGAATTTTGGCTCCCTTTTATCTTTTAGGAGCAGATTCACGTGCAGTCATTAGTAATTCACAAAATGTTAGCCTAATATCACCAATAACACAAGTCAAACAGTAATAAATGTTCACCTGTGGAGTGACACAACACACAAAGTGTTAAGTTGAGAATGGTGGGGGTCAAAGTGATAGTTTGAGAGTGGCAGCGGCCAATACCCAATATTGAGAGTGATAAAATTCAATAACCTTTTTTTTTTTTTTTTTTTTGGCGTAAAGCGAGTTATAACATGAAAACCCTTTTTGCTAAAAACAAATTCGGCAATCTTAATAAACCGAACAAGTTTAACGTGTATTAAGCCCAAGCATGTTGGGTCGGCCTAGTTAGTAACATGTGTTAGGCCCAAGATCTTATATCCATTCTATTGGGGATTGAGCCTCTTCCTTTTCGATTCTCATGCATACCGTGTAACCTCTCATGTAGTTGTTTATATTTATGTTTAACTAGTGGGTTTGTCCGTGTTCATGACGGTTCTTTTGATGGGTATCGGTTTGGTTCATTATAACATTGGTACGATATTGAAACTCGATATAGCAATTGAAATAGATAAAAATGAATACAAGTGCGAATACAATTATGTTTTCGACTAATTTTTTACCAGTTATGAATACTAGCAACCAGCAACGGTTTTACAGGTATCGATAGTATTCGGTCGGAATCCGTTCATTTCGTCACATTAAAGAACAAAAATCAATTATAATTGACACATTTTTTTAATAAAAGTTTTAGAGAAACTTTGATTAAAATAAGCGTCACGCAAATGTAGATTGTTTATATAACAAAAATGGTAAACTGCGTCATTTGTAGAATACTATTTGCAACCTGATTTTGAGTAAAATTTATATCGAGATGTCGATAAAAAACATGACGTAACGGCATATTCGAAAATTTTTTATTTTAAGAAAATAAACAATGAAAATAGTAACCACGTCACTTTTACAATAATTTAACATCAAACAACTTTTAGTTACGTTATTAATTATGATATCTTATTGTTTTTAATATTGTTATCCAATAAAGTATTTTGACACTTAAAAACAAAAGCATTCTAACAAAACTCATTTATCCACACGGTCTTTCACGCGTTTTAGCGAACACTTTGACAAGGACCCAAATGGGTACTATTTCATATGGACAATAATGGTACGAAGCTTCCTTGATCCTACACCAATAAAAAAATAAAAAAAAAATAAAAAAACTATCAATTTGAGCATATGTAAATTTCTGACTCTTGTCGCCTACTTAATTTGGTAATTTCTTAGTGATTTCTGTGCATGTGATGTATAAATATACATCTAGTTCTAGGACTTGATTTTGATCTATAGAAGTAGTTTTTGGGGAGGGGAATGCGGAGTATTGTGGTTAGTATGGAGGATTATTGGAAGGAAGATTTCGGTGGAGTGAAGCCGAAGCATTCATCGGGTGAGGGGTTACAAATATAGAGCGGTATTAAGTAGTGTTGTACATGTGTACGCTCCCCCTCAAGTGGTTGAAAGTTATGATATGTTAGTCGTAAAATGTGTGGTCTTGTGAAGAAACCCTAAACGACGGTTTCGTTTCAACACCAGAAGCGCAACGAAGCTGTTGCCATGCGTGTGCGAATCAGGTTAGCAATTCATTTTTTATAGATTGATACTGGTAGGCTACAAGCTTTGGTAGTTAGATTAGTTATGGATAAGAGAGTTGGTATAGTAAGATAGAATTCGTACCGAATGTTATTTTGCTAGAATAGTACTTAATTCGTGGTTTAAATTCAATTTAAAGAAATCGTCAAGATCAGTTGTAACAACTCAAAAAATTACAAACACCCAAAATACTCGATCGATTCGGATTTAACTTTGTGCTAGTTATATAATAATTTAGGTTTATCACTTTGATCATTTTATACAAACTTTATAAAAGGACACATTTTAATGTGTGGATCATATAATAAATCTAGTATACTCATCTTAGTCACATACTCACATACAAGTCCTCAGCTACACCTTAGTCACCCACCAATAATCATTCATTACTATGACTTGTATCGACATTTCACAACCAATTACTTTGTTTCGGGTCATAACTAATCAATGGAAGAAAGTAATTCGAGTGGTGTTCATGGTAACCATGTGGGAGATTTGGAAGGCGCGGAGCGAAAAGCTATTCAACAACCATAATGTCCACTTCACAAGAATGGCGAAGATTATTAAGGAAAACTCGTTCCTTTGGTTAACGAAATAGATCTAAAATTTTGTAATCTAAGATGGGATAGATTGAGAGATTTTAATATCCGTGACGTTATTTTGTAATTTTGTTTCTTTTCGGTTCTAGCTTCCAGCTGGCCCGGTTTCTATTTCTAATAGAAGTTTCGCAGTTCAAAAAAATTATATCTGTTATATGACATAAATCCTCTATTGTTATCCATATGGACTTGCTTTGACCCTAGTTTAACGATTTTATAAAATTCCATACCTTTGGTCCTTTTGTTTATTAAAATCACCAATTTAAGCATATGATTACTTCACAATCCATAGATAATAATTATAATTTACTTATGAGGGTCCATTTTATCATTATCATTATCATTATCTTTTACCCAATTAAACGCGAATACGATATCTCTCTTTGACTAATTTTTAGTGTCCAATTCAATGTTTTAAAAACCGGTTCAAACTGTCCGGTTGAACCGACCAGTACACCCGGTTGAACCGCCCAATACATCTGATTAAACCATTTCTGAGTCTAATTCAGTATGGTATAAAACCGGATTTTAAAACATTGGTGTCCATAAAACTACACACATTAAAAATCCAACAACAACAACCATACCCAGTAAATCTCACAAATAGTAAAGCTACTTATAGGATCTGGGGAGGGTGGGATGTAGACAGAACTTGCCATAGGGATAGAGAGGCTACTTCCAGAGAGACCCTCGGCTCAAAAACGAACAACATACCAAAAATCCATGTTATGTAAAAATAGTGGACCACTTACGGTTCAATTCAGTTTTAATGTCTAAAGAGAGAAAGAACAAGAATCACATATAGTTTTAACAAAAAAAAAAAAAAAATCAATTCAAATTATCATTGACTTTATATGATTTTTTTTCTTCTTCTTATTAGAGCAGACTTTGGACAAAAGTAACGAACTCACATGAGTTCTTTTCCCAAATCCGAAATATAACTTTAACATGCAAACAATTTTATTATTCAATTCCAAATTCAGTCATCTTTAACACTTCTAAATTTAAATATTGAATTTGAATTCAAAACAACCAAACTAAATTTAAATATTGAATTTGAATTCAAGTTTCGAATATTCGAACTGGGTCTTTATTCATTAGACACCAACCTTGAATTTTAATAACCAAGAGAAATTCAAATCGGGCTTTGATCCTGAATAGTCAAAATCAGAACAAGTTATTAATTGGACACTGACATTGAAATTTTAAACTATAAGTAAACGTTGCAACAAATATATAGAGTGAAGTCAAAAGTACAATTAGAGAAATTTTAAACTGTAATTAAACGTTTATAAGCAGTATGGCAAAAATAAACGTGGAAGTCTTTAATTTAAAATTTATGTTTCTTTTAAATTATGTGTTTCAAGCTACATATCGAATCAAAATCGACATGTAGCTTGAGGGGCATATTACTGATATGTGTGTGTATATACTATGGAACAAATTTTATGCAGATGCATACTACGGGCACATTCCGAACAGGTCCAGGTCATCATTAGTAAAATTATCATCCCATAACAAATACGGGAATACAAATTGTTAGGACCTCTTATTTGAATTTGCAAAGTGTTGAAGTAAAATGAAGAAGATCTGATGCTTAATCAGAACAGATGAATAACAAGTCAAGAAAGGTCAAAACCAATGATGATAAAATGACAATGGGATGATTCAACTTCGATTATTTGCATTAGAGAAAGGTCAAGAGATCTTTCCACAAAAGGAAGAAAAACATACTAGGAAAAGAAGAAATTTGATCTATCTGATGATAATATGATGATTACAATCTGACCCGGATCAGATCGGATCATCAAATATCTGATGACCCCACATGCCTGACATGATAAGGATGGCAGACTTCAAGTTGGCAAATGGAAGATTTCGGATTCAATGAATATGCCAAACGATTACTTTCCAGAAGTCAACTACATGAATAAACAGATGTTTATTCATGGCAAACATTCTCTATAAATAGAGAATTAAATCAACGAAGAGTAAATGAGCCAAGCATTTAAGATCAATATCTTACATACTCCACCGCCCTTCATTGATTCTCACTCGAAAATTTTTAAGTATTGTTTTGTATTAGCCAATAAGTAACCAATCACATTGCAATCTTTTCAAAGTGATATAAACTTGAAATATTTCGTACTTCCATTTCTTGAAAGTTTGATTTCTGATTCCGCACATTATTTTCAATGCATAGTTTTAAGCCAAAGGTTGTTTACCTGGGATCAACTCAAATAACAAACCAACCTACTAACAATGATGGTATAACAATATTCAGTGCATATATAGGTTACCGAGATATGAACATATAATAAACACTTATTCACTGATTACTCGTATATTATAAAAGAACATGTGTTAGTTCTTACGCCGGAGGATGGTCACAGAGAGACCCCACTCTGTGTGATGGGTCTAATTGGTGTTGGTGTGTGCAGGGTTTAGCGAAAAGGATCCTTTTATTTGCCATCATAGAGGAAGGATGTATACGGTGCATATCGGGGATGAGGTATATGGTGCATGTCGCTGGGGATTTCTTTACTCTAGATTAACGTCACTTGTAAGACAAAACACATATTATTGTTCTTTTGTTAGATTTTAATAGTTATCTTGTATTACCTCTCTGTTTGTAAATATTCAACACCAATATTGCTATTGCATGGTGCTTTATGTTAGGGAAATTAGAGATTTGCAACGGCTAATCTGAGAGGCGTGTGCTCACTTTCAGGTCAAATTATTTTGGCGATTCACCCGAAAAATCCAATTGGATACAACTCAGATTGTTGAGAACAAGAACTAGTATGTTTTGTGAGAATTCGTCAGAACTAGTAATGTGACCAATAACACTGATTTTGAATCATGGGTGCAAAAACATTGGTAAATGCCTCCAGTAATGCCCTATTTTTTTTAAAAAATAAGTGCAATTTCAGGAAAATTAATTTTCTAAGGCATTTTTGATAAAGCAATTTAATTGATCTCTGACAGGGATTGCCGCCCCTTGGACCCTACTCATAGGGGGCGTTGCCCCCTTGGAACCCCCATTGATTAGGAGCTCCGCCCGAACACTTTGAATTATAACAACTCAAACAAACATGCACTCCCGTGCATCCTAACTTGTATAATGTGTATTACAATCCACTTTGGTCGCCAAATTAATTCCGATTACACTAAAATATCCAACATTTTATACTTTCAGTGATTTTATGACCAAGGTCATATTTCCAATCAAATGAAATTATGATGTCCAAAATAAAAACAAAATTCATATATGTAAAATAACACATATGACGGAACATAAACTTGAAAATCTAACAATTGCTCATAACCAAAATATAACCAATTGTCTCAATATGATTATCTATTCAAAATATGTTTGATATTATTGTAACACCCCAAAAACGGGTTTGGTAAATTAAAAACCCGGTTGATATAAAGAAATGAGTTTTTAATCCCTCATATAACCAAAGTGAAACTAGAGGGACCAAAACCGGTAAGTGGAAAACATGAAATTATAAGATAAAAATCAAAACACTTCACACACACATAGTGTGTGTGTGTGTGTGTGTCGACAATCAGGAAGGAGAAAAGGGGTTCAAACCCTAGTTTCACTATAATCATCAAATTGAAAGGGGAATTCAGCTCGGATCTAATGCATGTACATGAATTCATGATCATCTAGTCCTATAAATCATTTGGTAAGTTGTAATTTATGATTTGGGTGATTTTGATATGAAGTGGGTTATGATCAACCCACGAATTTCTATGAGATTAAGCATGAATATGTGTTAGCATCATCTTAGGAAACATGTGTTAGGCATAATTTTGATTAATTGATGTTTAAAGATGGAAACCCACTAAGTTGAGTGATGAAGATGACATGGGTATTTCACCATGTTCAATTCTTGTTCAATGTTGATGTGCCATATTGAATATGATGGAATTTCGTTAGATGAATTGAAAGGAATGTGTTGTTTGTTATGTTTTATGAACATGAGAGAATAGTATTGTTGATTACTAGGAAACTTTGATGAACAATGTATGAACTTGGAAGATTATGCATGAATTAGTGGTACATTGTGCATTAAATTGTGTACGCACACCAAGTGTTTGATGAAATGCCTCGTATAAGCTAGTAGGTGAAATTGTATGCTAAAAACCGGATGAACATGTGAAGAGGTTGAGGTTATGTCAAATTACTAGCCTTTAATATGGTGTCAACTAAAGAATCATGAATATGCTAGTATATGTTGAATTGACGATACTTGTGCATGTACGTAGTTAGTCGATCATGTGTTAGGTATATGTGTGCCCTACACCATGTTTATGAAATGTAAACGGAATATTGTGTATGTGACTAGGTGATCATGTAGATGTTAGTGTCATACAACATTATGTATGAAATGAATATCATGTAATTGATGTGGTTCACTATATCAACATGAATGCGTGTCCATAAGTTGGAAGTTATATGCTTGAAGGTTGACTTTCTGAAAGTCAACCGAGAATTTATAACATGGTTAGGCATTATGACACAAATGTAAGAATCGAGAGATCATGAAATACGTGTTAGACCAATTATGTGTTATGTGTGATAACGAATTAGGAATTCGAAGATAATGAACTATGTGGTTGACAAGTCATGTCATATGCGTGTTAGTGAAAGTCAAATAGATAAAAATTTGGAAGATATGTGTTAATATGAATAAGCATGAATACTAACATAATCATGGCATGACGGCATGAAAGAATAGGAACCACACTAGCACGGACCAAGCATGGAAGGCTAGCGGGTCAAGATGAGGCAATGAAGATGTTACGAACGCGGATGTACAAGGTAAGTGATTTCCGTAATCACTTCTTAGATGTTTACGTAAGGATATGTGTTAGTAATTAAAGTATGATCAATGAGGGCAATTGAGGATGGATGGTATGAAATGGATGATTGCGTTAAGAAGATATAACGGGTCACAGATGGGGTTTGTTGTTATATCAGGAATAAGAGTATGAAAGGGTTACGGTATGATAATCGGGTAACGGGGATTGGGTGTGTAAACCCCAAGTACGAAACTCCGGATAATGTAAAGGTATCTTGGTAGTAATGTTCATGCAAGTTTCGGAGTAAAACATATGAGTTGTGTGATAAAAACAAGAATGGGTAAAGTTGTCCGAAAATGAAAATATAGGCGTAAATGCGTAAGTTAAGAATTTCCTTAACTCGGATATGGGATTTTAAGTTTACATGTTAGAATGTGAATTTACAAGCATGTAGGAAGAAACGGGAGGTTAAACGGGTAAACGGTTCAAAAGTTACGCGCGTTTTAGTGCGTACGGACGACGAAACGTATCTGCAGAAAACTGCAAAAACTAGAGGCCGTCGCCGACGGGTAAGGGACCCGTCGCCGACGGGCAAGGGAAAACCACTTTTTTTGCTGACGGGTTAACACACTGCCGACGGGTTAAATGGCCCGACGGGCATATCTACAACCCGTCGCCGACGGCTTGGAGCCCGTCGGCGACGGGCACTTGTTTGTAAGCTTTTATTTTTCGCGTCTGGTGTTTCCGGTTGACCCGTAACGTGTCCTGGTGCTCCGGTTTTCGACCCGGTAGCATGTAAAGCTCCCGAAAAGCTCCTTAACTTTGTCAAACCTGCATAAACACAAATCTAATTAAAAGTAGGTCGTCCAAGATCTAAGACTCATATGAAATCATAAAGTTATATGATTGCGAGCACCGGTTTTTAACCACGCATCAATCCTTAGATATTTATGGGCTATAAATCAAAGTTTAAGTCTCATGTAAATATCGTATGAGTATGTGAGAGGAATGCAAGATGTGCTACGAGTATGTAGATGCGTATTTATGTATATATGAAAATATGTATGATGGCATGTATGTACGTAAAGATGTAGGAAATGTATGCACCTATGCAAATGTGTATGTATGTACATATGTAGGTAAGTATGTATGCAGGATTGTATAAAGCATGTATGAGTGTATGCACGCACGTAAGTCGTAGGAAAGATATGTACGTATATATATAAAGATATATATGAATGTTTGCATGTATGTAGAGATGTATGAATGTAGATACTTATGAAGCGCACTTATGTATATATGAAGATACGTATGATAGTATGTATATATGTGAAGACATAGGGATGTATGTACGTATGCAGGTGTGTATTTATTTACATATGAAGACACGTGTGAGTGTATGCATGCATGTATTGAGTGTTACGCAGGTATATTATTGAAGGCTCACAAGAGAATGAATACGCGAATGATATGCTTAAAATGAGAGAGAAGCTGAATGGAAAGTGTACATGTATTATATTCTCGTTATGTCTTGTATACTAATGTGTTGAATGTATGTGGTAATGCAGGTTGTACGGATAATGAGCGATTATCACGAAGATTAGGGATCAAAGACCAAGTCACTAGAGAGATTGTACGGGGACGTTGAATGTATAATGTAACAATCATAAGCTATGTTTTTAATTAGTAAATAAGAGGATGACGGATTTATGATAAAGAGCTATGTTAAAGCTAAAGTTTAAATAAGTTGAGGTATTTATAAAGAAAGAAATTTTATGGTTTGTGTTTTCCGCTGCGACTTTTGTCATGTACGATTTAGGGCGTAACAATTATGGTGGTTGGGCCGCCTTATCCGTTGGTAGTTGAGTTCTTGCGAGTAGCTCCGGGTAGAGCGGGTACACTACCGCAACCTACCCTGGTAGTTGGTGTTAGCATGTTGAGCGGGTTGGTGATCTCGGATAAAGAGAATGTAGTTAGGTCTACTAGTTGTTGGCCGAGTAGTTTTGGGTAGTAGTGGGTGCACGACCGCAACCTATTTAAGCTGGAGTGAGTTATATTGGGTTAAATGAAGCGGCATAATCATATTATTTGATGGAGTGGAACGGAATTGAGAACTTAGATGTGTGTCCCTTCCGCCCTTAGAAATACCAATCTTTACATGTGAAAAGGAGTTAGAATGTGATAATAATAAATTAATAACAAAAATTACAACCCAATTGCATTTAGCTACATTGTTGAAAAGCTCATTTGATTTTATTTGTAGGGTTATGCTAAATGTAGCACAACCCTTTTTTATTTGTTTCACTTTTCCTTTCACTTGTCATATTAAGAAATTCCGTTCTTCAAAATAAATAACTCATTGATTTGATGTTTTCAAGAATGAGGTAGGATGAAAATTAAGAAAAATGTTAGGATCTACGTTTTCACTTGTGTGCTTTAGGTGAACAATTATTGATGAATGATAGAATAAAATGGAATTTCAGCGGAATTATATGAGCCCACAAGAGTGGAACGTTATATCAAAACTCTTTTCTATTGATAATCAAAAGATTACAATTACAATAATGGTTATACAAACTCCCCCTCAGCCTGATCACTCACAAATTGTTCATATAAAAGGATGTTAAATGACATGATGAAACAGATCTCTAACAGGTGAGATCTATTTATACTAAGTACAAAAGGTCTGTTTGCAATCAAGCTGACGTCACACTGATAGTGACATCTAACATTCTAACAAAAAAGATTCCACATATGTTCCACAAATGTTTCTATAGAATTTACAATTGTTCTAATAAAGTTAACGTATGTTCTAGACTAACACTATTACATTGAAAGGTCTGTTCTTTAATCCGTTGTTGATATGTTCCAAACATTTGTTTAGGTCTAACAGATGTTTGGTCTTCTCCATTAGTACTTTGTTTTCAGCAGGGCTTTGGTCATTAAACATATGTTCTTTCTTATTCAACAGAGCTTTCAATTGTTCATATAAAAGGATGTTAAATGACATGATGAAACAGATCTCTAACAGGTGAGATCTATTTATACTAAGTACAAAAGGTCTGTTTGCAATCAAGCTGACGTCACACTGATAGTGACATCTAACATTCTAACAAAAAAGATTCCACATATGTTCCACAAATGTTTCTATAGAATTTACAATTGTTCTAATAAAGTTAACGTATGTTCTAGACTAACACTATTACATTGAAAGGTCTGTTCTTTAATCCGTTGTTGATATGTTCCAAACATTTGTTTAGGTCTAACAGATGTTTGGTCTTCTCCATTAGTACTTTGTTTTCAGCAGGGCTTTGGTCATTAAACATATGTTCTTTCTTATTCAACAGAGCTTTCAAGTCTTCGAACAGATTTTTGCCAACTTTAAAAAGATATTCTGATTAGTGTTCAAGATTCACTATTTTTTAGAGGAGTGTGCTTCATTATCTGTTTATTCCTTGATCTAATTAGCATGTTTTGACTTTCAGAAATCATTTGTTCTTTTATAGGTCCAATAAAAAATATGATTAAAGCATTCATAATGATATCCCTATATCATCTCATTCTAACAATTTAAAAAAATGTCCAAGGTGTTTATCAAATTTACACTCCATTTGATTCCTTTAAAATAGAGAATGAAAAGTGATTCTTTATATATTGGGATTTACTATTCACTCTTAAATTTTAGTACCTATATTTCGGTGAGTGAAAGAAAAAGAAAAAAAAATATTAAAATAGAATAAATAACTATTATTTAATTAAATAAAGATAAACATGAGAAATACGATAAGAGAGATTTTCAAAAGGTAACTACTTTTAAAAAATTAAGGTGTCTTTTACTAAATTAGATGAATGAAGATGAAGATTCTAATATAAATATAAATTAAAGAGAAATATTTGTATTACCAAACTTTAGGTATCACTTTATGGACCAACCTAAGGTCTTTAAACAAAGGTAGCGTAATGGGCTTAATCACTAGTCGAAGAGTTTAACTATTTTAAGGAGAGCTATGATCTATAGTGACTAACATGACAATAACATTGCTAGTATCATTGGATACACGTTTAGTGGAGGTTTCTAAATTTTTAGATGTTTGGTTTTACTTTATAAATCGTAGTAAATAAAAGTTATCGAGTTTTACAATTAAAATATAATGGATCTTAAACATAGCAGATAACGAATAATCTAATGTGGGTTAAGTTATTCTACAAAAGTTCATTAAAATAAGAAGTGTACAAAGACACAATCGATCACACAAGATGACATAATGTTGAACAAAAATAGAACACAATACCAAAAAATATAACATAAGGGGGGTGAGGGTGTTCCACTTGTCATCACTCACCACACCCAATCATGTTCCGCCACGTCATCGAACTTGATTCCATCACTAGTGATGGATTTTAGTGGGGGTGTCCACCACTTTTCATATCTCACCACACCCAATCATGTCCCTCAACGGTAACTTTCAACTTTCAACGCGTGGCCACCACAACGCGTGGTCACAATGACCGGCGGCGGTGTTCCACGCGTGGTCACCCACCCACCACGCTGCATCATAGAGCACCCCAACCCCCTAATGTCGAGGAAAAAAGACACAATGAGTTGCAGAAAAGACACAATGACGCAAATATAGAAAAGACACAATGATAAATAAAAGACATAATGATAATAAACAAAAATTGTAAAATCTACAACCTACAAATCCAAAAGTAAAAACCTAAAATCTCACATCGTAGAGTTCGATAAGACGGTTCCAATGTCGCTTGAATGAGATCAATCAAAATTCGTCTAATACCTTTGTACGAGTTTTTATTTTTAGGAGTCTTTATATTTATCCTAAAATTATCGAATGTGTTCAATGAAAAATAGATGTACTAGCAAATAAAATATACTATAACTCACAAAAACGTAATTACAAAATAAAAATAATACGCGTGAACGCGTATGTGTTTTTTAATAATAAGTTCGGCTAATGCTTTAGTGGTATTGGACTTTCTAAAAGATAGTTGGTGGTCCCTTGTAATGTGACTTGGTTTATGTATTTTTGACGTAGTTCGACCAATAAGAAGACGACAAGTAGATAAACTTCAACACTATTTTCATTTTCATTTTCAACTACTACAAAACACAAAGTCGGCGCCGACCAAGCAATAGGTCTGGCCTTTTAACGGGCAAAATGGGCGGCTGCCTTACACTTTCCTATTGGCCAAACAAATTTACGATTTCATCCCCCTTTAAAATTACGATTTTACCATCAGTTAAAAATTATGCTTTTGCCCCCACTTAAAAATAAATTTACGCTTTCGCTCCCAGCTAAATATTTTAATTTTGCCCCCGGTTAAAAATTACGATTTTACCCCGTTTCAATTTACAGTTTTGTCATTGGTTTTTTCCCTTAAATATACGATTTTCCCATCAGTTCAAAATTATGTTTTTACCCCTACTTAAAAATAAATTTACGCTTTTGCTCCCAGCTAAAAATTCCAATTTTGACCTCAGTTCAAAATTACGATTTTGCCCCATATAAATTTATAGTTTTGTCATTAGTATTTTTTCTCAAAGCCAGTTTACGATTTTTCCCTCAACTTAAATTTACATTTTCCTCATCGTTTTTGTTTGTTTTCCTGGTGACATTACAAGTTTGCCCCCAGTGTAAAATTACAGTCGTGCCGTCAGCTTCCTGGCACTCCCCCGTTGGTCCATTTAGTTTACGATTTATCCCCGAATTAAAATTATGATTTTGGCCCTCAGTTAAAAATTACGTTTTCCCCATCGTTTTAGTTTTTTTTTACCAAAACTATAAAGGGTTTTTGTTTTAATTGGTTTACTCGATTTAAATTTTTTTCGTGTGAAGGAGCCACCTAACACTGGCTCATTATTCCTGAAAAATTACAGTTTTGCCCGAAGCCCAAAATTACGGTCTTATCATCGTTTTTGTTTTTTTTTTCCTAGCAAAATTATAGTAGTCTTTTTTTAATTGGTTGAGAATTATTCGGCCATCGCCCCGCAACGCGGGCGGGGCATCTACTAGTTGTCATACATATTCTCTACTATTAAAACTTAAAATATCATACATACATATTCCCGGGGCTTGTTTCCGGTACAAACCATATTTATCCTACAAACCGTAAAAACAGATCCTAGCACTTAAAAAAAGTTAAATTAACATATACCAAAACAATACATACATAAAAGTAGCACTTATGAATTATATTAGCACATGAAAATTAATCAAGATAATTGATTTTAACAAATATTTGAATGATATCAGCAATTTTCTTAATCAGCACATTGAAAACAAAAGGAAGATCCAAATAAAGAATTAATTGCTTGTTCGTATATTTATAGGGAATTCAATATAATTGATATTATTTAGGATATTATTTTATCATTTCTCTATAATTTGTTGGATGTTACGTGCCACGTTTTAAATAATTCTTACAGTTTGTATGCAAAATGTGGTTTGTATTTGATCCTACTCCCATATTCCCGCACGATTAAAACTTAAAATAATTTGTCATTAAAACAATTTGATAAAGTTGCTAGTTGCACATCCTTTCACCATTTTCTACCCTATAAATTAACTAAAAATCATATTTTCTAAAATTTATTTCTTGTTTAAAAAAAACCTTTTATATCCCATCCATCAAATTTTATTTTACATAAAAACAAATATTTTATTATATTTCTCATTTTTATATACTCAATTTTATATACTCAGAATAGGATAGAGAATGAATAGTACTTTTTATAAATAAAAAGTTAGTGTAACATCTTTTTATAATTTAGAGTTAGAGTAGACAAATAACAGATGAGATGCAGTAAGTTTTTATTAAATTTTAACAATATTCCCATCCATCATCACCTCCTCATTTTTAAAATAAAATAAAAAATATGTTACTTTATATTTATGACAAATGTGACTTAGTTTATGTCTCCTTACAACGAACTATATAATGTGACTATAGTATGACTAATGTTCGATCAATAAGAAGCCGACAAGTAGACATAATCCACCATATTATATTTCCTTACAACTAACCATGTATCATGACCTTATTAATTTAATAAAGTAATTTAATTTACATCAAACAATTTGGTTATTTATAATACCTTATTATATTTTTAACATTTTTTAAACCATATATGCTATTTGTAAGATTTAAATCCACAGTTTAGTTGAGGAATACACTATTTTGCTACCGGTCTATCCACTGTGCGGACAGTGACGGATCTTGCCCGTTGAACGTGCCAGGGCCGAATGACACGGGCACTAAAAAAAGCCCGGACAAGCCGGGGCCAAACATAGTATATATAAAAAAATTCTATCGAAATGCAGAAAATTAGCACTACGGCCGAAAAACTTGCCCGGGCAGTGGCCCTGCCACAACTCTATTAAGAACCGCCCATGTGTGCGGAGTGGTGTATCATGGAGGGGTGTGGGGCTTTCAACCACGCCGGCATACCGCCCCGGTGAAGGTGTGGAGGTGGCATGGGGCACTAACGTCGAAATCTTCACACGGCATGGGGCTTGGGTTATTGTCGACATGGCGGCTGTTGGTTGGTTGTGGTATTGAAGGTAGGGGTGTTCAGAATTCGTTTCGAATTCGAAAAATTCGAAATTCGTTTAAATTCTATTCAATTATCAAGAATTCGTTTCGATTATAAGAATTCAAATTGGAATTCGATTCAATTCGAGTCAAATAAATCGAATACGAATCGAATACGAATTTATAATTTCAAATTCGATTCGATTCGAAATTCGAATAAAAATTATACAATTTTATTTATTATTTTTATATATAATACATATATAACTTTTATTAGGCTATACTACAAATTATTTTCAAAATTTATTCCAAGTATTAAAATTACCCATTACCAAACCAACTACATGACCCATAACTAAAACCTAAGTAAAAAATCTATCAATAGATTTCTAACTCTAAAAATATTAACTTGTAAAGTGAAGTGGTTATTCCCGACTTCACGTTTTGAATTCAGATTTATGATACCTTATTTGGAACTGTTTTAATATGCTATCGTGCTTTATGATTGCTTTAAAATTTATGTTTCATTTTGATAGTTTTTTACATGTTTTTTAAATAATCTAAATCAAATCGAATTTATTCGAATTCGATTCGAATTCGAATTTTTAATTGAATACAAATCGAATACGAATTGGGTTTTTTATTCGAATACGAATTCGAATCGAATTTGGTAGATTCTAATCGAATTCGAATAGAATACGAATTCAAGAGAAACTAAAAATTATTCGAATAATTTGAAAATTCGATATTCGATTCGATGAACGCCCCTAATTGAAGGGCAAATGGAGGCGGTGTCGCAGTGAGGTGGACCGGTCCTATAGGTTAAGTGGGCTAGGTAAAAGACTAGGGCCAAAAAAAATAAAGGCCCTAATTTATATATATTATATGTGTATTAATTAATCATTAAAGACATAATTAAAGTATTTGACACTTGGAAGTTGGAACCGTTCAAAAAAAGAAACACGCCATTCCACACGGTTTTCACGCGTCTTACCTCCCTCCCACACGCCGAAGACGACCCCATGGCTTTTAAGAAAAGTATACTATAATATACACAAGTCAGCAATCCAATCCCTTCACGTCAATTTCCTTAATATTCCGGTACACTTTCATCTTCAAAACTTCTTTATATCTATGATGTTTGATTTCCATACAATATTGCTAGGAAGCTTCCTTGTTCATCAAATTAAAAAAAAATAAAAAGTTATCAATATGAGGATGTAACTTTTTGAATCTTGTCGTCTACTGAATTTGATTATTTCTCTCTGGTTTCAGTTCATATCGTATTATATATAGTATACCCAGTTCATTGTGTTTGAAGAAGAAGCAATAATAATAATATTAAATTAAAACAAAGAAGAAGAAACAGCTGATCATTTTGTTATACTCTGGTACTTGATTAAGGAAGTGGTATCTGTAAAGGATGACTGACTATTTTAATGAGAATTTCGGTGGAGTGAAGCCGAAGCATTCGTCGGATGAGGCGTTGAAGAGATGGAGAGACGCTTGTGGTTTTGTGAAGAACCCGAAACGAAGGTTTCGCTTCACTGCTAATATTGAGAAGCGGAATGAAGCGGCGGCTATGCGCCGTACTAATCAGGTTTGCAATTTAATATTAGACAGTTGCCTGTACTCTACTCATGGTCACAAAAGTCGCTAAGCGCTACGCCTATGAACAATTGATTGTTTATGTGTATGATAATGCTGCAAGTTTGTTATGAAGGACAAAGCACATGGTGAATGTAGGGGCAACTTAATCATTTTGGGGGCCAAACCAAAATTATAAAAAAGTTGGGAGCGCTTTTCGATTTTTTGTTTTTACTTATATTTTCGAGTAAATTGTCAAAATGGTCCCTGAGTTTTGGTCACTTTCGCCATTTTAGTCCAAAACTCAAACGTTTTGAATCTGGGTCTTGTGGTTTCAATTTTGTTGCCATTTTTAAACAAAAGCAAAATCTGGTCAGATTTTTCATTTAACATCCAGGTTTTTTGCCTTTTTCCTCCCTTTTAATGAAGGGCGAAATGGTTTTTTAACTTTTTATTATAACAAATTAAAAAAATCTGACAATTTTGCCGGAAAAAGCCAAAAAAACTGGATGTTCACTGAAAAAATCAGACCAGATTTTGCTTTTGGATGAAAATGGCAACAAAATTGAAACCAAAGGACCCAGATTCAAAATGTTTGAGTTTTGAACTAAAGTGGTAAAAGTGACCAAACCTCAGGGACCATTTTGGCAGTTTACTTTACTCTATATTTTCTGTTTCTCTTTAGCATGGAAATTGCTAAAGTAAAAATGCATATCAAATTAAACACAACACAAATATTAATGTTTGTAAAAACCATGGTTGTAAAAATACCGACCAGGCACCAATGATTAATCACAATTAATCCCGATTAATTCTAATAAATTTTGATTAATCCACAATTAATCGCTAGCGATTACTACAACACTGCTAAAAACAATGTTTTTGGTTTTGTTGTTTGGTGACTTCCATATGTTCTGGTTCCCCAAACTATATGAATACATAAACATGTGTCTAAAATATAAGAATAAAACCTTAAATCTGCAGCTTTTCATAGTATAATTTTTTTAGAACGGCAAATTTCTTTTAATCGTGTTTCTTGTAGCACATGAACCAGTAACCTCCAAACCCAATGTTCTTTTTCATAGTATAAATAAAAAGCTTAAGAGTGCTGGGATCCTATTTTTATGTAGTTGGGCTTTTTTGGGGCCAAAATCTGTATTTTGACTGTCATCTGTAGTAATTCATACCAGCTACTGTAAGTGATTTTATATTGATTGTTACAAGTTAGTGAAGTTATTGATCATACCTTTTATGATTACAGAAGTTGAGGATTGCTGTTTTGGTATCAAAGGCTGCATTTCATCTTATGAATGGTGAGCTTAATTGCACAACACTTCTTCATTTGTTTATCATGTAATGCCATGTGTAATGGTCTCACTGAAAAGTGAAAAAAGAAAATAAGTGTGTGAGAGATGCGCCTCATGCTTGTGAATCGCCCATCCACCCGCCCTTCACGCCTGGGCAGGGTGGTGTTTCATGCCCGTTTGCGCTTACATGGCTATGGCCGTTGTATGGATAGCCTAACGAGTAATGTAATTCTTATAAACGTTATGATACGTGCAGGCGCAGAATCCAGCAGTGATACTCTACCTGAGGAATTCAAGGAAGCCGGTTTTGGCATCAGTGCTGATGACGCAAGCTCCATTGTCGAAAGCCATAATCCCGAAAAGCTAAAAAGCCATGGAGGCGTAGACGGAGTCGCAAAACAACTTAAAACATGTACCACCAATGGCCTTGCTATGGATGACAAAGACTTGACTCTCAGACAACAACTTTATGGAACCAACGAGTTCACTGAACGCGAACAACGAAGCTTTTGGGTGTTTGTGTTTGAAGCACTTCAAGACATGACCCTTATGGTCCTTGCTGTGTGCGCATTTGTGTCTTTGATCGTTGGCATAGCAACCGAAGGATGGCCTATGGGAGCTCACGACGGTCTTGGCATTGTCGCGAGTATCTTGTTGGTAGTGTTTGTAACCGCAACAAGCGATTATCGCCAATCGCTACAGTTTCGCGATTTAGACAAAGAGAAAAAGAAAATATCCATTCAAGTTACTAGGAACGGGTACAGACAAAAATTATCGATATACGAACTACTTCCCGGTGATATCGTTCATCTTGGTATCGGAGACCAGGTCCCCGCAGACGGGCTTTTTCTCTCCGGGTTTGCAGTCTCAATAGACGAATCAAGTTTGACCGGAGAAAGCGAGCCCGTCAAAGTCAATGCCGAAAATCCCTACTTGTTGTCGGGAACCAAGGTCCAAGACGGTTCGTGTAAGATGTTAATTGTAATAGTTGGCATGAGAACCCAATGGGGAAAACTTATGGCAACTTTAACCGAAGGCGGAAACGATGAAACACCATTGCAGGTTAAGTTAAACGGAGTCGCGACGATCATTGGAAAGATCGGGCTTTTATTCGCTATAGTGACTTTCGCGGTTTTGGTTCAAAAGTTATTCGCTAGTAAGATTGTTGAAGGAAACCAATGGAGCTGGTCTGGTGATGATGCATTGTTGTTGTTGGAATATTTCGCTATCGCTGTCACGATTGTTGTGGTTGCGGTCCCCGAAGGGCTACCGTTGGCAGTTACATTGAGCCTTGCGTTTGCGATGAAGAAGATGATGAACGACAAAGCGCTTGTTAGAAATCTAGCTGCGTGTGAGACCATGGGGTCTGCCACGACTATATGCAGCGATAAAACCGGGACGCTAACTACTAACCACATGACAGTTGTCAAATCGTGCATTTGTATGAGTGTCGACAATGAAGAAATCCCCGAAAGCGCTAAAAAGATACTTGTACAATCGATATTTACCAACACAGGTGGCGAAGTTGTGGTTAACAAGGACGGTAAACGTGAGATACTCGGCTCACCAACGGATACAGCGATATTGGAGTTTGGGTTGTCGCTTGGTGGCGATTTTCAAACCGAACGCCAGTCGACGAAAGTTCTCAGAGTCGAGCCGTTTAACTCGACAAAGAAGCAGATGGGAGTCGTGTTGGAGCTTCCGGAAGGTGGTGTACGAGCTCACTGTAAAGGTGCTTCGGAAATAGTGTTGGCTGCTTGCGACAAAGTGATTAACGAAAACGGTGAAGTTGTTGCTCTTGATGAAGAATCAGTCAACCATTTAAAGAGCACGATCGATTCTTTCGCTGGTGAAGCTCTTAGAACTCTATGTCTTGCATATATTGATCTGGAAAGCGGGTTTTCAGCCGAAACTCCTATTCCATCAAACGGGTATACTTGTATCGGAATCGTGGGTATTAAAGATCCGGTCCGTCCAGGTGTCAAGGAGTCGGTGGCTCTTTGCAGATCAGCTGGTATAACGGTCCGTATGGTTACGGGAGACAACATAACAACTGCGAAAGCCATAGCGAGAGAATGTGGGATACTTACAGATGACGGGATTGCAATCGAGGGTCCAGATTTCCGCGAGAAGAGTCTAAAAGAACTACTCGAAATAATTCCCAAGATCCAGGTTATGGCGCGATCTTCACCTCTAGATAAGCATATGTTGGTTAAACACTTGAGAACAACATTCGGTGAGGTTGTGGCGGTTACTGGGGACGGAACTAATGATGCACCAGCACTTCATGAAGCGGACATAGGCCTTGCGATGGGAATTGCGGGAACCGAGGTAGCGAAAGAGAGTGCGGATGTTATTATTCTAGACGACAATTTCTCGACTATTGTCACTGTGGCGAAATGGGGACGATCAGTCTACGTTAACATTCAAAAATTCGTACAGTTTCAGCTTACCGTCAATATCGTTGCGTTGATAGTGAACTTCACTTCAGCTTGTTTAACAGGTACATTTTGGTTCAAACGCCGCCAATTTCAACTAACTGTAATTACAAAGTTAAAACATACATATCATGTTTCTGAATGTGCTTTATTGTCTATTTAGGGAGTGCGCCCCTCACGGCAGTTCAACTTTTGTGGGTGAATATGATCATGGATACGTTGGGAGCACTGGCACTGGCAACCGAACCTCCAAACGACGAGTTGATGAAGAGAGCTCCTGTCGGAAGAAAGGGAAATTTTATAAGCAATGTGATGTGGCGGAACATATTCGGGCAGGCTGTGTACCAGTTTGTAGTCATATGGCTACTTCAATCAAAAGGGAAAACATTTTTCGGCCTTCATGGAGACGATTCGGATCTCATACTCAACACGCTCATTTTTAATTCCTTCGTGTTCTGTCAGGTAACTTCATATTTAATATTAATCAAGTGATAAGTTTCCAGTATCATGACTATGAGCTGATATTTGGGTGATGCACTTTGCAGCTTTTTAACGAGGTGAACTCTCGGGAAATGGAGAAAGTAGACGTGTTAGATGGGATATTGAAGAATAAGGTTTTTGCAAGCGTTATTGCCGCAACTGTCTTTTTCCAGGTTGTAATAGTTGAGTACCTGGGTACCTTTGCTAACACTTCGCCGCTTACAGCCACACAGTGGCTGTTTAATGTTTTTACGGGATTTTTAAGCATGCCGATTGCTGTGTTCTTGAAGAGAATCCCTGTTTAAGGGTAAAGTCCTACTTAAAAAGCCGTTGAACTTTACTGTCACCCGATCTGGTAAACTGATCGGGTGATAGTAAAATCTAACGGCTTTCTAAGTAGAACATTACCTCAAACAGAGATTCTGTTTAAGAGCACGGCAATTGACATGCTTGAAAATGGCTCTTTAAGCATGCCAATTGATGTGCTCTTGAAGAGAATCCCTGTTTAAGGGTAAAGCCCTACTTAAAAAGCCGTTGAACTTTTACTGTCATCCGATCTGGTAAACTGATCGGGTGATAGTAAAATCTAACGGCTTTCTAAGTAGAACATTACCTCAAACAGAGATTCTGTTTAAGAGCACGGCAATTGACATGCTTAAAAATGGCTCTTTAAGCATGCCAATTGATGTGCTCTTGAAGAGAATCTCTGTTTGCGGTAAAGTCCTACTTAGAAAGCCGTTAGAACTTGAAGAAAATCTATGTGATCCGCAATTTGGCATTCCATTCACCTGACAAGAAAACTTATTCAAACTGAAACTAAAATCTGCGACAAAGCGTACCAGAATCCATTTTAGTTTTTACTAAAATCTGTGACAAAGCGCAACATGTCTTGATTTGTTATTTGTGAAGGTAAATATAGGACAGTTATGTACTTTATTTGTTTTTTTTTTTTTTTGGATATTAGTTGGTAAAACAATGTATTTAGTTCCAATTATAATGTACATTATTTGCAATTATTTTGTTAATCTTTGTGTTTTTTTGTTATTTTCAAGAAATTATCTATTTACTATTTGTATGTTAACTACCAGAAGAACCAACAAACCCTGGGAAATAAGTCTGGCAAATAAGAGAGGATGGGTCATAACCGGATATTTTAAGAAAGTATCAATCTGGTTCGGATCAAAACCGGATCTGATCAAAGCTGGATCAGGTTGAAATTGGTCGCTTTAGAAAGAAAAAAAGTATAAAAATGGTAACTATGGATGTGCATCGGGTTGGAAGCCGACTAGACCGAGTATAATTTGAGATAACCCAAGTGGCCCCAGAAATAACCATAGTTTTGATGCAGAAAGAACAAGTGATCCATATCTAGACACTAGAGTAGATGTTCTTCAACTGAAGTAATGAGATCAAACAGATCATTATTCATTAGCAAGTGGGATAGATTTTAAGGAAAGGTTCCATAACTTGGCTGCATAAGTGAACGAGCTCTTGAGGCATAAAAACGTTTCCTTTAAATCTTCTTACTAGCAGACAATGTGAATGTTGCCTTAAGTTTAAGTTAAGGATTACAAATTTCACATACTTTCTAGTGAAACTCAAACATCTCTCTTGGCATTCATGGTTGAAATTTGATGTTGACAGCTTCATCATGTTTGATATAGAAAGTGGGGTCGCCTTTCATGACCTCCTGGATGCACTTTTTCTATGCATTTTTCCTGTGCAGTACAAGACATCTTGTGATCAGCTTCATGCCTACTTCACTTGGTGAACAGTGGAAACAACGTTGCACACAGATGCTTTAGCACAACGCAAATGTGCAGCAGCAAACAAAGACGTAAGCTTTTTACTAGTTAACACATCCTTAAGGGTGGTTCTATTAACCGTATATATTTGTATTTATAAAAATTATTGTATTGATGGTAATGCCTCTTGGTTTGCCTGTATTTCTCCTAGTCAGTTAGAGAAATCTGTATATATTCCTTATTCTTTGTAATAGAATTCATCCACTCATTTTTAGATTTACATGGTATCAGAGCAAATTGCTCTATACCTAGCCGACCCCCCCCCCCCCCCTTGTAATCTTCGATCCTGCAGGCTACGGCCTCCCTCCTCCACCGGTCTTCATCATCCCATCCTCTCCTCTTCTGTAGGCTATGGGCAGTGAACACTGGCTCTGATTCCGGTAATCACACCTCCTCACTTCATCCCGTGTACACTGTTACAAACATTCAACACAAGGTTCGGGTTCTGGACGGCAGGAAAGTGACCTATTATTCTTTGTGGGTCAAGCTGTTCCAGTTGAACGCCCGTGGATACAAGGTTCTAGACCACATTGACGGAACCCTACCGCCGGCGGAAGATGACCCAAACCGAGCCTCATGGCTTGAGATTGATGCAATTGTACTTAAGTGGATTTATTCCACTGTCTCTGACGAACTATGGGTCCGTATTCTCGAAACAGAATCCACTGCCCTTGAAGCTTGGAACCGATTAAAGAAAAATTTTCTCAATAACAAAGGTCCCCGTGCTGCCGCCTTGGAAAAAGCTTTCACTAATCTGACCCTCAAATCAATGCCATCCCTCCAAGACTACTGTCACAAACTCAGGGAGATTGCTGGTCAACTCGCAGACGTCGATCAGCCCGTGTCTGAAAGTCACCTTATCATTCAGCTTGTGAGTGGCCTTCCGCCCGAATATGACGTCATTGCTGCTCAACTCAACAAAGATCTTCCCCCGTGGGAGGATGCCGTCAACCTTCTTGATGCTGAAGAACGTTGTTAACAGGCCCGACAAACACCTGTGGTTGCCGCTGCTGTCCCCGAGCCACATCAACCCTGATGCGGGCCCAAGTGTGGAGGAGCGGACCATCTTATATTTGGAGGCCCAAGATCGTGTGACAAAAGGGGCTTCACTAAAATGGCTCTAACTTGGGCTACGGGTGTCCGTTTTGGGCGTGCGACCAGGCGAATCGATCGTGAGAGCGAGGCCCATCTTTCTACAAACGCCTACGGCGATTTGGGGCATCGTTCAAAAACGCTTATTTCTATGAGTTATTTATCGTTTTATGTTTTTTACTGCTTTTGGTGGACTTTTATTACGTTCTAGCTTTTGGCCCAAGTGTTTTTTGATGCCCGTTGTTATTTATATGATTGTAATGGGAGAAGCCAAATCAGTTTTGAAATATATGAAAAGTCATTTTTCTCTCCCAATTCACTAGTGAAAATCCCAATTTTCGGTATTCTTTGTGAATCAACGAATTTTGGAAGAATCGTTCCTGGTATTCTGTGAGAATCAACAGGTCCGATTTCCTATCCCGTTTTCTAGTCTACATCAAACCCCCTGCTGATCCTTCGGCTCCTCGACGTGATCAAGAGTCTCGTGGTGCCAATAGGACAAATCAGCGCCGCCAGAACTCCGGGTCATGGCAGCATGATGGGTCGTCCAAGCGAAATAATAACCAAGAGGCATTACCATCAATACAATATTTTTATAAAGACAAATATATACAGTTAATAGGTTCTATATTTGTGTTCAGTAGCAAGATTGTTGCAGATGTTGGCAGCAGACATAAGTATGTCATCAATCTAATCTGAACCATGTCAGCAGACTATGTGACAAAATCTTGCACCAGCAAGCTAGTGATCATTTTATAAGTGTCCCACACTCACACAATGATTACATGCTTCATCTGAAGTTATGGTTGTGGGGATTGGGGAAATAAGAAGGTAAGAGAAGTTCAGTGATTTTTCGGCCAACAAGTGGTTGATCATCTGCATGTGTTGATAACAGAACATCTAGATGCACCACCTATACAAGATAAATAATAATTAGATGAAGACGGTATGTGTGGACATGAATGATGGTATTCATCACACATGATACACCAATACATGATTGAACTTGGATCGAATGAAACAACAATAACAATAATGATACTAACCGATTGATAAACAACAATGTATAATGGCAGATCAAGGCACATGCGACGTCGGCATAACACGATACGACAACTACTCTCAACTGGAGTTATCACGATTGACTATGTGAGGTCAAAGTATAACATTGCGGATCCGCTTACAAAAGGCTTAAGCAGAGAGGTAGTACATAAGTCGTCGATGGGAATAGGACTAAAGCCCTTGGAGTAAGTTTGTACAACGGAAAACCTATCCTAGAAGATTGGAGATCCCATGATCTAGGCTCAATAGGACCACCTAATTGTACGAACTGAGATCACTGTGGGGGAGTACCTCAACATACTAAGGGAGTTACAAACTTCCTAGTCCATTCCTACTTAAAATCAGTTATATCAAGAGAGGTTAAGCATATGGTTTTTAATGATTTGTAAATCACCTATGTTAGAGAGAAGTGAGGTCGCTTCAAATGGAATTGGGGGCACAATTCCTAGAGCTCTCGCAGAACCAGGATGGTGATCCATGACCATAACGGACACAACTATGAGGGGTTAGCCAGACCAGGAAGAGTAATGTGTGATGTGTAATAACGTCTACGTAAAAAGGGGTTGGTTCAAGGACATCGCGTCTACTAACCGCTAGGAGACTAAGTATATGTCACAAAGGAGGGTTCAAAGGGAAACCTACCTATCCTGCATTACTTAACCTCTGAAATTTTATCATGACACTTGAGTGTATGAGACGATCTCCATTCATGTGGGGGATTGTTGGAAATTTTATAAACAATATTATATTATGAGTTAATATAACGATTATTTAATAATTAAGCCAAGATGAATGAGAGATCTTGTGCTTTTGTGTGTTGGAACCATAAATATGTGGGAAATTGAGCTTGTCCTACATAGGTGGAGAGATAAATCTTTTGTGTATTTATAATTAGAATTCTCTACACGAATGTATTCTTGTATGACAACTCACACCCAGTGGTAGCCAGGAGGGTGCGAAGCACCCGACACGCGCCCGCGTCCGCGCCTGGGACCGGGACGAGGGCGATGGGCGCTTTGATGGCGCACTTTGCACTTCGCATCGTCGCGAGCCGCTTGGAGACGCCTTTAGTATTTTTTAGATGCGTCTTGGCCTGGTGTTGTCAGCTAGAGACTGTTCAAATTCCACCAGTCAAATGATGAGTTACATAATTCATTGTGCCATTGAATTCTAAAATTTATTTTTATAAGTTTCAGAATTCATTGTGCTATTGAATTCTAGAATTGAATGGTGCATTCAATATACAGTTATGATTTCGAATTCTAACCAGTATATATACAAAGCTTTGTGCTTTGTTTTATATACACAGAACTGAAATCGTATGGTTCATACAACACACACATCAAACGAATTTCCTAACTTTGCATCTCTGCGCACTCTTGTTTCAGGTATCCTTTCAGGTGCTAGGCTAATCCCGGCAGTACAATCTGCTTAGGCTGTTGTACCCTGGGAAACATACGGGTTCACCTGGGTGGCCCGAAATTTGTTTTAAGGGAAGCGTGATCTTCACGTGCCTCAGTCACCGTCGTTTTATGTTTTATTTCTTCTTTCTTTTGTAACCTGTACTTAGTTTAATTTACATTTCTTGTATTGCATTTCCTTTCAGTTTAGTTCAAGTTCTTCTTTATGTTTTGTAATCAAAATATTGATAAATAAAATTGTTATTTTATTTATTTTGTGAACGGTTGTCCTACAGGCGCCACCCAGCTGAGGTGGCTAGGGGCGTTGCCCGACACCGGTTAGCCTTACTCAAAGCAATGTCTCGGGAGTTCACACCATTTCCTCTAGTCAATTATCTTCCATTTCGACTTTTATTTTTAATCCAGCTATATGATCGAGTTTGTACTTCTTATATGATATGTTCTTTAGATTTCTTCACCTTATCGAACATCATCTCATTGTGTGCTTTCCATAAGATCCAACAAGCAGAATATACAATCGATAACAACATGAATTTCTTCTCCCTATTCCTTTGGCAACTTCTAAAAGGGTAAGTGTTAAATCAGTAAAAGATCTAAACCATTAAGTGCTGAATCAGTAAGAGAGTTTGAACCATTAAAAGCTAGTATAACGTTTAACCTTCAGAGACAAATGTGCTTAACCCTTCAGAGACCAGAGACAAATGTCTGAATCATTTAGACATCTGCTCGTGAAACAAATAGTCTGAAACATTTAATGCTGAACCAGTAAGAGGTCTAAATCATTAAAATCCCATTAAGAGTTGAAAGAAACAACGACTAGTTCAGTTATGGATTTTTTTCCCAATCAATGAGTAAAATGTACCATACACCTATTGGGTTATATTTGCTCAGCCCAGCCCATCTCTAAGTTAAATGGGTTTTATTATGTTTATTATATTTATATTTATTTTAGAATAAAGAAAATCGAAAAGAAGCAAATTGAATCACAAGTTTGTTTCTTTGATGATTGTGACGTCAAAAGAGAAAAGGAGCCAAATATCTCCAACCCGTCCGAAATCTGGTTGTCTGAGCCATGTCAATGCTGTCCGAATTTAGATGTGGCGTAAGCGTTGGAGCCAGCCGCCCGACGATGTCCAAAGGTGAGGCGCCCAAACTTAAGGGCCTGGATTGTCTTGGTTCTTGCTCCATTTCCTTTTATTTGTTATTTTTTTTAACGATAATCTTCAATTTTAAGAGATTGGAAAGCTTAAATGAGCTTCTAATCGTTCCGGGGAAGATTAAAAGTTTTATTTAAGTCCACTGGTTAAAAGTTTTATCATCTCCCCATAAAAAAAATCTAATTTAAAATTAATTAGTTTTCAAAAAATCAATTTAAAACTTCCATGTTTTTACCTTTTTCATGAGTGTACTTTATCTTAGATATTACTTTTTTACTTATTTTTTTTGGAAGGTGATATTACTTATTAACTATTAAAATTAAATACATTTTTAAGTAATTAATTTTAAAGAAAAAAAATTGTGATGTGGAAAATGTAAGGATATATAAGGATGCTGTATGGTTGGAGGTGAAATTATGGGTTTTTTTAGGATTTGTAAGAATTCTTGAAGATTTATAACGATTTGTAAGGATATGATGTGACAGCTGACTAATCAGTTAAGGACGTCTAAGAGCCTCCATAGACAGGGGCGGATCTACCATCAAAGATCGGGTTCCTAGGAACCCATTCGGTTTGAAATTTTTAGTGTAAACGTATAAAGAAATCATAGAAGGAACCCATAAATAAATTAAGGGTGAACCCATTACAAAGCTATATAAGTTGTTTCAGTGGTGTAGCGCCTCTTGCTTAAGTTCCGAGTTCGATTCTGGATTATTATCTCATAAACCCATTTTTTTTTTACTGACAGTCCCCATACATTGAGAAAATAACAAAGTAAAAAAAAAAAAAGCAACCTAATCGCAAATTAAGAATAGGTGAGAGGGGCAGGAGATGGGTGAAATCATTAGATATAAACTTTTTATAATATGGTAAAAAGATGATCTTATAAAAATTGTGTTTCTTTACATGATTGTGTGTATGTTTGGTATGGAGCTTTTAAGAGCTTCTCTCTTTAAGCTTTTAAGAAAAAATTCCTACTCAATAAAAAAACTTATTTGGTTGAAGAAGCTTGAAGCTTTTAGGTTAGAAACTTGAAGCTTTTGGTTGAACGCTCCTACTAGTAGCGTTTAGAAGGAGCCATAAACTTTTAGGGAAAAATGACTATTTTAACCTCTAAAAATAGTGAAATTTTTAATACACAAACTTTTTAATTTTTTAAGTTATGTCCATTTTGGTCATTTTATACATTTTATTAAAAGCTCCAGCTACTCTGCCAAATACCAAATATATCTAAAAAGCTACAGCTACCAGCTTCCAGCCACCAGCCACCAGCCACCAGCCACCAACTACTTTTGCCAAACATACCCAATGTCTAAATATACAAAGATGATGATCACTAACCAAATCTTATAGCACGATAGTTTTGAATAGGTTCAATTTTTAAGGTGGATCTTAAATAAACCCAAATTTTATATTTGTTTTGACTGGTGATTAACGTGTAATGTGCTAATAGTTTGATTTTTTTTTTTAACTTTAAAACTTTAAATCCGTTGCTATTAGTTTATTCTCAATTTTCAAAGTTTAAAATATTTTCACTATATTCAAGTTTCATTTTCAATTATATGATTTATGAATTTAAAGAGATTGAAGAACTGAACCGAAAAAGTTGGCCGTAAAAAAAAGTGACCTGACCCGACCCAGCCCGAAAACCCTAACATTTGGTTGTGAAAGTTTGACTAACAAAAAAGTGAACTCATAGGAAAAAAATTCTAGATCCGCCACTATCCATAGAATTGGAGTTAGTCTAGGTGTGGTATTTTGTGGGCCTTGGAAGTTGACATAAGTAATGGTGCACAAATCGGGTTTTCTGAATACCCGGTTCCGGGTATGGAATCGGGTTCGGGTACGATCGGGTTCTACAAAATCGGGTATTGACAATACCCGGGTCGGGTCCGGGTTTTATATAAAAAATGTATACCCTATATACCCGGGTTCGGGTCGGGTTTTCTAATACCCGGGTATTATAATACCCTATTTTCGGGTTCGGGTAGGGTCGGGTATGGATCGGGTTGGGTTCGGTTTTGCTTCGGGTATGCCTCGGGTATTCATTTTTTTTTGGATAAATCATAGAAATATAAAATGCAAAACCTTTTTATTTCATAAAACATAGAAATACATGACACCTAAATAATCATTAAACCGGATCGAATAAGATGATGAACATAGATAGCTTCGAATAAATTGATCGTCTTCGTTTATTGTTCGTCATCAAAGATCCCTTTTATAGGGTATGGAGATACAATGTAAACCAAACAAATGATCATAATACACTTTCTAACGGCTATATAGCCGTTAACAAGGTAAAAAAACTCGAAAAAACACAAAAAACGAAAAAACCTGAACAGAGTATTGGAAAACCCGGACCGGGTATTGAAAAAACCCGGTTCCGGGTTCGGGTTGAAACCGGGTACTCGTAAAACCCGGGTTGAAAACGGGTATAAAAAACCCGGTTCCGGGTTCGGGTTTTATAAAAGAAATGCATACCCAACCCCTACCCTACGGGTAGGGTCGGGTTCGGGTATAAAAAACCCGGGTTTTATAATACCCGGTTCCGGGTTTTATTTTTGGATCTGGATCCGGGTTCAGGTTTTTTGTGCACCACTAGACGTAAGTCGACTTATATTTGGTGAACTTGGGCTGCTATCGATTCACACTAAATGGGGTTTTCTTAATGAACAAGTCTGACAAATGGAGACAATAATAAAAAGAAGAGTAAACTGCCATTTTGGTCCCTGTGGTTTGGCCAGTTTTGCCACTTTAGTCCAAATCTCAAACTTATTACATCTGGGTCCCTGTGGTTTGCATTTTGTTGCCATTTTAGTCCAAAATCCAAAAACCCTATTTTTTGACTGTTGCAACCTCCTATTTTGTCTTTTAGTTCAGGGGCATTTTGGTCATTTTGCTTTTCATTTAACATTTTCTTAATTCAAAAATTAATATATATATATATATTAATATACACACATACATATTCTGCAGTTCATCTTCATCGATATTCCATATATACACACATACTTCAGCTCTCTCTCTCTTCTCTGAACTACCACCACACCACCCCCACCACCCCCACCACCGCATCATCGACAACTTCAGCTCTCTCTCTCTCTCTCTTCTCTAAAACTTGCACACACATGTAATTAAGCAACACAATCTGCAAAATCAATCAGCTGTTAACAATCAATCAGCTGTTATTTGGGGATTATTTGGGGATGATGATGATTTATTTGGGGAAACTTCGAACCTCCTTCATTAGCATCAACAAAACCTGCAATAATCAACAAAACCTGCAATAATCAACAAAACCTCCTTCATCAGCACCACCGCTACCCCCACCTACTACCACCACATCCCCTCCCCTGGATTCCTCTCCACCACCACCATCCCCACCCTTCCCTAAATCAAAAGCCACCGCCTCCACCATCACCTAAACCTGCAACACCATCTGATTTTTGAACATACATACCCAATACCTAAATTGCAAAATAAGACACATATCTCACATCCACAAACCCTAAAACCCAAATCCCTCAAAAACCCATTAAAATTGGTTCAAGAAAGCTTACATGAGATCTTAAAACAGATTCCCTAATCTCACCACCCATGGCTGGGATTAAGAAAGAGACAGATAGATGGTATGGTCAGATTGAGGGGAAACCGATGATGGTGGTTCAACCACCACGCCACCCCCACAGCACCGCCGGCTGTGGGGTCCTGCTACCGCCTCCACCATCACCTAAACTTGCCGTCGCCGGACTTGAAGGAGAGTGATTGAGAGGTTGGAAGGGTATAAGGTGGAAGTGGGTTTAGGGGTGTTTTGCAGGAGGAAAGGGGTTGTCGGTCGTCACCATGCGCCGCCGCGCTGGTCGGAGATCGAGAGGTTGGGGAGAGGTTGGGGGTGGATGTTTGTCTGTATGTGTGTGAATGTCTGTATATGTATATATATATAATATAATTAATTTTGTTTTAATTTATTAAAAGAATAAAATAAAAAATGACCAAAATGCCCCTGCACTAAAGGAAAAAATAGACAGCTTTTAACAGTAAAAAAGGGGGGTTTTTGGATTTTGGACTAAAATGGCAACAAAAACCAAACCACATGGACCCAGATGTAATAAGTTTGAGATTTGGACTAAAGTGGCAAAACTGGTCAAACCACAGGGACCAAAATGGCAGTTTACTCTAAAAAGAATATAGGGTTTCATTTTTGGTCTTTTGTAAAGATGAGCATTCACATCCCGGAATCAAAATTTGTGTGTGGGGTTTTTAAAATATAAAGAGTATAAAAAGTGGTTGTGAGTGGAAAAGAGAGAAAATGTTACTGTTCGTCTGTATATTTGGGGGGACACTGTTCACCCACTATAATTTTTTAATATATATTGAAAGTGGTTGTGAGTGAAGGAGTGATAAAAATGTAATGATAAAGGTATAAAAATATTATTTAATTGAAAAGAAGAGAGAAAAAGTATTTATTTTTAGTGGAAATATATTGATATAAGAGCTGTTTTTTAGTGGAATGTATGTATATTTTTAGGGAGCTGGATGTGAATGCTCTAAGAGACGTCCCAAAGATCAATAATTTCTCGTTTGGTGATACCTCTTATTCGTTTATTTTATTCCATATACTTGAAGTAAGTTTATGCCAAATATATGATGATTATTGCATGTCTCTATTTTATCTAGAGAAGACTTTGTATTGCTATATTTTGATTTTTGGTTATAATGGATTTGAAGCAGCTCTATTAGTCCGGTGATTTTTACCCTCCTTTATTTTGAGAGTTTTTCCATACTAAAATTCGGTGTCTCTTTATTTTTATAGCTATTTGTTTGTAACCTCACATGTTCATTCGAATTGGGAATTTTTTTTTTGTCAAACGAATTTTGCTTTCGCATTTTTGTTTACAGTTTATGGCTGGGTTTCGCGTTTGGCTCGGCTCTTGTTATTGGGTTAAAACTTATTTGAAGGATGGAAGCTAATACAAGTATGATCGTGAATTTGAATGGTTCTAATTATCATGTCTGGAAAGGCAAGGTGAAAGACCTTCTTTATGTGAAAGATTGTTATTTGCATGTCTTTATTACTGATAAACCTAAGGTAAAACAGATGAGAGTGGAATATCTTGCACAAGAAAGTTTGTGGTTATATTCCCCAAGGGTTGATGGTAATGTTTTGAACCATATTAGAACTTGAGGAGTTGTATGCTCGGAAGACCGAGAACAATAAATTGTTCTTGATGAAACAGTTGATAAACTTGAAGTACAATGATGGAACCTGTTACTCATCACTTGAATGTTTTTCAGGGTATTATTAATCAGCTTGCATGAATGGGTATTAAGTTGAAGACGATATACAAGGTTTATGGCTCCTTGGTACTTTACCGGATTCTTATGAGACTTTTAGGATATCATTGCCCAACTCTATAGGAGAGGAAGACAGGAGAACATGTGAGCGAAAAATAAGGAAACTCATTATGTCTAAGTTATTAAGTTTACAAAGTAAGCTCTATAGTTTAATCACTAATCATACTTAAAAGAATGATACATAGAAAATTACCAAATCAACCGTGACCTGAGATAGGACGTGTGTTCATGGCATTAGAGAAAGTAACATTGGTAAGGCTCCTTTGCCACTGCCTGACATATCTTCGCATAACAAAATCTTAGAAAATCATTCTTTCATCATTTCAAGCTCTATAGGATGCATGATTATTAAATATACAAATTCAGTAGAGCCATCGATTTGACCAATAACATAATTTCTTCAACCTCTTTCTTATGATATACTCGTAAAAAGTATTATAAGCTTATACTCTTATTATGATGTTGGAAAAAATATTCGTATTGATATAACATATATACATTAGGAATTTGAGTGATTTCAACATCAGTGGCGCCCGAGATATGAAGCTTTTGAAGAAACAGTTGACCACCTACTCAACACATGCACGATGGCGAAATCTGTGACAACCCGCAATTGTAGGTTAATACTTTAACCTAACCACAGTTAATTTATACATATATCATTACACTACATTTAACTAGGGTTAATTAAATGAGTCTACTTTGGTAATTCGGGGAATTACCGGAACACACACACAAGTTAATTCTCGAACGTTGGTGACTAACACCAATAATAATTATAAACGGACGATTTAGATGAAACTTATACGTTGCATGATAAATACGTGAATTATGTGCTTTACTGTGAATTGTATGATATCATGTGTTTCTTGTGTGAAAGTTATATAGTTAGGGGTGTTTAGAGTTATTTGTGAAACTCTAATAAACTACTCAAAACCCTAAACTCCCCATATCTCACTGTACGACAATTCTCTACATCATTTCTTTGATCTTTTGGCTACACCAAGTTGTCACACAAATCATCAATCTGTGGTCTTCCAATTCTCCTAGAACAATCTTTATATCAGTCTAAGGTAAGTGTTTATGTTATAAGTGGTTATTCTTGTTCTTTTGATTCCATGCAAAACCCTAGAGATCCAACGTGTGATCTGTGATAAATTGATAATGCTTGAATGACTAAATGTGTGTTGGTGAATGATTATGTAGTTGTTCGTCAACACTAGGAATGCTCTTGTTATGATAAAACTGCTAAATTGATTGGTATCATTGTTGAGATTAGGGTTTTGATCGTAGAACTATAACTGTTACATTGAGAAGCTGTTTGATTTCTGCTTGAACTCGTACTGGGTGTTTGTTAACTGGTCCGACTTTGTGAAGTCACAAAATCCAGGGTTAACATATATGCCAGGTCCGAATATGTGTGCATGGCCAGATTTGAGTTTATGTTTGAGTATACATACATCCATTGGTTCCGAGTTTAAAGATGATACCTATGTTTTCCGAGTTTATATATGTAATATATATGTTATTCTGAATTTATCATGAGGTCCGAATTTATATGTATAACCATGCTCGTCCGTGTTTAGTGAATGTAATCATCTTCCGAGTTAAAGTATGTGGTACTAGTCCGAGTTTAAGTATGTGATTTTCGGATTTGTGAATGAAACATAGTGTGTCCGAACTTAACCCTAGAGTCCGAGTTTATATGTCTATACTTGTGCTTGTTTGAGTTTAATAATTGTGAATGGGAGTCCAGATTTATTCTCATGGTTCCGAGTTAATAAATGCTTATAGTGTTCCGAGTTTGATTGTTTATATGAGTTCCGAGTTTACATGCATATTTATGTTGAGTCCGAGTTTATGTACGTTGTATATGAATTCTGAGTTTATATGACTAAGTGGGTTCCGAGTTGGTAAGTTAAGTGAATCCGAGTTTAATCATATGTTCAAGATGAACCCGAGTTAATGATATATCCGAATTATGAGTACTGCGTGATGCCAGCGTTTTCCAAAGTCACATTTCTTGTCACCAACTAGAGAGATCCATTGTGTATTGTTGTATGATAAACGTGTTAACCTGATCACATAAACACTGGTTGTTTGGACACTTAGGGTATTGCAAAACCCTACTTGAATGCATACTCATACGTTATTGTACGATAGGTCATGTGTAATAGATCAAAAACTTTATTAACGCGTTAAAGCACGTTAATACTTACCGAGCAAACTAAGGTGAGTTCACTACTCTTTCACAAGCATGCGTCCCGGGGGGACAAACTACTATTCCTGTGAGGAATACTTTTATAAATGTTGTAGTTTAATTTCGATGTTAGTTAATAAACTCAAACTCTATCACAAAAGTCCCTAGTTACTACCAAACTAGTTGCCTTGGAGGCAACGGGGTATTAATTAATAGCGCTATTAGGTTTGACACACCTCACACCGTGCTGGGAGCCGGGCGTGAACTAAGGACCTTCAACATTTGATCAATGCTGATAGACATTGATGAGGGCACAACAAACATAACAGTCACCTCGGTATCGAGTTTATTATTCTTGAGATGTCTTTAAACTAAACACCTACTTGATTTACATTAAACAAAACTGTGAACTCTCCAGCTTTATGCTGATACACTTTTCTGCATGCTTGGAGGTAGTTAGATACAACTTGCATGGGAACTTGCAGTCTGAGGAGCTAGGAGTGTCATGGGGCGTGTTACGCGTTACAAACATTTGATACTTTGCGTTTTAAAAACATATTGGTTTTGATTGTTTGAAACATTTACATTTGCTTCTGCTGAACATGTACTTTGATTGAAATGTTTAATTTGAAATTCACTAATTGTGTTGGATATGACATGTGTGTTGATATTTTACTATTAGTTCAATGTGATTAGTGGCTCCTGGTATGTCACTCGCCTCGCGGTAAAACTCTACCGGTGGTAATTTGGGGGTGTGATAAAATCTGTATGGACTTGCTACTTATCTCAACCGCGGAAGCTTTGGAGTGCATTGACAGACAATCAGGGTCACCCGTTTGGAAGAAAATAATCAAAGTTGTGTTCCAAACAACTATGTGGCACATTTGGAGGGCATGAAACGACAAAGAATTTAATGGCATCCAAAAGGCGGGTGGAAAAGTAGTAGAAGAAATAAAGGCTGACAAATTTTATGGTCAAAAGCTAGATCAAAGTTTAGTAATACTGTGTGGGAGAGATGGGTGGATTTTAATATTAGAGATATTGTGTCGTAAGCATATATAAGAGGGGGGGGGGGGAGCTATTTTTCTATTTTTGTTTTGTATTTTTTTGGTTTTACAACATATGCTGGCCCTGTTCTATTATCACAGAATTCGATCGTTTAAAAAAAGGAATTTGAGTGTCTCTTCATTTTTATTAACTTATTTCTTTTAATTAACAATGTAAATTGATCATTAGAAATTATGAATATGAAAAGTAGTTGCTTTGAATTAACAATTTATTCTTTGGTTTTTCCAAAAGTTAAATAGCAACATCCACACCATTGTAAGTACCTTTGTGAAGCTTCGCAAATATTTACAAAGAAGTAACAACCTGCATGATGTATTGAACAAATATTAAGAAATAGTGTTACATATCGACCTACACATTTTGTAAAAAGTAAAAGAAAGAAAAAGGAAAGATAACTGGTCTGACCTAATGCGAAGCCTACCATTATTTGACCTCTACTTTATAAGTAATGGTAGCCATGTACTCAAAGCAGTAATACGAATACATCCATCAAAAAGTTTTAAAATTGAGAGCCTTCTCAATATGAGGTACAAAACCTATACTTTAAACCTATTACAATCCCATTATTTTCAGCATATATCACCAAAGACTAACATTTTAAAACAAAAATGTAACATGATATGTGATAAAATATATACCTCAAAGGAAAAGGAGGTCATTAAAATCAATTTATGCACCATAAGGGCATTTTAGTCATAATATGGCATATTTCATGAAGTTGCATAAAAACTCAAGAACTGATTATAATCAAGTAGTATAACCACATAGGGTTATTTAACACTATAATATGATCATAATACAACTTAGAATCAGTAGGTAAAGTTGCTAAATCGGGTCAGAATCGAAAGTCAAAGCAGAAGTCAAACTGCTTGACTTTCGGTTGCGAACCGACACATAAACTGGAAATGACGGGCTGAACATGTTTATACATGTTCTAATATTAGTTACCAACTGAGTTAGTGTCAAAAACATGTGTTTAAAACTTTACAAGTTCGTTTATAAGTTTTTCGAAAATATGTCGTTTGACTTTTTTATTGAACTTAACTTTGACCGTCATTTGACCAACTTAACGTGATTTCCAATAGGTTCCCTTTTAAGGGATTAACACCTACCTTATTACGATCACGTAGCTATGTTTGATTCGAACAATGGCTGGACCATAATGGTCTAAACTGAAAGTCAAAACAAAAGTCAATTTGCTTGACTTTCGGCTAATAAAAGCCTATAAAATAAAAAGAGTAGGGATTGAACACTTACAAGTGGTCCAAGAAAATTTTTAGAACTTAGAGGGAGCTTCCTTTATGATCAGGAACCTCCAATGTAGCAGATAAGAAGAGAAATGAGGAATAAGCAAAGGAAAGTGTTGAACAAGGGTCTTATTTATAGTAGAATAGAGTGCATAGGATTGTTCCAGGTGTTTAGAACTGTTGTAGGATCATTCCAAGTGTGTATGGATGTGTAATGAACTGAGGATGGGTGGCAAATTATGAGAGAGGTGGCAAGAGGGCAGAGTTTCTTGGCCTCCAAACAAAACTGCCACTGGTAGTCCCTTACGGGCCGTAAGGGATAAGTCCTTGCGGTCCGTATGGACCTTATGTGCGCAAAAATATTGAACAAGCTTATGGACTGTAAGGGGTAAATCCTTGCGGTCCGTATGCGACCATCAAAACTCAAAAGTTTGATATTTTTCATATTTAGTCCCTCCACATTCATACTTTCCAATATCTACAAAATTAGTCCCTCTCATCAAAATTATTAGGCATATTTGAGAGTGGACACGTGTCATTATATAATTCGACACAATTTTACGAGGTGTTACAGATATGCATATGTAATGTATATATGTGTGGGCCATCGGGGGCAACAGTGAACTTGCATTAATTTTAACGTTATTATACTAATTTTGTGAAAATAAAGTTAAAACGGCGAGCGGTTAATCATGCATCATGTGGTGGCGTTGATAGTTTAAAGACAAAAGGGAACATGCACTAATCGGCCTTTGTCCTGATTATTGAGTGTTATGTGCCTTATGTTCAATGTTTGATGAAAAAGTACTATCGAGTCGGGGATCTCACTAGAAGCAGCCTCTCTATTGCTACGGGGTAGAGGTAAGGCTGTATACATGTGACAACCCGCAACTTCAGGTTACTACTTTAACCTAACCATAGTTAATTAAATCAAACATTCATAGCACTGCATTTAACTAGGGTTAGTTAAATGAGTCTACATTGGTAATTTGGGGAATTACCGGAACACATACATGATAACTCTCGAACATTGGCAACTGACGCAAACAATAATTATAAACGGATGGTTTATACTAAACTTACGTGCTGCATGACAAATACATGAACTATATGCTTTAATTGTAAATTACAGGTTACTATGTGGTTTATGTGTGAAAGTTATATTATTAAGGGGGTGTTTAGAGTTATTTGTGAAACTTTAATAACTACTCAAACCCTAAAATCTCCAAAACTTCTCTGTACGCATTTCTACACTCCCTAATCATCTCTAATCTCTCTTCAATCATTCTTGGCTTCACAAGTTCACACACATCAATCCTTGATCTTCAATCCATCTAGATTTAATCAGAGGTAAGTGTTTATGATTACATGATACATTGTTAATCTTGCTCTTTTGATTCATACAAACCCTAGACGATTCAAACAATTGATTGTGTGCGATTGATTATGCCAATAAATATGTAATTGTTTAGACAAATGATTGTGTAATGATTGTTTGATGTTTGTGGTATGACAACACTGTTAGATTATGTCACACCCTCAAAATCCACAAGCGGAGTATTACCGCGAGGCGTGTGACTGACCAGGATCACACCACCAATCATAATAAACATTAAGCAAAGTAAAGTGAAACTATCGCAAACAAAACGTTTAATGTTCACAAAACCAAAGTCCAAAACCAAATTTAGAAGTTAGCGGAAGCATAAAGTTTTAAAAACCCATAAAGCAGTTTATAAAATCATAAAGTTTATTAGTAGGAACCCAACAATTGGTTCCTTGCCACAACGTCCACTCCTCGTGCAAGCTCCATCCATGTACCTAACGACCTGCAAAGTATGCAGTGGGGTGTCAACAAAAAGTTGGAGAGTTCACAGTTGGTTGTTCGTTTTAATGTTGTTCCAAAAACCCAAAAGTTGTTAAGTTCCTTGTTCTTTATAAAAACATGCCATGGGGAGCTACCCTACTGTTTTAAACCACTAGACCCGTTACTGTACCGACTACTGACTGTAATTATGTTTAGTGCCCCGTGTCAATGTCTATCGTCATTGACTAAGTGCCCAAGAATATTAGTCCACGCCCGTCCTCTACGGCACGGTGTGAGGCTTGTCAAACCTAATAGCGCTATTTAACTAATAACTCGTTCGCCATTGGCCCGGCGATTAAGTAGATACAAAAATGGAGGACTTAAGATAGAGTTGTTGTCTAGTAAGTTTAAGACATGTATTATAATGGTTGTCACCCTTCCCAAGGAGGGTGGAGTACGTATTCTACCCAAGGAGAATATGCAGGTTGTATCCCACCTTGTTGTTGTTTAACCCATTCCCAAACCACCGGGAATCCCATGCTTTGATGAAAAGTGTGAACTCACCTTTGATTGCTCGGTTGGTCTCCTAAAATGGTTAACAGTCAAGGTAGGTCAATCACGTCCTAATACGATTACCATTTAGTTCATTAGTGTGTTCAAATAAGGCATGAAGCTCCTACACGCATCTAACACGTAACATGCACTCACTTTGACAACTTACGTACATACCCATATTCCATATAGAAGTACTCATGATCAAGCACACAATAATTCACATAACACTTTCGTTGACATCAAACATATTTTATCATTCTTAGATAGCATAACCGACATCTAGACACGCAAATCACAACTTATAATGTTTCAGCTTTAACATCCAAAACTGGGATGTTTTTGGGTATTTTTATCAAATAGTTATCTTGTTCCAAAAATTCTAAATAATTTACAGAACGTTCTAAACGGTCCATGTCACCTTGTGTAAAAATCTCAAGACCTGATTCATTACCGATTATTTAATAAAAATCATTTACTGGGCTGCAGTCAGATTCGTCACTTTCTGACTGCAGTCCACGGAAAAATTCATTTAAAATTTATCGTCAGCCCGATTGGTGAAATTCTTGTTGGATATTTATGACAACACCCGTGCCCAGCTATTGTACGAATTTCATGACCTAACTCTATCCAGATTACAAGTTATGACGAAAAACGTAACACATGTTTTCTGCAGAAAAAACGCAGCTTTTGCTGCTGTACAAAACAGGCCTTTAAAAATAGCAAACGACCTCAGAAAAATGTGATTCAGCGCCATTTGAAGTGTTTTTCTAAAATGTATGATTTAGACTTCAGAAAATCAAATTTTCGATCTATAACGGTCCGTTTACAGCCAACTGAAGTTGGCTTTTCGTTAATCAGCATTCTGTTTTTCATTTAAACGACACTAAAACGCATGCAAACGATCACGACACTTCCTAATAACGACTAACAGCAGATTAACCTTCAATTATCATCTAACCATATCAATAATCACATAACCCTAGATATAAATCATCATGATTTTCGCAAAAACGCAGCCAATGATCATGTATGCATACGCATCATCAATTAACTCAAACAATAGCGTAATCACCCGAAACTAATTGTGAAACCGGTATTCATTAATCACACAAGACTCAAAATCATAGCCATGTCTACACATAATCACATCATGAATCGCAGTCTAATCAAGAACACTTACCTTGGAGCGAAGAGAAAGAACTAACGAAGATGAAAGGTGAATCAAGGAGCTGGATTTCGAATGGGGTGGGGGGGTCTCTTCTCTGCCGTCACACACAAGGGGAGGGGGTAGGGTTTGGTTTTTCTTTTTTCTCTCCATGCACATACGTATACAATTTAAAACATAGGGGTGTTTGGGTTTTGTGGGCCGAGAAGGGAAGGGGTGCGGGTTGGGCTTGTTGGTTCGCACAAGGGGAATAGGGTGGAGGTTTGGGCTTGTTGTTTCGCGCAAGGGGTATGGGTGGCGTGTTGGGCTTCGATTTGTTCTTGGGTGGAAGGGTGGGTTCGGTTTGGGTTTTTAAGGTAGCGGTTTCGTGTGTTACACGCAATAACTAAATTAAAATGTTCCGCAACGCAACTTACATACAACAATGATTCGCTTCGCAAAATAACGTATCATAATGTTTCAGTTTCGGGTTTCGGTTTCATACAATTCACATTACACATTGTCAAGCACACAACCGTTCAAATATAATCAAACACCATTTTCAATTCACATATCGTACACGAAATTACAAAGTAACGCGAAACATAACAGGGATTTATACGAGTTGTCACAGATTAATTGAATTGATGCCTGACATTGTTGACTTCTGTGCATTTGGGGGTTTCTGTTCGTAGAAATCTTGAAGAATGAAATCCCTGATTGTTGTCAGACTTTGTGAAGTCACAAAGCCTATATCCGCATTTGTTAGTGTAAGACCCAACTTAAATAGCAAGATTTAAAACACAAGATAAACATTTAATGCCAAAATATTGAGTTTACAAAAACTTTCATGATCTTAAAAGACCATATTTGATTCTAATATTCCAGTTTAAAAGCAAGTTATCCATCAAACTTACAAAACATAACTTCAAGTGTCTACTAGATAAAGTTTGAAAACATAGTTCAAGTATCTACAAAATGTCAAGGCAAAATAGATCAAGTGCGGAAGCTTCGATTAGTGCGTTCGGTTCTTGTCAAATGCTTGATCACCATCCGTATTTTGTTCGTCAACACCTACGGTCAAAAACCATGTAAACCTTAGTTATAACACTTTATAAATGAAGTATAACAAGTTCTAAGCTCAAAACATAACAAAAAAAAGAACAAAATTCGAGCTGGGACCCGGTTGCGCTACGCGAGGGAGAGAAGGGGGCCCCGTCGCGTCGCGCGACGGCGAATGCGTTCGGCCGTGGCGCAGCGCCAGGGGCCATTTTCGACAGAATGTTTGTTGTTTGATGCTGAAACTCAGCCCAACTCTCTTATTCTAAATTCCAAACTTTAAATCGTCATAACTTTTGACTCGGGCGTCCGTTTTAGCCGATTCTTTTTCCTACGCGACCGTAATTTAATTACGGACGCGTTTATCAACACGTTTTGCATAAAAATATTATTTCAAGAGCAGTTGGCTTTTATTTCATCTCTTGTTTATTCAACTCATTTGATACACGTTCCCTAACTTGCATTGTTGACACCTCTAATTTCAAACCATATCACCCGTTTTCCATGTTTACCAATTATGACTTTCGCTTCCCTCCCAAGAGTGCTCATGTCATAACAATCATGCTTAATCCTAAGGATTTAATCATGCTTTTCGGAATCGATTGACAAACAAATGTTCCGAACTATAATTCCCTCTACAAGGGCGCATGTTTTTACAACGGATTTGCGTATCAGTTACATGACTTACGCTTGATACATAACCAAATTAAAGTGATGGCTATTAGTTTTAGATTTGTAACACAAGTTGTTTTGACCTGTTTGGATGCCGAATGGATATTCCCATTGCTAGACACATCCAAGCTCTATTACTAACTCATGTTTTGACCCGTTTTACTTGTTTAAGGCATTTTGTCACTTTCGTGACATATAGATTCATCTTGTTTACCAAATTTCAATATAACAACATAAGACTAACAATTAAACATAATGTAGCGAAACGGTAAATTTCGTACCTTTAGGGCACACCTTTCCCACGCGTATTCCCTCCGGCTTGTCCGCTTGACGGTCCGGATTCCTTGCCTAGAGAGTTCAATTTACAATTGGTTTAGAACTCTTTACATGATTATTAACGCATTATTATAAATAATAATCAAATCTGCGTTTTCATCCTATTTTTAACATTTAAATCCCTACTTAGGCATTTCAACAAACACCTAGTGGGTAAGATTTTTCACATAATCATTACCAAGTTCATGACTTTTAATTATCATCTAATTTCACTTCAATTAGTCAACTTTACACATATCTTAACATCAATATGTCTGAAATTACTTCTTAAGTTCAGATTGTGCTAGAACAAGAGTTATAATTTTAGCATTTATCAAGTTTCTTCAAGCTCATCAATCACCTACAATGGTGATTATGAAACCTAACAAGTATCATGCAAGATTTTGTCAAGAAATCATCTAGGGTTTATCCCTAGACACTATATTACTTCTAATTTCACCCATGCAAGACATAATCAAGGTCAATTTCAGTTCTTCACAATTAACCAAGAATTTGAGATGAATCAAAACATCAAGATTTTACATACCTTACGATCCCTTAGACGAGGTGATCGATAATCTACATTCAGAATTCGATTTTGCCCTGATTTGAGCCTTCAATTTGTGAGTTTAGTGAATGTTAGGGTTTTGAGGGTGGTTGGTCGCCCTGCTCTGCTCTTGATCGATTCCAGACACATCTGAGGATGTGTTTGGATTTTGATTTATTATGTTTTAATAACATAAGTTTCCATTTTAGCATTTTTAGCCCCTCAATAAAAACCAAGTAAATCTCTAGATGTTTTATCTCAAGTTTCTTTGTTATAACTAAGTTTGCGACTAACTGGGTTATTTATCATAGTCAGCTTACTCTCGTTTATTTTAAACTTTATAATTCTAATATAAAGTTTTGTATTTTCGGGGTGTTACAGTTAGAATTTTGTTAAGTCCGCATTTGTTAAATAACTCTAGTGTCTGCATTTGTTAAGATACAAAATGTCCGTATTTGTGATGTTGAGAACAGTCTGCGCTTGTCAACATATTAAAGGATCTGCATTTGTTAGAACTAACATGGTCCGCACATAATCAAATTAACAATGTCCGCACTTAGTATGTTTAGATGATCCGCACTTAGTCATTTTAAAGAAGTCCGCATACGTATTGTGTGTATGGTCCGAACATATTTAAGATTGTGTGGTCCGAACTTAAAGGTTTATATATATATATCAGAAGGGTTGTCTGCACATAGAAGATGTTAACTAGTCCGCACTTGCCTGATTTTTTATATGTCTGCACATACAAAACAATCAAAGGGTCCACACTTAGCCAATTTGGGATGTCCGCACTTATTGTTAAGTTTATATACATCCGCACATAAGGAGCATAGGTCGTCCGAACTTACAACTGTTATTATTGTGTCCGCATTTGTATTCCTAATATATTATCCGTACATATTTGTTAGAGGTCCAAATTTGTGAGGTTTAAAAAGGTTTGAACTCATTTAAGTTAAAGGTCCGAACATGTAATTGAAATGGTGGTCCGTACTTAATTCAATTCAGTGATCCGCACATAATCGCTTTAAAAATGTCTGCATTTAATCTGTTATATATGATCCGAATATAAGATTATAAGGCTAGAGGGTATGGTGCCCATCCTCCCTTGGAGGATGATCCGCCACGTAGGCGCCACATCATAGTCCTCCCAAGGATGGTCTATCCCACATAACTAGAGGGTATGGGAGGATGGTCCTAGATGATCCTACCCCACCACTTTTATGTTTTTTATTTTTTTAATCTTCTACTTTTTTTAACATTTAACAAATAAATTAACAAAATATTTTCATTAATATTAAAAAACATTACATAAACTTAAAAAAAAAACATAAACTAAAAAAAATAGACTAAAAAAAACATAAACTTAAAAAAATCCTAATATATTAAAAAAGCTACTAGTCTTCGTCCTCCATGTGGTCGTCTGGTTCGTTTTGAGCGTTTTTCCAAATGTACTCCACCAAGTCCGCTTGTAGGTTATGATGTGTGTACTCCTTACGTAGAGCGAACATGTTCAAATCTTGTTGTTCCCCACTAACTGGAACATAATTTCCGGTAGACGCGTTTTCGTCGTACTCGCATATCGCTCTACCTTCGTCTTCAGTGATCATGTTATGAAGGATGATACAAGCGTACATAATGTGTCGTAACCTCTTTGGTGTAGACGAACGTGCTAGATGTTCAATGATTTGCCATTTTTTTTGTAGAACACCAAAAGCCCGTTCAATATCTTTTCTCGCACCCTCTTGATACTTCGCAATTTTTTTTTTCTTTTTTCGTCTGTCGGCTGCGGAATAGTTTTAACGATTGTCGAGTACGTTGGGTATATTCCATCGGCTAGGTAGTAACCTCACCTGTATTCCACCCCCGAAACCGTAAAACTTGTGTCTGGACCTGTTCCCGCCACTACATCGTCAAATATCTGTGACTGGTATATGATGTTAAGGTCATTGAGCGAACCAGGTAGACCAAAAAAAGCATGCCAGATCCAGAGATCCTGTGACGCAACAGCCTCTAGAATAATAGTCGGATGTCCATGATCTCCCCTAGTATACTGACCTTGCCAGGCAACTGGGCAGTTCTGCCACGGCCAGTGCATGCAATCAATGCTCCCGAGCATTCCTGGGAAACCATGTCTCTGTTCGTGTGCTTGATATAATTTTTGAACGTCGTTTGCGTTCGGTCTCCGCATGTATCTCTTGCTATATAATTTGACAACCCATTCGCAAAACTTGTGCAAACATAGACATGCGGTTCTTTCAGACATCCTTATATACTCGTCTAATTCATCGGGTGCGTAACCGTATGCCAGTTGGTGAATGGCCGACTTACATTTTTTGTAAATTACTGAAACCATTTTGCCCCCTAGTGTGACACCTGTGCCTCTGCAACCATCAAAAAAAATACCAAATCAATGAAATATTGTGTTTCATACTTGGGATTTGTATAAATATGTGTATCATGTGCACATATCAATTCTTATTTCGAGCTTTAAATCGCTTTCTGGAAGATTATACGCGATCTGATGCGTAAATATAATCAGTTTATCACGACAAACACTCCGGAATAATGAAATAGGCTTAACATACCTTAAATAACCTTTACATAACTTAGAAATAAGTTTTGGAGGGTTGGGCATGCCGAAATCAAGTTTATTCGATCACAGGGACTAATTTCGACAAACTGTGAAAGTATGCCAATTCGTACTGTGACGAACATTCCGGAACTTGATCATAATTTAAATATGCCCTAAATATCCTTTACATAGCTTATAAATAGGCTTTGAGGTGTTTGGTGCGCAAAAATATACTTTTGGATCAAACAGGGACTAAAAGCGTCAAAAAGTGCATAAGTTTGCATTTTCGCGCATATCTTACGTTCTGAATATATCCGGACATCCAAAAATTTATGTAATCATTAAAATATTTTATTTTAATGATTGGCTTGATAAAATTCCATTCGTCACGTAATTTGGTTCGTTTTTCGCGTCCGTTCATGTTTGAAACTGTTTGAACTGTTGGGTTAGGGAAGTGATTAGGTAACGGGGCGGGTGTAATGTGTTAAAAGCATGGTGGATACGCCGCTGGTACTTCCTATATATAAGTGCTTTTAACACATTATATATCGTTGCGTTATTTAGATCACTTGGGCAAGGTTATCAAAACAAGGTTATATTACAAGGGTTTCCTAACAATATAAACCATTTGAGTTTTATTACAAAAACAATATACGATTTGGGTTTACAAAACAAATGTTTTGAGTTAAGATTCATGGCATCAAGATTTTATAAATTCTAACCACACTGTTTTGACTTGGTTATTTCAATTTACATTACAAACATTTTACAAAACTTGGTTTTCTAATCATCAATTAACAAAGGTGTTCAAGTTATTCTCAAAATATAAACGAGCCATGAATCTGACACTCACATAAAACCTATGTACTCGCTGGCATTTTTATGCTGACGTATTTTCACATGTGTTTCAGGTATCATAGTTGGTGATGATTGATGATGATATTGATGCATGCTCACATAGGAACGGACGAGGCCTTAGTGACTTAATAACAATGAAAGTCTATTTGTTCATGTTTTGTTTCAAATTTCAATGTAATGTAATACATTTAACTCAATAAAACAGAACTTCAATCCATGTGTTATGAAACAATGATTCTGTTACAACACTCCCCGACGTTTCCGCCGCGATTTGTTATTTTACGCGGTCGGGGTGTGACAGAAAAGTTGGTATCAGAGCTCATGGTTATAGGGAGTTAGGTTATTAGTAATGCTTTGACCTAGTCTATAACCTTCCTAGGACCCTAACGCGAGTTTACTTGCGTATAGTCATAAAACAATACCGTCATCTATCTTTAGGTGACAACCACAATAAGAACACAAATTTCGGATCTGCTTTGAAAACCAATCATCTGTTCTAGGATGATTTATTACAAGGTTTTGAACCTTCAAAGTTTTCAAAATCTTGTCAAGGTTTGGGTCTTATTAATGTGAACACGTGCAATCTGGAAGGGTGGATGCCTGTATCCTGCGTTTTCTATCTAAGGCTAGAGTGTTCGTACAAATCCACATAATCGGACCAGTCACTCTTACCTGGGAACTCTTGGGGTGAGTGTCCACTTATAGGCTAAAGCATGTCTTCGCGATACATTATGAGGACCTATTTACTTTGATTCAGCTTTTGTGCGTCGTTTGTTTGCTTCGTGGTTCGAACGAATGACCATCACCCATGCCTTTTGGTCGGAAATTGTAACATCCTTACCCAATGCCAATTCACTTGTTTTATCTCATGCTTCCTCTTTTAGAATGCCTCCTCGATGCGATAATCAGATACCTAATGAAGAATTGGCAGCTATCATTACGCAGCAAATGGCTGCTGCGCTCCCAAACATCATTGGTCAATGTAACCTAGCCCTCAACAACAATAATGCCCCATGCAACTTCAAGACATTCAACTCTGCCAAGCCATCAAAATTTTATGGGTCTCAAGGGGCGACTGCACTTCTGCAATGGTTCGAGAGTTTAGAGAGCACCTTCAGACACGTTACGTGTCCTATCGAGCGAAAGGTAGAGTTCGTATCTAGTGTTTTTGAGAAACGAGCTTTAACATGGTGGAATGGTGTGATGAGAGATAGGGGTGCCGAGGTAGCACTGGCTCAAACCTGGGAAGAACTTCGAGCTCTAATGATGAGGGAATTATGTCCTCGTTATGAGATTAGGGCATTGGAAAGGGAATTCGACGATCTTAAGCAAGATAGCGGTGAGCATCGAGCCTACACGGACCGTTATGAGGATTTAAGTCTGTTATGCCCGAACATGGTTACGCCTTTGGATAAGGCAATCGAAAAGTACATTGATGGCCTCCCTGACGCAGTACAAGACATTGTGACTGGTAGCAATCCCACTACAGTTAGGCAGGCCGTTGAGCTATCCGCTACCTTGACTGAATCTCAGATCAGGAAAGGTAAACTTTTCCAAAAGGATGACAAGAAACCGATCGAGTAATCGAAGAGGATGAGCAAACTGAATCCTCCAAGAAGTCAAAGAAGCGAAAGGCTTCTCAGAACTTCACCGTGGTCGCTCACAATGATCAAGCTGTCCCCAACCAACCAGCTCAACCCCCTGCTAGGAAACCATACAACGGAACTGCACTCTTGTGCAACCAATGCAGCCTTCATCATCATGCCAGTGTGAAGTGCCGCAAATGCCAAATTTGTGGACTTATTGGTCATACAGTAAGAGTTTGCCCAACTGTAGCTGCACCAAATCAAGCTGGCAACAATCCTGCTCAAGCTCGTTTTTTACCAGGTTCTTGCTTCAACTGTGGCGAGATGGGCCATTTTCGAAGAAATTGCCCAAAGTTTGCTAATGCAAATCCAGCGTAGGGATGAGCATCTGACCGACGGGAAGACAACGCTGTTTAGAAATAATCAAGCTTTATGTATTATTTTCTTTTGTTGTCAAGGTCTATGAAACAGTTGTTGTTGTTGTTTATAAATAAATCTTTTATTTACATTGCAATGTATTTATGTGGTTGCATGTATAATTAACATATCCCCTACAATACCGACAATCAAGGAATCGTATTCCTTGAAGAACAGACTACCCCCAAAATTCTTCCATTTTATAATCTCTTGCGTTTTCCACGAAAATCCTAAGTACCCGTTTCTTCCAAGGAAACGAAGTACAAGGCGCAAGTTACAACTCTGGACAAATACCCAAAGTACCACTATAAATCCTTAATAGGGTACCTAAGGGTATTTCCGTAAGTGCTTAATTGTTGTCTACCTTAATTCAAATATCATGTTTCCTATAAACGAAATCGAATTTTTGGAAGATCATCCTATCTTTTCAGATAGATCCTTGAGGACATTGAAGTCCGTCGACTGGGTTCCTGGTGTACCTTGAATACCCATGTTCAATCGACGTCAAGTTAATAACAATTAATAACAAACTGATAACATTAATAACCAAGAAAACAATTATGTGCTTATGTGTTGACCCAATCAATGTTGTCTTAAGCTTGTTTAAATTCTATTCCTTTCACATTATGAAACAAACTGTGCGAACTGTGCAAGAAATTACGTAATTATGGATGCATACATAATTATGGAATTTAGTGCACAGAAACCACATCAAGTTTTGTCATGTGTCTAGAGTTAATTCTATTCATTTCCATTTCTGATGAAGCACCCGTTGAAAATGACTCCGTCCGTTCATTTTCGTTTCTAAAGAATGTCCGTTGAGGAAATGAATATCCATTTGATTATTCTATTCATTTCAATTTCTGATGAAGCACCCGTTGAAAATGAACCTGTCCGTTCATTTTTGTTTCTAAAGAATGTCCGTTGAGGAAATGAATATCCGTCTGATTATTCCTTCATTTCCATTTCTGATGAAGCCCCCGTTGAAAATGACTCCGTCCATTCATTTTCGTTTCTGAATAATGTCCGTTGAGGAAATGAATATCCGTTTGATTATTCCTTCATTCCCATTTTTGAAGAATACCCGTTGAAGAAAATGATTATCCGTTCATTTTCATTTTCGTTTCTGAAGAATGTCCGTTGAGGAAATGAATATCCGTTTGATTATTCCTTCATTTCCATTTCTGATGAAGCACCCGTTGAAAATGACTCTGTCCGTTCATTTTTGTTTCTGAAGAATGTCCGTTGAGGAAATGATTATCCGTTTGATTATTCCTTCATTCCCATTTTTGAAGAATACACGTTGAAGAAAATGATTATCCATTCATTTTCATTTTCGTTTCTGAAGAATGTCCGTTAAGAGAAATAAATATCCTTTTGATTATTCCTTCATTCCCATTTCTGAAGAATACCCGTTGAAGAAAATGATTATCAGTTCATTTTCATTTTCGTTTCTGAAGAATGTCCGTTGAGGGAAATGAATATCCTTTTGATTATTCCTTCATTTCCATTTCTGAAGAACCCGTTGAGGAAAATGACTCCGTCCGTTCATTTTCGTTTCTGAAGATATCCGTTGAGGGAAATGACAGGATTATGCCTTGCATATCTTTGATGGTTATTTAACACAAAGTCACAGACAGACTCCTACGAATAAATTTCGGGACGAAATTTCCTAAAGTAGGGGAGATTGTGACACCTGTGCCTCTGCGACCATCAAACAAATACCAAATCAATGAAATATTGTGTTTCATACTTGGGATTTGTATAAATATGTGTATCATGTGCACATATCAATTCTTGTTCGATTTCGAGCTTTAAATCGCTTTCTGGAAGATTATACGCGATCTGATGCGTAAATATAATCAGTTTATCGTGACAAACACTCCGTAATAGTGAAATAGGCTTAACATACCTTAAATAACCTTTACATAACTTAGAAATAAGTTTTGGAGGGTTGGGTATGCCGAAATCAAGTTTATTCGATCACAGGGACTAATTTCGGCAAACTGCGAAAGTATGCCAATTCGTACTGTGACGAACATTCCGGAACTTGATCATAAGTTAAATATGCCCTAAATATCCTTTACATAGCTTAGAAATAGGCTTTGAGGTGTTTGGTGCGCAAAAATAAACTTTTGGATCAAACAGGGACTAAAAGCGTCAAAAAGTGCATAAGTTTGCATTTTCGCACATATCTTACGTTCTGAATATATCCGGACATCCAAAAATTTATGTAATCATTAAAATATTTTATTTTAGTGATTGGCTTGATAAAATTCCATTCGTCGCGTAATTTGGATTGTTTTTCGCGTCCGTTCGTGTTTCGTCGTAATTAACCGAACAATGCAACCGTACGGCCAAACGAACCGACGTCCGACATGTTTTTGAGCACATTTCATGTTCCCTATACTTTAACTTCATTTTAGAGCCTTGAAATGGGGTTAACGGGGATAAACGTGCCGAAAAATGGGTTTATAGCATTCAGGGACCAAAGTTGGCATTCTGCCAAACTTGGCCCTCGCGGGCCGCGTAAGAGAGGGTCATCTCTCTCGCGGGCGTGACAGACAACTAGTTCAGCAAGTTGTTTTTCTGATTTCAGCTGGTTTCCTGGGTTTTTCTGTCACGGCCCAAGACCCGGTTTGACCCGATTCAGGAGCCGCGGCAGAAATTACTGCGGTATTGATTTAATTGAGTTTAACAGCGGAAACAGGATCGCTTAAAGCTAAAATTTTTCCCCGATTATTTTATTTCACAATTCGGGATAAAACCCCGATAATTTACAATAGTAAGTTTTTACTAGAAAAGCGTGATATTACAAAATCATTTATTTAGTTTATATTGAGCCACTATCAGTAAGCTTAGAAATACTCCCCAGCACTTTTCCTGGATTACAACAGATCACCTGAAACATGTTTGAAAAAGGTTTTGTCAGCGGGAAATACTGAGTGAATCATTCTATTTACTAAAATGACACATTTGTTATAATTTACAGTATTAAGATCGATTACAATGTTTCTGATATCAATCCAACTACCCACAGTATTTGTCACTCGAATCTTTACGGTGACTGTGGTCATATCACCATTGGCTGCCCCAATGAATGACGAATATCACTAAATTTAGGTTCGCCCACCTAAAGTGATAAAACTGTAATACTGTGCACAATACCCCACATACCGGCTGTAATTTGGTGATTACAAAGACTTAATCCCCGTAATTATAACTTTGAAAATAAACATGATTTTGTAAATAGATTTGATAAAAAGAGAGAATGACTCACATTGCTGATTTAATATGATCAGAGTCTAATCTATGATTTAGCCTTGTTAACCTAATATAGATAATGCACACAAAACTGGGTTAGTAATCAATCCAGCAATTACGATAATTTACGAGATCAAATTATCACAATGAATGATCAAATGCAATACTTTGTCCATCGAATTAACGATGATCCGTTGAATTAACAACGAACGACAAGGTATAATACTTTACCTATCGAATTAACGACAATCCGTTGAATTAACAACGAACGATAAAGTATAATACTTTACCTATCGAATTAACGACAATCCGTCAAATTAATGACGAATGATAAAGTATAACCCTAATGTGGGCGGCATTTAAACATGCATTGGATATCTTGATCTTCGGATAAATGAATCGTAGCAGCGATTGTGCTAATACCCTGTTTTGTAGCAGAATTTCGATACCCGGGGGTTGAATTTTGGAATAACAGAACGTAAAGCAGTGTATTTGTGAGAATTGTTTCGTCGTAAAATGTTCAAAATTCGACTACCAGTGTCTGCTATTTATAGGTGAAAATTTGGAAGCCCTGCGCATCGTAGCAAAACATCCCCTACGATGCGTATGGGTCTTTTAAAGGCCTGCGCATCGTAGGCTATAATCTGCTACGGTGCGTATGGGTTGAAAATAGGCCCATAGACTAGCCACGACTGGGACTAGCCTTGCTGAGTTGCTACACTCGAATTTCAGTAATTTGACAACGTATTTTAGTGGATAATTATCCACTAGGGTTTATCCCCCTTGAGTTTTAGGGGCCCTAATCCTGATTCTGAAAATTATGAAAATTTCAGGGTTTGTTCAGAATCACTTGGGTCTCTCAATTAGGGTTTCCTTTTTGACTAATTAATACATTAAATAGTACTTTTGATGAGAGTTGTTACATTTTCCCATGGTTTTCCTCAACCTATGTGCTTGTTTTAAGTACCCATTGTATTACAAATCCGTGGGTGCACTTGTACGGTCCAGATTCAAGCACGGTTTACGAGGAACGATCTTAACGGATGTGGGTTTCCTATAAATACCCACCTAGAGATCACTTGTTTCCTTACAATTGATCTGAATTTCTCTAAGTTGAGGTTCCAAAACTTCATACCTGAGAACATTTAGATCAATATCTTCATTGCTTAGACCCGTTGTAAGTTTCTTTCATTCTTTTATGCGTTTTTAAGCACGAAAGTCAAACAGTGTTTGACTTTCTGCATTGACCGGTCAATGGTCAACATGAAGTTCGTTTGAACTTCGTAACGTGAGTGTAATCACGATGGTCAGAGTCCTTTGTGACTATACCTACTGATTACCACGTTATTTAGGCTTAGTGACGAGTCATAGTTTTGGTCAAAATACGCGTTTATGCGTATTTTGCAACCAAACTATTCTTGGGTATCAAAACCGTTTGTTTTAATATCAAACTTGTTTTCAAACCTTGTTAAACATGTCTTAACATGTTTAACTCGTCACTTTTAGATTAGTGCTTGTATAGGGTCGTAAGATAAGCGGTCTAAACAACCGCTTAGACTTTCGAACCCGACCCGTTTGGTCGATCTTTAGGATCCGACCAAACATGTTTAGTGACCATAGTTGTATAGGGAATAACCTTCCCAGGTTATACCTTATGGTCACTACGTTTAGTTAGTTGTATGATAGGTAATTTATATGCCTTAGGAAAATGACCAAAATACCCTTTTTACGCATAAATTCATTTTAAGCATATGTAACATAAATTTTGGCATCTAAACTAATTAGGCAACATTATTAGACATGTTAAGGCATATAATACTTGTCATAGGACTAGTTAGGCGGTCCGAACGCGTTTTACGCGAACGGCGCGTTAAAGTAGCATAAGCTACCTAAACGGGTCGTAATGGGTCGTAAGCACTTAGGTTAGGTTTCGCTTTAGTATGTAGGCTTTATTAAACCATATCATATGAGTTCAAACACTCATTGGGTTTACGAAACCTCATCCTATCTGATCTTCCGATTTAGGTCCGGTTTATTAATGTAGCTACCTATATTAGGTGCCGTTTGATTTCCTTGATCCCTCTAGCTTTGCTTGGTTGTTATTCAAGACTTCTAAGCATTCTCAAGTGAGTATATAGTCCCCTCTTTTACTGTTTTCAAACTGTTTTGGGGTGAAACACATGTGCCTACTTGTTACTTTCATGCTTTTCATGTTTTGTATCATATGCTTGTTATGTTCATTAGTACACATATAGTACATGATTTCATTATGTTTTGCTATGTATATTCACTTCGCATGCTAGCACATAGATTTTTGTATATTACATTTTGTTGCATATGTTCATCCAGCATATGGACACATTGTTTTACATTTTGAACTGTTTGGACCGTTGGAATTGTTTGTGTCGCAACCCCCGTTCCCCTAGTCAAAACAGGAACGGGCGGCCGCGGCCAGTTTCGGTGGTATCTGGTATTGTCTAATTTTGGCAGCGGAATTTTCATCAGGACCGTAGTTAGGAAATATTTTATCAGAGTAAAATACCACACTTTCATAATATTAAACACATGGGATAAAACCCAAGTTTTAAGTACACATATTTTCATAGGAATAAATCCTATTTTTATTTAATAAAAACATCTATTTCTTTTTAGGTAACTTTATTGCCACTTTTCCAAGCCTTCAGTGCTGTCCAGCTGGCTTCTATTTGGCTTTCACATTTTGTTACCTGAAACGCCTTTAAAAACATTTTGTCAGTGGGAAATACTGGTGAGTGAATCCCAGATTAATCAAGTTTAAATAAAATCCATTGTACAGTATTGAGGGCGGTCTCGCATTTACATTTGTTTCCAAGTCATACCAATTACCACCCGCGGTACTGTCAGACCCGACTTGTGGAAATCTTACCCCTCCAGTAACAAATTTTGTATACAAAACCCCAACATACCGACGATAATTGTATCCTTACAAATACTCAATAACTGCTTAATATATAATTTAATTGTGTGAGGTTTTGTAAAAACAGTTAACAAAAATGAGATTACTCACAAAAAAGTTTACACAAAATGAAGGATTACTCACTTTGCTGTCTTAGATTATCCTTTAGGGTTTCCTGGTGATAATCTATGAATTACACAAATGCACGCGTGTTAGTATAATAACCCATTTTAACATTAGTAATACCCTCCCCGAGACGACATTCCAACGACTACGTCGCGCAGAACCACGACAGCCGTTACAGAACCCTAGATCAATCGGGCAGAGTATCTAATACGTATCCAGGGGTTATGATACTTACAACGGAGTAGAACTTCGTTAATTAAGGGGGTATTATACCCGAGTATAATGCCTACTATCAGAAAATTCGAGTGAAAGAGAAAGATGTGAGCGATTTGAGACTGAAGCCCGAGCTCCCATTATATAGGGGCTGATCATGACTTTTACGCGGCCCGCGTAAGTGTAGCCAAGGGGCTACGCGGCCCGCGTCAAATATGGTCAACGGCGTAGGTGATCCGGGTCACCTAGTAGGTTCAACACGAGTCGGACACGTGTCAGCACAAGGTTTTGCCGCATTTTTTATCTCTAGCGGCCCGCGTAAGATCCCTAAGGGGTCTACGCGGCCCGCGACAAACCCCAAAAATTGATTTTTAATTATTTTTAATAATATTCAAGGTATTCGGGGTCCGTTTTCGCGTATGGTGTGTGTTTTAAGACATATTGGGATAATTTAAAATATATTAGGGTGTCGAAAATAATTCGAGGGTGTCGGTTTTCTTTAGGATTGTTATATCTTCCCCATCTTATTTTAGAGCTCGTCCTCGAGATCTACTGGAATAGGTGTGGATATTTCCTTTGCATTTCTGGTTCAAGCACCCATGTGTACTCTGGTCCTCTTTTGGAGTCCCATTTTACTTTGACCAGAACTAATCTCTTGTGCTTGAGGTTCTTAACTTTTCTGTCTTCAATTTGTAGAGGCCTTTCTACAAATTTGAGTTGTTCATTTACCTCTATATCCTTAAGAGGTACCATCAGTGATTCAACAGCTAAACATTTCTTGAGATTAGATACATGAAATACATCATGTATTCCTGCCATTTCCTCTGGCAGTTGTAGCTGATAAGCTAAATGTCTTATTCTTCTAATAATCTCAAAAGGTCCAACATACCTGTGACTTAGCTTTCCTCTTTTGATGAATCTTACCACTCCTTTCCAAGGAGAGACTTTTAATAATACTAGGTCCCCTACTTGAAATTCCAATGGTTTTCGTCTGTTGTCAGCATAGCTCTTTTGTCGATCACGTGCTGTTTTCAGTCGTTCCTTGACTTGAATGATCTTGTCAGTTGTTTCTTGCACTATCTTAGGTCTAGATAGTTGCTTTTCCCCAATTTCTGCCCAACAGACTTGGGTTCGGCACTTTCTTCCATAAAGTGCTTTGAATGGTGCAGCGTTGATACTTGTGTGATAACTGTTATTATAAGAAAATTCTATTAAGGGTAAGTGATCGTCCCAATTACCTCTGAAATCAATTACACAAGCTCTAAGCATGTCTTCCATTGTCTGAATTGTCCTTTCGCTTTGTCCGTCTGTTTGAGGATGATATGCTGTGCTTAGATTTAACTTGGTTCCCATGGCTTTTTGGAAACTTGTCCAAAAATGAGAGGTAAAACAGCTATCCCTATCAGAAACAATTGATAAAAGTATTCCATGTAAAGAAACTATTTCATTTACATATAATTTAGCTAGCTGTTCCATACTGAAAGTTTCCTTCATTGGTAGGAAGTGAGCTGACTTAGTTAGTCTATCTACAATCACCCAGATTGTATCATTACCTTTCTTTGTTTTGGGTAATTTAGTAACAAAATCCATTGTTATCAATTCCCTTTTCCACACTGGCATTTCTAACTGTTGTAACAAACCTGAGGGTTTCTGGTGTTCAGCTTTAACTTGTGAGCAAGTTAAACATTTAGAAACATAGGTTGCTATGTCCTTTTTCATTCCTATCCACCAAAAATTCTTTCTTAAATCTTGATACATTTTATCACTTCCACGATGCATTGTATATTTAGACTTATGGGCTTCTTCTAATATACGATGACGTAGGTTTCCTAATTTAGGTATCCACATTCTCTTTTCATGGAATCTCCAAATTCCATCTGTTCCTTGTTCTAATTCCTTAATCATACCTTTTAATTTTTCAGTATCATCCTTGATTACTGATTCTTGTGCTTCTCTTATCTGATCATTTAAATCTACTTGCAGATTTAATTTAAGAGAACGTACCCTTTTTGGCTTTTCGTGATACTTTCGGCTTAAAGCATCTGCCACTACATTTGTTTTTCCTTCATGATACTGGATATCACAATCATAATCACTAAGCATCTCCATCCAGCGTCTTTGTCTCATATTCAATTCTTTTTGCCCAAAAACATATCTTAAACTTTTATGATCGGTAAATATGGTGAACTTTCTACCATAAAGGTAATGTCTCCAAATTTTCAAAGCAAAAATTATAGCTCCTAATTCTAAATCATGGGTTGAATAATTCTCTTCATGATTCTTAAGTTGTCTAGAGGCGTAAGCTATAACCTTTTGACGTTGCATTAACACACATCCATAACCTAACTTAGAAGCGTCACAATAAACTACAAAGTCTTCAGTTCCTTCTGGTAACGCTAATATGGGTGCATGGGTTAATCTTTGCTTAAGAATTCTAAAGGCTTCTTCTTGCTTTGGTCCCCATTCAAACTTAATGGATTTACAGGTTAACTTAGTTAAAGGAATGGCTATTCTAGAAAAATCTTGAATAAATCTTCTATAATAACCTGCCAATCCTAAGAAACTTCTAACCTCGGTTGGTGACTCAGGGGTTTTCCATTTGGTAATGGCCTCGATCTTTGTTGGATCCACATGAATTCCTTCATGATTAACTAAATGTCCAAGAAACTGTACCTGCTCTAACCAAAACTCTCACTTTGAAAATTTAGCGTAAAGCTTTTCCTTTCTTAATAGACTTAAAAGTGCATGTAAATGCTTTGCATGTTCCTCTTTACTTTTAGAATAGATGAGAATATCATCTATAAAGACAATTATGAATTTATCCAAATATGGCTTACATATTCGGTTCATCATGTCCATAAATGCAGCTGGGGCATTGGTTAAACCAAATGGCATGACAGTAAATTCATAATGGTCATACCTTGTTCGAAATGCGGTTTTAGGAATGTCCTCTTCCTGTACCTTTAATTGATGATATCCTGCTCTTAAATCGATTTTAGAGAAAAATCGAGCTCCTTGAAGTTGATCAAACAGATCATCAATCCTTGGTAATGGGTACCGATTCTTAATCGCGACCTTGTTCAATTCACGGTAGTCAATGCACATACGCATTGACCCGTCCTTCTTTTTAACGAATAAAATCGGTGCTCCCCAAGGCGATGAGCTTGGCTGTATGAATCCCTTCTCTAATAATTCATCTAACTATTTCTTTAGTTCCTGCATTTCGGCGGGTGCCAAACGGTAGGGTGCTTTGGCAATTAGTGTTGTTCCGGGTAGCAGATGGATTCTGAATTCGACTCCTCTGTCTGGTGGTAGCCCCGGCAATTCTTCTGGAAATACATCTGAAAACTGAGACACTACTAGAATGTCTTTTAGTTCTTTTCCTTTAGTGTTAGTGATTATAGAAATCAAATACACTATAGATCCTTTTCTTATATAGCTTGCAGTTTTCATCACAGAGATGAATTGTGTGGATCTACAGGGTTTATCTCCTTTAATTGTGATCTTTTCACCCTTTGGTGAATTTACTTGAATTGACTTTTGATCACATAAAATATTAGCTTTATTGGCTATTAACCAATCCATTCCTAATACGATATCAAATCCTGCCAGATTCATTGGGTAAAGATTTGCAATATACTTTTGGTTTAAAAATTCTATTCTTGCTCCCTGCAAGATTTCAGAAATCCTAACCGTTTCTCCATTCGTTGTCTCGACTAGACATTCTTGTGAGAGTTTAGTTAATGGTTGATTGAGAAGTTTGCAAAATGAAGTATTAATAAAACTTTGGTTTGCACCAGAGTCAAATAATACTTTAGCAAAAACATCATTAACTAAAAACGTACCGGCTATTACGTCCGCAATCATTTTGGCTTCATCTGCAGTCAGAACAAATGCTCTAGCATTTTTAGTGTTCTTGTTGTTCGCGGCTGGAGCTAGTTTCGGACAGTTCGGCTTGATGTGACCTTTTTCTCCACAGTTGAAGCATAGTCCATTACTGGATTTTCTCCTGCAATCTTCTTCCTTGTGTCCTGGTGCCTTGCAGAAATTGCAGTGAGTGGAGCATTTTCCCGAATGCTTTTTCTTGCAGGCCTTACAGTATGGTGCAGAGGTAGAACCTATATTCCTACGGTTGGAATTTCCAGAACGGAATTCTTGGGTAAGCCTTTGAGCTAGGTTTCTCCTTTGGTCTTCTTCTCTAGTACGGATTAACTCATCTGTCAAGGTATTTGCTAGTTCTACAGCTTCTTCTATAGTTTGAGGTCTTGCTGCCTTGACTACATGCCTAATCTCTCCAATTAATCACCAGATGTAACGGGAGATTAATACCGGTTCAGGTGATGCAAGGGTTGGTACTATTCTAGCATATTCGAAGAATGTGGTAGTATAACCCTTACTATCTATCCCGGTCATTCTAAGGTTCAGAAACTTATTTGCTATCTGTTCCTTTTCATTAGGATGACAAAATTTCCTTTCTACCATATTCTTAAATTCCTCCCATTCCATATTATAAACCCTATCACTTCCTCTAGACTGGAGGATAGTGTTCCACCATTCTAAGGCTGAGTTCTTAAATAGATTAGAAGAAAACATTATCTTGTCTTCTTCAGCACACTTGCTTATTTTTAAAACAGCCTCAGTCTTTTCTATCCAACGTAGAGCTACAATGGGTCCTTCATTGCCCGAGAATTCTATTGGTTTGCAGGACCAGAATTCTTTATACGAACAACCATAAGGCATGGTTCTTCATCTTTTAGGAATGGGCACTTGAAGTACGGGTCCATTGTTCACGCTGTTTGCATGTTCAGTTGGTCGCTTACTGCTACGTTTACTTTTATTATCTGCTTCCTTAACAGTTTGGAGAATATATGGCATTGTATCTATAATTCCTAGTGCCACTATGTGTTGGATTGCACTATTATCTACTTGGTTTCATCGTTATTGTTGTTGTTCGGATTCTCATTATCCAAGTTAATGTTACTCTGGTTATCGTTATTCAGATTTTCCTGATTCCCTTCGTCGGCCATCTGAATTTTAAACATTTATTACGCATTAACATCACAAAATAATATTTAATATAACAAATCACATGACACGCATTTTGGTCAAAAGCGTCGATCATTGTGACTTTACTCTATTTATATAATATGCATCTATTACACACCAGTACTGAAATTAAAATTACAATACCGACAGAAATTTAAAGTTACACTACTAATAGTAGGCATCCGTATTTTTTTTTTACACATACACACATATTTTATTATTATTATTATTATTATTATTATTATAACTGTCACGGCCCCCGTCCCGGTGTTACCCGGTCCAGGAGCCGCGGGACAGAAACCCGTGGTATTTATTAGTTGATGCGATAGCGGAAGTTTAACAGGATCTTTTAAAACTTGAAAATGCCCAATTATTTTATTTCACAATTTGGGACAAACCCCCATAATTTACAGTAAAGGAAATTTCATGAGGGAATCCCTTGTTTTACAAAACATATTTATTTATTTTATTGAGCCACCACTTCAAGCTTGTTCGTGCTCCGTAGCACTTTTTCCTTGATTCACAGTAAATCACCTGAAACATGTTTAAAAATATTTTATCAGCGGGGAAATACTGGCGAGTCATTCAGGTTACATAAAATGACACCTTAGTTATAGATTACAGCATAAGAGCGATTACAATGGCTACTATCTTATTTTTATCTGGCGCCGTGTCACACCCTGGTGACGATGGTCATACCACTATTGGGTCCTTTCACCCAAGTAGTGATGATTATCACTGTTAGGTTGGTGAACCCAACCGTGAGAAATTAGTAATGTGCACAATACCCCACTTGCCAGTGATTCAAGATAACCAAGACTTAATCCCTGTAACTATAACTTTTGAAAATAATTTGAGTATTGTAAAACATTGTTGATAAAAAGAGAATGACTCACTTGGCAAGTTTAATTGGACAGAACCTTGCCTACTGATTTAGCCTTGCAACCTAGTTAAATAACAATGCACACGAAACTAGGTCAGTAACTTAATACAACATTTACGATAAACTCACGAAATCAAAACCCTCACGACGAATGACAAAGTATAGCCCAAATACGGGCAGCACTTAAACATCCATCAGATCGGTTTCAATCGATCGGACATTGTATCGTAGCAGTGATCGAGTTAATACCACGTAATCGTAGCTGGGTATTGATGCCTTAACACTCGTTTTAAGTAGAATTTGGACGTTTTGAAACTGAAATTTCGCACACAGAAGCAAGTCCCATGCACAGGCAATTTATAGCTGAATTTTAGGTTTTACGCGGCCCGCGTAAACCTTAACTTGAATCTTATGCGACCTGCGAGGGCCCCTAGTCTAAGTGTAGGGCTAGCGTGTCATCAGTAGGTTCACCACGTGGCTGCCACGTGGCCTGTAACGCTTATCCGGTGATTTTTAATTTGACGCGGCCCGCGTAAGCCTAAGCTTACGTTTTACGCGGCCCGCCTGAAACCAAATTTTCTTGTTTTCTTGGTTTTTCATAAGCACTAGGGTTTCAGGGGTCTGGGTTTTCACTTACGGGTCGTTTTTAGACAATTTTGTAGGTCCTTACATCCTCCCTACCTTATTTAAAATCTCATCCTCGAGATTTACTGAAATAAGTGAGGATACTTTCGCTTCATCTCCGATTCCAGCTCCCAGGTGTATTCGGGTCCTCTTTTTGAATCCCACTTGACTTTGACCAGTACCAATCTTTTGTGTTTGAGAAACTTGATCTTTATGTCTTCTATTTGGAGTGGTTTCTCAACAAATTTTAGCTTTTCATTTACCTCTATGTCTTGAAGAGGTACTACCAAGGATTCGTCAGATAAACATTTCTTGAGGTTAGATACATGAAATACGTCATGTACCCCGGCTAACTCTTCTGGTAGTTGTAAACGATAGGCGGCCGGTCCTATTCGCTGGATTATTGGGAATGGTCCTACGTATCTTGGACTTAGCTTTCCTTTCTTTCCGAACCGAACTACTCCTTTCCAAGGAGAAACTTTCAATAGTACCTTGTCTCCAATTTGAAATTCTAGCGGCTTGCGTCGATTGTCTGCATAACTTTTCTGACGATCTCGAGCCGTCTTCAGTCTTTCCTTGATTTGAGTTATCTTGTCGGTGGTTTCTTGTACGATTTCAGGACCTGATAATTGGCTTTCTCCTATTTCTGCCCAACAAACTGGAGTTCTACACTTTCGTCCATACAGTGCTTCGAACGGGGCAGCTTCAATACTTGCATGATAACTATTATTATAGGAGAATTCAATTAAAGGTAAATGGATGTCCCAGTTTCCTCCAAAATCTATTACACATGCCCTGAGCATGTCTTCCAGAGTTTGGATCGTCCTTTCACTTTGTCCGTCTGTTTGGGGATGATATACAGTGCTTAAGTTCAATCTAGTCCCCATAGCTTCTTGGAAACTTGTCCAAAAATGTGAAGTAAAACGACTATCCCTATCCGATACAATAGAGAGTGGGACTCCATGTAAGGAAACTACCTCGTCTACGTATAACTTGGCTAATCTTTCCATGCTAAAGGTTTCCTTCATGGGTAGAAAAAGATCTGATTTGGTTAATCGATCCACAATTACCCAAATTGCGTCGTTACCTTTTCTGGTTTTGGGTAACTTAGTAACGAAATCCATGGTTATTAGTTCCCATTTCCAAACAGGCATTTCTAATTGTTGGAGTAACCCTGAGGGTTTCTGGTGTTCTGCTTTAACTTGTGAACAAGTTAGACACTTAGATACATATCTAGTTATGTCCTTTTTCATTCCTATCCACCAGAAATTATTTCTTAAATCTTGGTACATCTTATTATTACCAGGATGCATGGTATACCTAGATTTATGGGCCTCCTCTAAAATTTTATTTCTTAAGTCTCCTTCCTTAGGTACCCAAATCCTTTTCTTATGGAATCTCCAAATTCCATCAGCCCCTTGCTCCAAGTCTTTTATCCTTCCTTTCATTCCTTCAGCTTCATCCTTGATTGCTGTTTCTTGAATGTTTTTCAGTTGTTCCATTAAATCTAACTGTAGATTTAATCTAAGAGTACGAACTCGCTTTTGCTTTTCATGATACTTACGACTTAAGGCATCTGCAACTACGTTTGCTTTTCCTTCGTGATATTGAATATCACAATCGTAGTCACTTAAAATCTCCATCCATCTTCTTTGCCTCATGTTTAATTCTTTTTGCCCAAATATGTATCTTAACCTTTGATGATCCGTATAGACTGTAAACTTACTTCCATACAGATAGTGCCTCCAAATCTTAAGGGCAAAAATTATCGCTCCTAATTCTAAGTCGTGAGTCGTATAATTCTCTTCGTGCTTCTTCAATTTCCTTGAGGCGTACGCAATTACCTTCTTGCGTTGCATTAGCACACATCCTAATCCTAGCTTAGAAGCATCACAGTAAACTTCAAAATCTTCTGTCCCTTCTGGTAAGGCAAGAATTGGGGCGTTTGTTAATCTTTGCCTTAAAATCTTAAAAGCTTCTTCTTGTCTAGATCCCCATTCAAACTTCACTGCTTTACAGGTTAGCTTAGTTAATGACACATCTATCTTAGAAAAATCTTTAATAAACCGTCTATAATATCCGGCTAATCCTAGAAAACTTCTAACTTCCATAGCTGATTGCGGGACCTTCCATTTGGTAATCGCTTCTATTTTGGAGGGATCTACGTGAATACCTTCGTGATTCACCATGTGTCCTAAAAATTGTACCTCATGTAGCCAAAATTCACATTTTGAGAATTTGGCATAAAGCTTTTCCTTTCTTAACAGGGTTAAGAGTGCATGTAAATGCTTACAATGCTCGTCCTGACTTTTGGAATAAATAAGTATATCGTCGATGAAGACAATTACGAATTTATCCAAATACGGTTTACAGATCCTATTCATCATGTCCATGAATGCTGCAGGAGCATTTGTTAATCCCAAGGGCATGACTGTAAACTCGTAATGACCATACCTAGTTCTGAAAGCAGTTTTAGGTATGTCTTCTTCTTGTACTTTCAACTGATGGTATCCGGAGCGTAAATCTATCTTAGAAAAATATCTAGCTCCCTAAAGTTGATCGAAAAGATCATCAATCCTAGGTAATGGGTATCGATTCTTAATTGTAACTGTATTCAATTCCCTGTAATCGATACACATTCGCATCAAACCATCTTTCTTCTTTACGAACAACACTGGTGCTCCCCACGGGGATGAACTAGGTTGTATAAATCCTTTGCTTAGTAATTCATCTAACTGCTTTTTCAATTCTAGCATTTCGGTGGGTGCTAACCGATAAGGTGCCTTAGCTATCGGTGTAGTTCCAGGAATTAGATGAATTCTAAATTCTACCTCCCTATCTGGTGGCAATCCTGGTAGTTCTTCCGGAAATACATCCGGGTATTCTGATGCTACTGGGATTTCCTTAAGTTCCTTACCTTTAGTGTTGATGATTGCCGAAATCATATACACTATCCCTTGTTTTCTTGAATAACTGGCCACTTTCATTACTGAAATGAATTTCATTGGCTTACGTGGCTTATCTCCTGTAATCATTACTACTTCTCCTGTGGGTGTATGAATTTCTATGGAATTCTTATCACAGAGGATTCGAGCATGGTTGGCTACTAACCAATCCATTCCTAACACAACATCGAATCCGGCTAAATTCATAGGTAACAGGTTTGCAGAAAATTTATGGCCTAAGAGTTCTATCTGATCTTCCCGCAAGACCTTATTTATGTATAACAATCCTCAATAAAACCGACACCCTCATAATTTTTCTGACACCCTAATATATTTTAAAATATCCCAATATGTCCCAAAATACACCCCATACGTGAAAACGGGCCTCAAATATATTAAATAGTATTAAAAATAATAAAAAAAAAATCTGAAACTTAAGTTGAGGCGGGCCGCGTGACCCCACCCCAACCTTTACGCGGGCGATATGATGGTTAAGACCTGATTTCGTTGATTGGTAAGTTTAAGCGGGCCGCGTAAGACCCCCTGTTAGTTTACGCGGGCCGCGGGAGTCTCAAAAGGTGGCGCAGTCCGGTGTGGCCACGTGGCCGACGCGTGTTAACCTTACCTGCTGACTCGGACTAGCTACACATTTGACCAGGGTTGACGCGGGCCGCGTAATCCTTGTCTTTGTTTTACGCGGGCCGCGAGAGGGCCAGGTTCAGCAACTATATAAGAATGGCATCGGCATTCAGTTCCGATCACTCACAAACGTTTCTCAATCTCAATTTCTGAATTATAGGCTTTATAAGCGGGTATTATACCCCCCCTAATTAGTGAAGTTCTGCTCCGTTGTAAGTATTATAACCCCTGGATACGTATTAGATATGCTGCCCGATTGATCTAGGGTTCCGTAATGGCTGTCGTGGTTCTGCCCGACGTAGTCATTGGAATGCCGTCTCGGGGAGGGTATTGCTAATGTTAAAATGGGTTATTATACTAACGCGTGTACATTTGTGTAAATTATAGATAAATCTCAGGAAACCCTTACGGAAAATCTAAGACAGCAATGTGAGTTGATCCACTTTTTGTAAACCTTTTGTTCATTGTTTTTACAAAACCTTAAATACTTTTCCATGCGAATAACAATTATTGAGTATTTGTAAGAATACAATTATGATGAGTATGTTGGGGTTTTGTATACAAAATTTGTTACCACCTGGTCAAGAAGTAACATGTCCACAAGTCGAGTTCGACAGTACCATGGATGTTAATTGTGATGTCTTGTAAACAAATATAATTGCGGGATTGCCTTCAATACTGTACAATGGGATTTTTATTAACTTGATTAAACTGGGATTCACTCACCAGTATTTCCCACTGACAAATGTTTTTAAAACGCGTTTCAGGTAACAATGTGAAAGTTAAATAGAAGCCAGCTGGACAGCACTGAAGGCTTGAAAAAGTGGCAATAAAGTTACCTAAAAATAAAATAGATGTTTTTATTAAATAAATAGGATTTATTCCTATGAAAACGCATGTACTATGAACTTGGGTTAATCCCATATGTTTAATGTTATATAAATGGTGGTGTTTTACTCTGAAAAAATATTTCCTAACTACGGTCCTGATGAAAAAAATTCCGCTGCCAAATTAGACAATACGAGATACCACCGAAACTGGCTCGCGGCCGCCCGTTCCCGGGAACCAGGGATTGGGGGTTGCGACAGTAGGTGGTATCAGAGCTAAGCCACTGATTCAGCCACAGAGGTGTTCTGCTAACATCAAAATGTAAAGTGTTAGGAAATAAATTACGAAAATACGTGCATAACTGTATTTATTTGTTATGTGTTATTTGACTATCTGTTAGTTTACAGTATGAGCGACCAAGGACCATCTAACGCGTACCGTTAATTGTCTGGTTCGCCTAGAAGCGAAGACACCTCCTCTTCTCAGCCTGCCCTCTCATGGTACTCTGCTGATACGGAAGAAGGAATCTTTGTGTTTAAGGCTCAGTCAGAAGAGCCATTTCCTCAGAAAAAGAGGGGATGGTTCAGTAGAGGGGCACACGAGAGTAGGAAGCGTATGAAAAAGTTACAAGATCAGAGGGTACTAGCCGCAGCCAAGAGAGAGACAGATGCCTATGCCCAGGACATGATAAATAGGGGTATAGCCAACATCCATATCCTAGGAACCACTGCAGCTGACCCTAATCTAGAGCAAATAATAGCACCCCAACCACAACAGCCAATCCCTTATCAACCGATGGAGATAGAAAACCCTGAAAACCAAGTAGAGATGCATGACTTCAATCCGGAAGAAATACCTAGGGTACCAGCACCAAACCCCCTAGACCCAAATTACGACCCCTGGTGGGATGATAATAGGGACTATGTGCAACGTTACCCGATACATGAAGACACACCCATGCAGAACATAGAAGCCTACCCAGGTATGGAACCTTTAGATCCCTATTACCATGATGAATACATTAGGGAGATGTTAGAAGATCCTTACCGATTTCAGGCACTTTCACCCCCATATCAGGAACCCGCACCCCAGATTCCGAACCCAGTCCTAGAACCTGCACCCCCAATGAGTGCAGAAAACGTACAAGAACTTAGGACATTTGGGGAGGAAATTATAGAAAGTAGTGAACGAATGCGACAGGTGGGAGAGCGACTCGTATGGAAATACGATGAGCGCAATATGGATTTCTGGATAAATCCATATCCGTGAATGTGATGGTGAAACGGTAGTAGTAATAATAAAATAATAAAATATAATAATAATAAAATAAAATATGTGTGTATGGATGCCTATTACTATTAGTGTAATTCTATTTCAGTTGGTATTGTAATTTTTATTTCAGTACTGGTGTGTAATAGACGCATAATAGTATATGAATAGAGTAAAGTCGCAATGATCGACGCTTTTAGCAAAAATGCGTGTCATGTGATTGACTATATTAATATTATTTTGTGATATTAATACGGGATAAATGTTTAAAATTCAGATGGCCGACGAAGGAAATCAAGGAAATCTGAATAATGATAACCAGAGTAACATTAACGTGGTTAGTGAGAATCCAAGCATCAATAACAATGGAAACCAAATGGATAATAGTGTTGTTCAACACATAGTGGCACAAGGAATTATAGATGCAATGCCATTTATTATTCAAACGATTCAAGAAGCGAATAATAAAAGTAAGCATAGCAGTAAGCGACCAATTGAACCAGAAAACAGCGTAAACAATGGCCCTGTACTTCAAGTGCCCATTCCCAAAAGAAGAAGAATCGTGTCTTACGGTTGTTCTTACAAAGAATTCTGGTCCTGCAAACCAATAGAATTCTCGGGCAATGAAGGACCCATTGGAGCTCTACGCTGGATAGAGAAGACTGAGGCTGTTTTAAAAATAAGCAAGTGTGCTGAAGAAGACAAAATAATGTTTGTTTCTAATTTTTTTAAAAACTCAGCCTTAGAATGGTGGAACACTATCCTCTAGTAAAGAGGAAGTGATAGGGTTTACAACATGGGATGGGAGGAATTTAAGAATATGGTAGAAAGGAAATTCTGCCCTCCCAATGAAAAGGAACAGATAGCTAATAAGTTTCTGAACCTTAGAATGACCGGGGTAGATAGTAAGGGTTATACTACCACATTCTTTGAATATGCTAGAATAGTGCCAACCCTTGCATCACCTGAACCAGTATTAATCTCCCGTTACATCTGGGGATTAATTGGAGAGATTAGACATGTAGTCAAGGCATTTAGACCTCAAACTATAGAAGAAGATGTAGAACTAGCAAATACCTTGACAGGTGAATTAATCCGTACTAGAGAAGAAGAACAGAGGAGAAACCTAACCCAAAGGCTTACTAAAGAATTCCGTTCTGGGAATTACAACCGTAGGAATATGGGTTCTACCTCTGCACCTTTCTGCAAGGTCTGCAAGAAAAAGCATTCGGGAAAATGCTCTACTCTTTGCAATTTCTGCAAGATGCCAGGACACAAGGAAGAAGATTGCAGGAGAAAATCCAGTAATGGATTATGCTACAATTGTGGAGAAAAAGGTCACATTAAGACAAACTGTCCGAAACTGGCTCCAGCTGTGAACAACAGGAACACTAAAAATGCTAGAGCATTTGTTCTAACTGCAGATGAAGCCAAGATGATTACAGACGTGATAGCTGGTACGTTTTTAGTTAATGATGTTTTTGCTAAAGTATTATTTAACTCTGGTGCAAACCAAAGTTTTATTAATACTTCGTTTTGCAAACTTCTAAATCAGTCATTAACTAAACTACCACAAGAATGTCTAGTAGAGACAACTAATGGAGAAACTGTTAGGATTTCTGAAATCTTGCAGGGAGCAAGAATATAAATTTTAAATCAAAAGTTTATGGCAAACCTTTACCCAATGAATCTGGCAGGATTTGATATCGTTTTAAGAATGGATTGGTTAATAACCAATAAAGCCAGTATTTTATGTGATCAAAAGTCAATCCAAGTAAATTCACCAAAAGGTAAAACGATCACAATTAAAGGAGATAAACCATCTAGATCCACAAAATTCATCTGTGTGATGAAAACTGCAAGTTATATAAGAAAAGGTTCTATGGTGTATTTGATTTCCATAATCACTAACACTAAAGGAAAATAACTAAAGGACATTCCAGTAGTGTCCCAGTTTTCAGATGTATTTCCAGAAGAATTACCAGGACTACCACCGGATAGAGAAGTTGAATTCAGAATTCACCTACTGCCAGGAACAGCACTGATTGCCAAAGCACCTTATCGTTTGGCACCAGCCGAAATGAAGGAACTAAAGAAACAATTAGATGAATTGCTGGAAAAAGGATTCATCCAGCCAAGTTCATCACCATGGGGAGCGCCAATTTTGTTCGTTAAAAAGATGGACGGATCAATGCGTATGTGCATTGATTACCGTGAATTGAACAAAGTCACGATTAAGAATCGGTACCCATTACCGAGAATCGATGATCTGTTCAATCAACTGCAAGGAGCTCGATTTTTCTCTAAAATCGATTTAAGGTCAGGATATCATCAATTAAAGGTACAGAAAGAGGACATTCCTAAGACCGCATTCAGAACAAGGTATGGCCATTATGAATTTATTGTCATGCCATTTGGTTTAACCAATGCCCCAGCTGCATTTATGGACATGATGAACCGAATATGTAAGCCATATTTGGATAAATTCATAATTGTTTTCATAGATGATATTCTAATTTACTCTAAGAATAAAGAGGATCATGCAAAGCATTTGCACACACTTCTAAGTTTATTAAGAAAGGAAAAGCTTTATGCTAAATTTTCAAAGTGCGAGTTTTGGCTAGAACAGGTACAGTTTCTTGGACATTTAGTGAATCATGAAGGAATTCATGTAGATCCAACAAAGATCGAGGCGATTACCAAATGGAAAACCCCTGAATCACCAACCGAGGTTAGACGTTTCTTAGGATTGGCCGGTTATTATAGAAGATTTATTCGAGATTTCTCTAGAATAGCCATTCCTTTAACTAAGTTAACCTGTAAATCCATTAAGTTTAAATGGGGACCAAAACAAGAAGAAGCATTTAGAATTCTTAAGCAAAGATTAACTAATACACCCATACTCGCGTTACCAGAAGGAACTGAAGACTTTGTAGTCTATTGTGACGCTTCTAAGTTAGGTTATGGATGTGTTTTAATGCAACGTCAAAAGGTTATAGCTTACGCATCTAGAAAACTTAAGAATCATGAAGAGAATTATTCAACCCATGATCTGGAATTAGGAGCTATAATGTTTGCCCTTAAGATTTTGAGACATTACCTTTATGGTAGTAAGTTTACCATATTCACTGATCATAAGAGTTTAAGGTATGTTTTCGGGCAAAAGGAATTGAATATGAGACAAAGACGCTGGATGGAGATGCTTAGTGATTATGATTGTGATATCCAGTATCATGAAGGAAAAGCAAATGTAGTGGCAGATGCTTTAAGTCGAAAGTATCATGAAAAGCCAAAAAGGGTATGTTCTCTTAAATTAAATCTACAAGTAGATTTAAATGATCAGATAAGAGAAGTACAAGAATCAGTAATCAAGGATGATGCTGAAAAACTAAAAGGTATGATTAAGGAATTAGAACAAGGAACATATGGAATTTGGAGATTCCATAAAAAGAGAATGTGGATACCTAAATTAGGAAACCTACGTCATTGTATATTAGAAGAAGCCCATAAGTCTAAGTATACGATGCACCCAGGAAATGATAAAATGTACCAGGATTTAAGGAAAAATTTCTGGTGGATAGGAATAAAGAAAGACATAGTAGCCTATGTTTCTAAATGTTTAACTTGTTCACAAGTTAAAGCTGAACACCAGAAACCCTCAGGTTTGTTACAACAACTAGAAATGCCAGTGTGGAAATGGGAATTGGTAACAATGGATTTTGTTACTAAATTACCCAAAACAAGGAAAGGTAACGATACAATCTGGGTGATTGTAGATAGGTTAACCAAGTCAGCTCATTTCCTACCAATGAAAGAAACTTTCAGTATGGAACAGTTAGCTAAATTGTATGTAAATGAAATCGTTTCATTACATGGAATTCCTTTATCAATTGTTTCTGATAGGGATAGCCGATTTACTTCTCATTTTTGGTCAAGTTTCCAAAAAGCCATGGGAACCAAGATAAATCTGAGCATAGCTTATCATCCTCAAACGGACGGACAAAGCGAAAGAACAATTCAGACAATGGAAGACATGCTTAGAGCTTGTGTAATTGATTTCGGAGGTAATTGGGACGATCGCTTACCTTTAATAGAATTTTCTTATAATAATAGTTATCACACAAGTATCAATGTTGCACCATTCGAAGCACTTTATGGACGAAAATGCCAAACCCCAGTCTGTTGGGAAGAAATTGGGGAGAAGCAACTATCTGGACCTGAGATAGTACAAGAAACAACCGACAAGATTATTCAAGTCAAGGAATGACTGAAAGCAGCACGAGATCGCCAGAAAAGTTATGCTGATAACCGATGCAAACCCTTGGAATTTCAAGTAGGAGACAAAGTATTGTTAAAGGTCTCTCCTTGGAAAGGAATAGTAAGATTCATCAAAAGAGGAAAGCTAAGTCCCAGGTATATTGGACATTTTGAGAGTATTAGAAGAATAGGACATGTAGCCTATCAGCTACAACTGCCAGAGGAAATGGCAGGAATACATGATGTGTTTCATGTATCTAATCTCAAGAAATGCATAGCCGATGAATCACTGATGGTACCTCTTAAGGACATAGAGGTAATTGAACAACTCAAGTTAGTAAAAAGGCCTCTACAGATCGAAGACAGGAAAGTCAAGAATCTCAAACATAAGAGATTAGTTCTGGTCAAAGTGAAGTGGGACTCCAAAAGAGGACCTGAGTACACATGGGAGCTTGAATCTGAAATGCAAAGGAAATATCCACACTTGTTCCAGTAGATCTCGAGGACGAGTTCTAAAACAAGGTGGGGAGGATATAACAATCCTCAATAAAACCGACACCCTCATAATTTTTCTGACACCCTAATATATTTTAAAATATCCCAATATGTCCCAAAATACACCCCATACGTGAAAACGGGCATCAAATATATTAAATAGTATTAAAAATAATTAAAAAAAATCTGAAACTTAAGCTGAGGCAGGCCGCGTGACCCCACCCCAACCTTTACGAGGGCGGTATGATGGTTAAGACCTGATTTTGTTGATTGTTAAGTTTAAGCGGGCCGCTAAGACCTCCCGTTAGTTTACGCGGGCCGCGAGAGTCTCAAAACGTGGCGCAGCCCGGTGTGGCCACGTAGCCGATGCGTGTTGACCCTACCTGCTGACTCGGACTAGTTACACATTTGACCAGGGTTGACGCGGGCCGCGTAACCCTTGTCTTTGTTTTACGCAGGCCGCGAGAGGACCAGGTTCAGCAACTATATAAGAATGGCATCGGCATTCAGTTCCGATCGCTCACAAACGTTTCTCAATCTCAATTTCTGAATTATAGGCTTTATAAGCGGGTATTATACCCCCCCTAATTAGTGAAGTTCTACTCCATTGTAAGTATTATAACCCCTGGATACGTATTAGATACGCTGCCCGATTGATCTAGGGTTCCGTAATGGCTGTCGTGGTTCTGCCCGACGTAGTCATTGGAATGCCGTCTCGGGGAGGGTATTGCTAATGTTAAAATGGGTTATTAGACTAACGCGTGTACATTTGTGTAAATTATAGATAAATCTCAGGAAACCCTTACGGAAAATCTAAGACAGCAATGTGAGTTGATCCACTTTTTGTAAACCTTTTGTTAATTGTTTTTACAAAACCTTAAATACTTTTCCATGTGAATAACAGTTATTGAGTATTTGTAAGAATACAATTATGATGAGTATGTTGGGGTTTTGTATACAAAATTTGTTACCACCTGGTCAAGGAGTAACATGTCCACAAGTCGGGTTCGACAGTACCATGGATGTTAATTATGATGTCTTGTAAACAAATATAATTGCGGGATCACCCTCAATACTGTACAATGGGATTTTTATTAAACTTGATTAAACTGGGATTCACTCACCAGTATTTCCCACTGACAAATGTTTTTAAAACGCGTTTCAGGTAACAATGTGAAAGCCAAATAGAAGCCAGCTGGACAGCACTGAAGGCTTGGAAAAGTGGCAATAAAGTTACCTAAAAATAAAATAGATGTTTTTATTAAATAAATAGGATTTATTCCTATGAAAACTCATGTACTATGAACTTGGGTTAATCCCAGATGTTTAATGTTATATTAATGGTGGTGTTTTACTCTGATAAAATATTTCCTAACTACGGTCCTGATGAAAAAAATTCCGCTGCCAAATTAGACAATACGAGATACCACCGAAACTGGCTCGCGGCCGCCTGTTCCCGAGAACCAGGGATCGGGGGTTGCGACATTATTTTAACAGAATTCCCACCTGCCGTTTCGACAGTAAAAATTTGTCTAAGGTTGGTTAAGGGTAGTTGAAGAGCTTGGCAGAATGAAGTATTTATAAAACTTTGGTTTGCACCAGAGTTGAATAATACTTTTGCATAAACGTCATGAACTAGGAACGTACCAGCTATCACATCTGGGATGAGTTCTGCTTCTTGGGTAGTCAACTGGAATGCTCTTGCATTCTTTTTGGTAGTTCTTTCTGCAGGTTTGGCTTTGTTGTCAGTTGGTTTGACCAATCTGGGGCAGTCTGGTCTAAAATGTCCAGCTTCTCCACAGTTGAAGTAGATTCTTGATTTCTTCCTCCTGCAATCTTCTTCTTGATGCCCTGGAATTTTACAGAAATTGCAATACCCTTTGCATCTTTCAAAATGCTTTCTTTTACAGGTACTGCAAAATGGAGCAGTGGAAGATTGCTCGGTTCCCTTTTTCTTAAAATTATTACTATTACCCACACGGAATCCTTGGGTAATCTTTTGGGCCACTTCCTTTTTCCGATTTTCTTCTCTTGTGCATACCAGCCCGTCGGTTAAGGTGTTGGCTAATTCCACAGCATCGTCAATTGTGCGAGGTCTCGCAGCTTTGACGATATCGCGAATCTCGCTAATCAAACCCCAAATATAGCGAGAAATAAGTATCGGTTCTGGCGAAGCCAGGGTAGGTACAATTCTAGCATACTCGAAGAATGTCAAAGTATACCCTCGACAATCAACATCCACCATTCGGTGGTTTAGGAACTTATTTGTCATTTGTTCCTTTTCATATTCGGGACAGAATTTTCTTTCTACTGGTCTCTTAAATTCTTCCTAATTCATTGTATAAGCCACTTCGCTTCCCTTGGCTTGTAATACCGTGTTCCACCATTCTAGTGCCCCTTCTTTAAAATGATGCGACGTGTACATGACCTTGTCTTCCTCGGCACATTTACTTATTTTAATTACTGCTTCGGTTTTCTCTAACCAACACAGTGCTGCAGTTGCCCCTTCATTGCCTGCAAATTCAATTGGTTTACAGGCAAGAAATTCCTTGTAAGTGCAACCAGGCGTTGCAGCTTTCATTTTCTTAAGGAACGGGGCTTGCATCACATCATCATTATTATTGTTACCGCCTCCATTTACACTATTACTGAAGTTGTCATCACGAGTATGTTTGCTGGGTGGAGGTTCAACTGCATTTCGGGCAGCAGCAAGGATTGCTGGAATAGCATTGGCTATTCCTTGAGCAACAATATTTTCTATATCTTGTCTATTAAGAAAGTGATTCTCATTGTTTTGCTCAGATTGGTTTACTTCGTTAAATGGCTCATTGACGGCGGGTTCCATCTGATAATTTTCAATATACAAATGTATAAATTATTGGCATAAAATAAAATAATTAATAATCAGTCACAATAAAACAATCACACATAATTATGTCAACACGTATAGCCAAAATTGTCGACTTTGCGACGTTGATATTTTTATATATTAGTAGGCATCCATACACACCAGTTATATTACAAAAGTTTTATTTTAAGTTATTTTACCTGGTTATATTTTTATTATTTATTATTATTTTATTACTATTAAACACGTAACCACACAACCACATACGATCCTCGTCAACTCCCACATCAGAAACGACGTTCCCTCTCGTCGTATTTCCATGATATCCTCTCCCCCACTTCCTGAATTCTATTTCCTGCGTCCACCAACTCCTCGCCATAGTGGCGGAGTTCAGCCAAGTACTCAGTGCTCATAGGTGGGTTTGGTGCAGGCTCAGGGTCAAACTGGGGAAAAAAGGTGTTAGGGTTATTCAAGAGATTTTGAAATTGCCAGTCAGTTGTCCACCATTCTTCCAGCTCTCATTGTAGGGGTCGGGGATTGATAATAGGATCTGGGATAGCAGGTTCCAAATTAACTGGAAGTTGTACTTCAGCTGGGTAATTGAAGAGGTTTTCATCGGCAGGTCCGATGAGGTCGCTATTTGCCAGTTTGCGGTCCAGCTCCTCCCATGGTGGCATTTCCTGGGCTTGCCCTGAACTTTCCCCGATCTCCTTTCCTTTGCCTTTATCCTTGGGATCCTCAGTCTTTTTAATCTTCTGTGCAGCTGGCTTCTTCCTCCGCCCGCGTCTCCAGCCTATGATTCTCCTTCTCTTTTTCGACTTGGGTTTCTCCTGAGGTTGGGCTTGGAATTCCATAGGTTTCTCAGTGTCGGCCCAATAACCGGAAAAGCCCCCGGAAACTTCCATGTCAGCAGAATAGATAGTGAGATTCTGAGGAGCTTCAGACAACTCATTCATGCTGTTAGCATATATGAAGAAACACACACAAACTTAGATTAATATTTTATTTATCAAATTGAATTTTCACAGAATAATAATTTGAAAAATTAAGTATTTCTAAATACTTAATTAGCTTAAATCAGTGGCTCTGATACCACCTTTTTCTGTCACGACCCCCATCCCAGTGTTACCCGGTCCAGGAGCCGCGGGACAGAAACCCGTGGTATTTATTAGTTGATGCGGTAGCGGAAGTTTAACAGGATCTTTTAAAACTTGAAAATGCCTAATTATTTTATTTCACAATTTGGGACAAACCCCCATAATTTACAGTAAAGGAAATTTCACGAGGAAATCCCTTGTTTTACAAAACATATTTATTTATTTTATTAAGCCACCACTTCAAGCTTGTTAGTGCTCCGTATTTTCTAAAATTTCATCACCAAATGTCCTAAGTTCTTGTACATTTTCTGCACTCATTGGGGGTGCAGGTTCTAGGACTGGGTTCGGAAACTGAGGTGCGGGGTCCTGGTACGGAGGTGTAGGTGCCTAGTATGGGTAAGGATTTTCTAGAATCTCCCTAATGAATATATCATTATCGTAATAGGGATCAAGAGGATCTAACCCTGGGTAGTCTCCTAGGTTCGGCATGGGTATATCTTCGTGTATCGGATAACGTTGCACGTAGTCCCTATTATCATCCCACCACGGGTCATAATTTGGGTTTAAGGGGTTAGGTGCTAGTACCCTAGGTACTTTCTCTGGGTTAAAATCATGCATTTCTACTTTATTTTCAGGGTTTTCTATCTCCATCGGTTGGTCAGGAATTGGTGGTTGTGGTTGTGGTTGGGGTGCTATCATTTGTTCCAGGCTAGGCTCAGCTGCAGTGGTTGCTAAGATGTGGATATTGGCTATACCCCTATTAATCATTTCCTGGGCATAGGCATTGGTTTCTCTTTTGGCTGTTGCTAGTGCTCTCTGGTCTTGTAACTTTTTCATACGCTTCCTACGCTCATGTGCCCCTCAACTGAACCATCCTCTCTTTTTCTGAGGGAATGGCTCTTCAGACTGAGCCTTAAACACGAATATTCCTTCTTCCGTATCAGCAGAGTACCCTGAGAGGGCAGGCTGAGAAGAGGCACCTTCGCTTCTAGGCGAACTAGACAATTGACGGTACGCGTCAGATGGTCCTTGGTCGCTCTACTGTAAACTAACAAATAGTCAAATAACACATAACAAGAAAATACAATTATGCACATATCCCCGTAATTTATTTCCTAACAATTTGAATTTTGGTGTCAGCAGAACAATTCTGTGGCTGAATCAGTGGCTTAGCTCTGATACCACCTTCTGTCGCAACCCCCGTCCCCCTAGTCAAAAACAGGAACGGGCGGCCGCGGCCAGTTTCGGTGGTATCTGGTATTGTCTAATTTTGGCAGCGGAATTTTATCAGGACCGTAGTTAGGAAATATTTTATCAGAGTAAAATACCACACTTTTATAATATTAAACACATGGGATAAAACCCAAGTTTTAAGTACACATATTTTCATAGGAATAAATCCTATTTTTATTTAATAAAAACATCTATTTCTTTTTAGGTAACTTTATTGCCACTTTTCCAAGCCTTCAGTGTTGTCCAGCTGGCTTCTATTTGGCTTTCACATTTTGTTACCTGAAATGCGTTTAAAAACATTTTGTCAGTGGGAAATACTGGTGAGTGAATCCCAGTTTAATCAAGTTTAAATAAAATCCATTATACAATATTGAGAGCGGTCTCACAATTACATTTGTTTCCAAGTCATACCAATTACCACCCGCGGTACTGTCAGACCCGACTTGTGGAAATGTTACCCCTCCAGTAACAAATTTTGTATACAAAACCCCAACATAACGACGATAATTTTATCCTTACAAATACTCAATAACTGCTTAATATATAATTTAATTGTGTGAGGTTTTGTAAAAACAGTTAAAAAAAAGGAGATTACTCACAAAAAGGTTTACACAAAAAGAAGGATTACTCACTTTGCTGTCTTAGATTATCCTTTAGGGTTTCCTGGTGACAATCTATAAATTACACAAATGCAGGCGTGTTAGTATAATAACCCATTTTAACATTAGTAATACCCTCCCCGAGACGGCATTCCAACGACTATGTCGGGCAGAACCACGACAGTCGTTACGGAACCCTAGATCAATCGGGCAGAGTATCTAATACGTATCCAGGGGTTATGATACTTACAGCGGAGCAGAACTTCGTTAATTAGGGGGGTATTATACCCGAGTATAATGCCTACTATCAGAAAATTCGAGTGAAAGAGAAAGATGTGAGTGATTTGAGACTGAAGCCCGAGCTCCTATTATATAGGGGCTGATCTTGACTTTTACGCAGCCCGCGTAAGTGTAGCCAAGGGGCTACGCGGCCCGCGTCAAATATGGTCAACGGCGTAGGTGATCCGGGTCACCTAGTAGGTTCAACACGAGTCGGACACGTGTCAGCACAAGGTTTTGCCGCGTTTTTTATCTCTAGCGGCCCGCGTAAGATCCCTAAGGGGTCTACGCGGCCCGAGACAAACCCCAAAATTTGATTTTTAATTATTTTTAATAATATTCAAGGTATTCGGGGTCCGTTTTCGCGTATGGGGTGTGTTTTAAGACATATTGGGATAATTTAAAATATATTAAGGTGTCGAAAATAATTCGAGGGTGTCGGTTTTCTTTAGGGTTGTTATAGTTTGATTTATGTGAACCGTTTGAAACTGATTGATTATGTGAACCGTTTGAAACTGATTGATTGATGTGAACCGTTTGAAACTGTTTGAACCGTTGGGTTAGGGAAGTGATTAGGTAACGGGGCGGGTGTAATGTGTTAAAAGCATGGTGGATACACCGCTGGTACTTCCTATATATAAGTGCTTTTAACACATTATATATCGTTGCGTTATTTAGATCACTTGGGCAAGGTTATCAAAACAAGGTTATGTTACAAGGTTTTCCTAACAATATAAACCATTTGAGTTTTATTACAAAAACAATATACGATTTGGGTTTACAAAACAAATGTTTTGAGTTAAGATTCATGGCATCGAGATTTTATAAATTATAACCACACTGTTTTGACTTGGTTATTTCAATTTACATTACAAACATTTTACAAAACTTGGTTTTCTAATCATCAATTAACAAAGGTGTTCAAATTATTTTCAAAATATAAATGAGCCATGAATCTGACACTCACATAAAACCTATGTGCTCACCGGCACTTTTATGCTGACGTATTTTCACATGTGTTTCAGATATCATAGTTGGTGATGATTGATGATGATATTGATGCATGCTCACATAGGAACGGACGAGGCCTTAGTGACTTAATAACAATGAAAGTCTATTTGTTCATGTTTTGTTTCTAATTTCAATGTAATGTAATACATTTAATTCAATAAAACAGAACTTCAATCCATGTGTTATGAAACAATGATTCTGTTACAACACTCCCCGACGTTTCCACCGCGATTTGTTATTTTACGCGGTTGGGGTGTGACAGAAAAGTTGGTATCAGAGCTCATGGTTATAGGGAATTAGGTTATTAGTAATGCTCATGGGGGCGGGATGGTGTTTAGGCGTCGCCGGTCCTCGACGGGTATGGGGATGAAGCCCATACCCACCAGCCTAATATATGGTCCACATATGATGATGATACATGATCAGTACTTGCATTATGTGTTTCTTATCTGCACTTGATTATTTGTAAAGGATAGAACTTATGAGATGTTTAATGTCTGAACATGAGTGTGTATTTATATTTCAATAAGCAAGTGGGGAGGGGTTTAATTGTTTAGTTATGAGTGTCTATTATCTGAATCATAAAATCAATGCACTTTCAAGGTAAATAGAATTCATGAGTTCATGTTTACTGAACTCTAGTTGAACACATCCTGAGTTATCTTGTATACACTAAATTAGTTGAATGCTAGAGATTAACATGTCATCGACTATGAGAAATCCAACTGCGTGTTATTTATGTACTGCTAAACTTGTAAAACTGTAATCGATAAATGCATGTTATTTGGACATTAGGGTGTTGCATGATCTTACACACATATGTACTTACATTTTTAAAACCCTAGGTTGCGTGTAACAGACCTAACAATTAACTAACGCTAGAAACACGTTATCATTTACCGAGCAAACTAAGGTGAGATCACTACTCTTTCACAAGCATGCGTCCACGGGGGACAAATAAACTAATATTCCGGTGAGGAATACTTTTTACTAATTTGGTTTAATTTCGATGTTGGTTAATAAACTCGAACTCTATCACGAAAGTCCCTACTTACATACCAAGCTAGTTGCCGGGGAGGCAACGGGGTATTAGTTGATAGCGCTATTAGGCTTGACAAACCTCACACCGTACTGGGGAGGACGGGCGTGAACTAATGACCTTAAACACTTTGATCAATGATGATAGCATTGATGAAGGCACCAAAAACGAAGAGTCAATCGGTACAGAGTTTATTATTCGTAACATGTCTTTAAACAGAAACACTTAACATGAATTTCGTTAAACAAAACTCTGAACTCAACAACTTTATGCTGATACACTTTTTTCTGCATGCTTGCAGGTCGTTAGGTGACTTCATGAAACGGAGCTTGCAATCAGGGGAGTAGAGGATGTCATGGGTCGTGTCGTTTGTTGATACGTTAACATTATGATATGTTTTATGAACAATGTGATTTCAAATACTTAGAACAATTTTCAATGCTTCCGCTGAACGTAAACTTGTTTTAAGTCAGATGTTTGTATTGCACTTTTCATATTGAATCAGATTTCATAATTATTATTTACTGTAGTTCAATGTGATTAGTGCTTGATCCTGGTACGTCACACGCCTCGTGGTGGATTCCGCATGTGGTATTTTGGGGGTGTGACACTACATCTTACCATCCTCATACTCTACCTTAGCTTTGCTATTGGTGGGATTTACTGAGTATGATAATGATGATGTTTGTTAAGCTATTCTGGTTATCTCTTAATGGGGTCTATGGAGAAAGCGTATCTTTTCCAAGAAGCCAGTGAAGATTAATTATATCTTGTGTGAAATCAAATCTTTTAGCCTTTATGGATTAATAACCGATTTGTAATCTTTTTGCTTAAATTGACATAGATGAAAGCACTTTGATGTGTAAGTTGGCTATGTTAGTTGTTTTGTCCTGTGCTAGCGGCTTTCTAGCGGAATTTTCTTATAAAGTTTTCGGTGAAAACAAACTTTTTACTGGTTAACGCATCCTTACGCGCGGTTTTATATTTGGATTCAGTAGAACGGATTGATGCTGATGTTAGCAGCATCCATAAGTATGCCATTACTCTGATCTGAACACATATCTGTTGATAGAACATATTGATGAGAATTTTTTTTAATGGTATACAAATTGTGACAGGGGTGAGTAAATAACCGAAAAAACTGAACCCAAACAAAAAACCAACGGTTCGATTTCGGATTTTTAATAACCGAAAATTTTGGTTCGGTTTTTAGATAACCATTTTCAATAACCGAAAAAACCGAACCGATAAGTTACAATAGTAAGCCTAGTCCATATACTTTTATGTTTAAGTTTAAGTTGTTTAAATGTTTAACCCATGCTAGTAGATATTATTAATTTTTTTCTTGAATGTCAAGTATTTATAACAAAAACATGAACATTTTAATTTTAATTGAAATGATTTATTTATTGCCTACAACAAATAACAAAATTTAATATAAAAAATAAACAATCTTTAAAGAATTATAAAAAAAAATATCTTAATGAAAACTTTGGAGAAACATGAAAATAGATTAGAAGGTTAAGTTAATATGAACAATATTAATTAAAAAGGTTAAAAATAGGGTCTACATATTTACACACCTTATTGCCTATTTGGACACCCTTCAAGACGCCTCGTATAGACCTATACGAGGCGTATAGCCTTTTTCAATTTCCAAGAGAATCTCTGATTATGTCATATTTTGTCTTATTTGCCTCGTATACGCCTCGTATAGGCCTATACTGGGCGTCTAGGCGAAAAAAGACCATTTAGCCCCTGATTTAGGCCTATACTGGGGGTAAATTTGTCTTTTTTGCCTCTCTTATATGCCTAGTATAGGCCTATACTAGGCGTATATAAGGGTTTTTTTTTTTTTTTTTTTTTTTTTTTTTTTAACAAACATTTTATACAATATTAATCGTTTTAGCAAACTTTTATACAAAAACAAGTTTTTTTATTTTAAATAATTAATATTAGGACCCCTCGTCGGTTTTTTTTGAGTTGAAAAATGGATGTTTTGGTAGGGTAATTTGATTGTTTTTGGAGGGTGATGTTTTTTGAGTAAAAAAATGGGTGTTTTGGTGGGGTAATTTGAGTTGTTTTTTAAGAAAAGTTTTATTTTTTTATAAAAATATTTTAAAATATTCGATCGTATAAAAAAAAACCAACGAGGGGTCCTAATATTAATTATTTAAAATAAAAAAACTTGTTTTTGTATAAAAGTTTGCTAAAACGATTAATATTGTATAAAATGTTTGTTAAAAAAAAAAACCCTTAAAGACGCCCAGTATAGGGCTATACTGGGCGTCTATGTGGACCAAAAGACCATTAAACCCCTGAATTAGGCCTATACTAGGGGCAAAACAGGGCTATAATGGTCTTTTGGACCCCTAGTATACGCCCAATATAGCTCTATACTGGGCGTCTATTTTTATTTTTTTTGTTTTCTCTTTTTAAATATTAAAAAAAGAAAACAAAAATAATAATAATAATAGACGCCCAGTTTAGAGCTATACTGGGCGTATACGAGGGGTCCAAAAGACCATTATAGCCCTGTTTTGCCCCCAGTATAGGCCTAATTCAGGGGTTTAATGGTCTTTTGGTCCACATAGACGCCCAGTATAGCCCTATACTGGGCGTCTTGAAGGGTTTTTTTTTTTTTTTTTTAACAAACATTTTATACAATGTTTTAAAATATTTTTATAAATAATTAATATTAGGACCACTCGTTGGGTTTTTTTATACGATCGAATATTTTAAAATATTTTTATAAAAAAATAAAACTTTTCTTAATAACAATAAAAAACTCATATTAATTATAATAACACTAATATTAATTATAAAAAAACTCATATTAATATCAATAACCCTAATATTAATTATAAAAAACTCAAATTAATTATAAAAAACTCATATTAATTATAATAACACTAATATTAATTATAAAAAACTCATATTAATTATAATAACACTAATATTAATTATAAAAAAACTCATATTAATTATAATAACCCTAATATTAATTATAAAAAACTCATATTAATTATAATAACACTAATATTAATTATAAAAAACTCATATTAATTATAATAACACTAATATTAATTATAAAAAACTCATATTAATATCAATAACCCTAATATTAATTATAATAACACTAATATTAATTATACGATGCCTATACGAGACTTATACTATACTATACTATACGATACGATACAACACGATAGGCTTATACAAGACCTATACGAGACTTATACTACACTATACTATACGATACGATGCGATACAACACGATACTATAGGATACGATACCACATCCATAGGCCCATACAATGCCTATACGAGATTTATACTACACTATACGATACGATATGATACGATACAATACAATACGATATTAGACCATTGGATAAGATACAACACTCGTATAGGACTATAGGTGTGGTTTAGGCCCCGTTTAGGCCTATAGGCTTATACAAGACCTATACTAGACTTATACTATACACTGTACGATACGATACAACACCTGTATACGTCGATAGGCCTATACAAGACCTATAAGGGACCTATACTACACTATATGATACGATAGTATCGTATTGTATCGTATAGTATGGTATTGTATCGTATAGTGTATAGTATAAGTCTCGTATGGGTCCCATATAGGTCTATACGAGAGCTATACGAGACTTATACTACACTATATGATACAATACAATACGATACGATACTATAGGATATGATACAACGCCCGTATACGTCGATAGGCCTATACAAGACCTATAAGGGACCTATACGAGACCTATACTACACTATATGTTAAAAACAATGTAATATTTCTACGATTGAATATTTTTAAAGGCCGATCTTGAAAACGGTAAAATATTTTCATAAAAAAATAAAACTTTTCTTAAAAAACAACTCAAATTACCCCACCAAAACATCCATTTTTCAACTAAAAAAAACCAACGCGGGGTCCTAATATTAATTATTTAAAATAAAAAAACTTTTTTTTTGTATAAAAGTTTGCTAAAACAATTAATATTGTATAAAATGTTTGTAAAAAAAAAAAAAAAACCCCTTCAAGACGCCCAGTATAGGCCTATACGAGGCATATAAGGGACAAGGGGTCATATATGAGGCCTATACGAAGGGTCCTATACGCCCAGTATAGGCCTATACGAGGCGTATTGAAGCAGTCAAACCAGAAGTGACATGAGTCAGACACTGATTTTGATGTAACCCTATACGCCTCGTATAGGCCTATACGAGGCAAAGGGTGTCTAAATAGGCAGATAAGGTGTCTGGATAGTTTGAGCCTAAAAATAATAACTTAAATGTAAAAATACAAGAGAGATTCTTAAATTTTAAATTATACTTTTTATTTTTTGAATCTTACATAATTTTGTTTCAAAAACTGAAATAACCGAAAAACTGAACAGAACAATGTAAAAACCTAAAAAACCGAAACCCAAAAAAACCGAAAGCCGATATTTCGGTTTTGGTTTTGCCCAAAAACCGAACCATGCACACCCCTATCTTCAGATAAACAGAATTCACTAAATCTTGCACCGGCAAGCGGTGATCTTTTTATAAGTGTCACATATCATGCTATGCTTCTTCTGAAGTTACTGTTGTAAGGAAATAAGAAGGTAGGAGTTTAGTGATTTTGGGCAAACACGTGGTTGATCATTTGCATGTGTTGATAACAAATCAATATAACAGGGTGTCTAAATACACTCCCTTGTGAGAGAAAAAGTTGTGGGTCTAACACGTAAGTTAGTGAGAAAAGAAGGTGTATTTAGTAGCTCCCATAAAATATTTCATCATCAGGTGAATAGGTGCTAGAGTATAAACATCACCTTTCAATCTCGAAATAAAAATATTGAAGTTTGTACCTTATGAAATTGGAAATTATGAATACCCTTTAGCAGTGTTGTAGTAATCGCTAGTCGTTAGTCCGGCGGCGAGGTGGGGACTAGCGATTAATCGGGGATTAATCGGAATTTATGGGGATTAATTTGATTAATCGGTGACTAATCGGGGATTAATCGACACCTAGTCGGGATTTTTACAACCATGCCCTTTAGACGAAGGAGATCTACCACAACACTACGCATAACTGGATCCATAATCGAATGCCCTGTGGGGTATGGGGTGGGGGTTGGGGCGTGGGTGGGCTGAAAACGCCCAAGCCACCACCCCGGGTGGGCTTGGGTTTCGGCGTGGCCCAAGGGGCGGGAGTTTAAAGCCGGGCGTGGGGCGGGTCTATCAGTATGACATGGCGGGTTCTCGTTGGCCAAACTAAACTAGCCGTTGGTTTTAAAAAATATAAAACACCCGTTTGGGCTGGCCACGCCCCAAACCCCCGCCCCACCATACCGTCTTCAATGTGGGTCAGCCCAGCGAAGCCCTCTCAAGCCACGTGTTAACCCATACCCCAAACCCCCGCCCCACCATACCCCACGCTCTAACCTTGATAGAATAACTCTGAGAATCTCATGGGATTAAGGATTTCCATTTAGTGTTGAAAGTCATACCGTGTTGCCACGTCATCTAATATCTTGGTGATTAGCTTGGTGGTGATTGAAGATAGAATTATTTCCCAAAACATATGAAGAATGCGACAAGAACCTTCAACAACCACAACTCTTACATCAGGACAATCATGAATCATCCATGAGTAATTTCTCTATTATGAAGAACTCTCTATGAAGTAGTGATTGTTTGCTGATTATAATCATGCGTGCTACCGTTTGCTGATGTTAGTCGATTGGTTTGCATTATTGATGTGTTTGTAAAGAAGAAATCACCCTAGACACGTTAGAGTCGTTAGTTCTTTCGTTAATCAAGTCAATCATCGTTAATTAATCAGTTAAAATCAGTAGACATAAGTGTGCATCCAATCCCATTGAATAGACATATGATTTCGGATTGCAAGGGTTTGTCTAGTTGTTGTTTGGTAGTTTTAGACACTCGATGCCTTGGGTTCTTTTTATTTATTCGTGTTTAGGTGATCCTAGGTTTTCGGTTCATCAATTTAAAAAGTTGTTAAAGTGTGTTACTTTTCATGTCTCTAGTCGTGTGATTTAGTATCAATATGTCGAGTCGTTTCTATATAGCACTTAATTCACATCCTGATTGTTATTAATAGTTTGGCTTCTAGGAACTGGAGAGTGGGGTCTTGCTCTAAGCTGACTAGTTATTATAGGACTAAATCATCCTTAATAGATGGTTGGTCAGGTTAGACATCTTAAAACTTGGTAAATGTCAACCGTAGAAGTCTTGCATGTGGTTACGAATTCTTGACTAGGTGGTTTGTTCACCATCATTAACTACATTCTTACTTGCTATTGGCTCTTGCTTTCGTCTTAGTCCTCATTAGTTAATTTAGGTTATTAGTTAATTAAATCTAACAAATAGTAATCCAAATTAATTTTAGCTAGTTATGATTGAGTTTTAGAGTTTTGCACTTTCAGTCGCTAGGCTCGATACTCTGTGTTGCTTGCTTTATTAATTCACGCCTGGTACACTTGTCGTTTGTGTGTAGTTCTTAGGTAATCCTGTATTTTAAAACTTGGTCATAAACTGAGTACACATTCACGCACATCATCCAGCGACTCATAGGCAGTGGCTTGGTTAAGGGAACCCACCGGAGCTGTACCGAAAGCTAGTCATCATAGGGCAATTGTCACTGTTTATGGACTCGAACCTAGGTGATATATCCATGACCAGGATGAAGCTTGGGTGAAACTAAATGGAGGTCTGAACCAATCTCCACCCAAAATCCCAACATTACAATTCCATTTTTGTCTAAATTTTGGAGTAAATGGACTTCTAATGCGGTATTTCATTAGTGACCCTCTTGGGGTCTTGGTTAATCTGAATTTCATATTTACGCGTGTGAAAAGAAGTATAAATATCTTCATATACTAAGCGCTTGCTAATGAGTGTTGTATCTTTGAAACTGTAACATTCCCATGTCTTATAAGCTACTAATAGTTTTCCCCAAAAGTGAGTTCGCCACCAACTATAGCAGTACCATACGCTAAAATTTATCCATTTTTAAATGCATTTACCTCGCCGAACCTGGGGTTTTTGATGCATACAAGTATTTTTGTTGTAGTGTTGATACATAGCTAATGGAATCCTTAGGTATCCCGTCACCTGATTAAAAAAAAAAAACCTAAATCTAAAGCCGCGTAACCTTCCAATCCACATTCTTAGATAAACATTTTCCAGTTCCAATTGGAATGAATTCCAAGACTCAGACGCGGCATAAGTATTAAACAATTATTCATTATTAAACTTTGGATCGCTTTTTAAGTCCAGTAAAATTAAACAGGGACGGATCCAGCTCACATTTGTGGGTTCCCAAGAACCCATTGTGTTTGAAAAAAAATAGTAAGAAACTTATAGAATAAAAAAAAAAAAAATAGTAAAAATTAAAAAAATTTACCAAAAAAAACCATTAAAATAAAATCATGTATCCGTGTCACTGAGCCTAAACGAATATGCGCGTCAAAAAGGTTGATGTTGCTGCGCTTATTATATATTCAAAGAGCTAATATCTAAATCCAGCTAAAATCTAGGGTTCTTCCGTTGCCGCAGCTGGTTAGGTCATTTTAGTCTTGTTTCGTGTTGATCAAAACGTTTGTTCATATCCTTTCATCGGTTAGCAAATTGGGTGAGGATTATTTGAATCAAAATTTCGGTGGAATGCAGCCGGAGCATCTGTCGGCGGAGCGGTTACTGAGGCTGAGGGCTGCGCGTCGTCTTCTGTTATCGAAACTACTCTTTCCTTTGACTGCAAACATTGAGGAGCGGATCGAAGCTTCAAACATGCGCAATACGAATCAGGTCAGCAATCTTAATTTGCACATGGTGATTCATTAGTCTTGTGGATTTATTTTATTGTATTTACTTAGTTAGTACCTAATATCCGTAAACGATTAATTTTGTTAAAAATCTGCCAAAATTTTTCAAGTGAATGAAAAATTCAACCTATTCTTATTGTAGGCCTTGGTCATCTGTGATTGAGTCCTGTTTATGTGTCCTAGGTTTAGTCTGTTTTACTGGTTGATTGTTTCTTTCTTATGGTTTGATTATAATGGTTATATAAGCCTTTTGAGTATTCAATAAAATCATCAGTTTGGTGAGAATCATATTACGTGTCGCTCCAATCAGATTAAGGGGTTGTTTGTTTACCTCTTAATGAGGCTCTTAATGGTTCAGACCTCTTACTGGTTCAGCACTTCATGGTTCAGACTGTTTGTTTCACGAGCACTTAATGGTTCAGACTGTTTGTTTCACGAGCACTTAATGGTTCAGACTGTTTGCTTCACGAGCAGATGTCTGAATGGTTCAGACATTTGCATCTGAATGGTTAAGCATTATACAGAGTCTGAATGGTTAAGACCTCTAATCTGAATTGGTCAGACATTTGCCTCTGAACGGTTAAGCATTATACAGGCTCTTAATGGTTCAGACATCTTACTGGTTCAACACTTAATCATTCAAATGTTGCCAAAAAGCCCCTAACTAAGTTCGATGAATTTTGTTTATACAAGCTTAAAAAAATAAATATAAAATTCCAGTTCTATCAATTGCTAGTTGGCACCTCACATTCTTATTGGTGATTAACAGGGATTTATTGGATTGAAATTTTTATTCGTATTTTTTAGGTCTATATATAAATACACACACACACACATTTTTATATGTAGTTTTTTAGTAGACATATTTTAACCCCTACGCGAGTCCTTTTTTTAAGTAAGACATAATTAATTGCCGGAATTTACAGAGTTTGGCCAGAAACTGGCCACAATCGCCGGGCTGCAACTTTTTTTTTGCCTATTAGGATCGTCTAGGACCACTTTCAACCACTGTTAGACCCTTAGCATTTATTGGGTCGATTAGACAAAATATCCCAGGTGAACCTCTGATTAGCAACTAATCGGAGGCTAGGTGCGATTTTTACAACAATGCATGTGTATTAGTATTGAAACAGGTTTAGTTTGAATATGAACTAGTTTTATACCCGCGTGCGTTGCAACACGCAAGACCGAGTTGTTCTCGGTTTGATCACTCAATAACACTCTACTGAAAGGGGACGATCATGTATAGACCAAATTATCACGTCTTTAAGCTTTATAAGAAATCGCAACATTTTCTTAAAAAAAGTTGAAATCAGAAGTATATAAAGACAATAGGACATACATCAATCAAAGTGGTAGTTCAACTCTATTGGTAACATACATATTTAGGGGCAGAAGATATAGTTCCTAATATGTTTAACAATACTGATTAGACCTACGCATCACTAAAGTCAAGATTCATAACCAATATGAATTTGATGTACATAACCTTAAACACGTCCAAATTTTCTATAATGTATAAATTTCAAGATGCATAGCCATACAACAATCAAGTAAAAGGAACTTTATAAAACCAATAGGCACCAAAACCAATATTTTCTAATAAACATACTCTGGTCATCATATTCTCGACAATTCCAGCTGGTTCCGATAGCTTCAAAGTACAGGAAACAAACAACTGATGCAATAAAAATTTAAAATATGTGCATCGAATTTATCTTATACATCATATAATGAAAAAAAAAGAAGGGAATATAAATCATGAAGACTAACCTTAAGCAAACTGGTACACGTAAATATTTAGGCTTGAGGTCTCCCGATAATAACCAACGAAGTCCTAAGCTCAAATTTAGCATATTTATTGTTTTTAATAAACTTGCTACATCTCATTATTTCAACTTGGGCTTCCGGTTCGTTCCAAACTTAAACTTAAATATTCTGGCAAAATTTAGTGTGACCTGTATAGTAAATTTAATTGCTCAACTACGGCGAGTATTGAGTCTTAAATCTTCTGGCGAAATTTAACGTGACCCGTATAGTAAATTTAATTGCTCAACTACGGCGAGTATGGAGTCGTAGGTCATACAACCCAGTCCCATGTTGAAAAAGATACCCGGTACATACAGGCATATAGCCAATATGGATTCACCGAACATAATCTATTTTTCTTGTTTGAAATTTCCAGTTTGGTCACCTCATAAGAGCTCATTTAATCATATGGCCCGTGCTATGCATAATCATATGATGGCCTAATCATTTAATCTAGTTTGGTCACCTCTTGTTTGAAATTCCTATTGATGTCCTAATCATATGCGTAATGCTTCCATCAGATTTCATATTTGATAAATCTGTAGATTTTTTTTGGAAAATGATAAATTACACACCAAATATATAAGTAAAATTTACTTACTACTCTCAAAGGAGGTGTTCATTAAAATTGCTTAGGTGCTTGATACCTTTAAGAATAAGCAAAATCTAACTGCTCATTCAAGATAGCTTATTTCATAGTTCAAACACGATTAATCAGATCCGCAGCTTCAATAAGCAATACTAAGCACCCCGCAAAACAGTTTATCCCAGTTTCAAAAAATTCTAATTACTATCCATGTGCATTTGACAATGTGATGAAATTGATAAGGATACTGTTTTTTTAACCCGATCCTATCAGCCTTATTTAGTCAAATGCATACTCTTAAAACGAACAACTCAAACATTTTTTATTACTTATTAAACTACGTAATTAGCTTCACATATTTAGACCTCGTTACCAAATAATCCTCAACAGTCAATCCATCCGAAATAATATCAAACCAAACCTGGAAAGTTGCAATTATCATATTGCTTATACTCAACAACTTATTTTGTTGTATCAGATTCTGATCAGTTGTGAAGTCTAAGGTGAACTCTAGACACAAAACATAGCAAGTGCTTTTTTTTCTTGCAAAAATGGAAAATGCCCAGTTAAAGAAAGAAAATAACGACCTTAATGATGATATAGAGGATTGTGGAGTGGAGAGATGCAGACAAAAAGAGCTTACCATTCTTGTCGGAACCGATTCAAGTCTCTGACGTTGCGGTTGTTCAAGATCACCTTCAAGTTTCCCATTCTGTCTCTAAATCGTCCGATGAGAGACACTGGTACCCTCGACGGAATCCTAGAAGCCACAGCCGTCACGGTCGCCGTCAATCACCGCCACCGATTCGACGCGAGGGTGGCCGGTCGGAGACGTGGCCGGTTTTTCCATCACCGCCACCGATTCGACGCGAGGGTGGCCGGTCGGAGACGTGGCCGGTTTTTCCATCACCGCCGCTCCTCGCTCTCTCTGTCGATTGCTGCTCTCTCTCTCTCTCTCTATCTCTCTCTTACTACGAAAGAAAATGGAAAATGGGAAGCGGAACCCTTAACCACCACCGCCTTCTACCGTTTGCCGCGTCAAAACCACCCGACCATCACCACCGCCAAGAGGGTGGCCAGCGGGAGACCACGGCTCTGCTCTCTCTCAACCTCTAATTTATCTCTCTCTCTCTCTCTTACTCCTCTCTCTAAACCCTATTCTGTGTTCATACAGCAAAAGAAAATGGGATGGGAAGCGGTGGAGACTATAGAGACTGACATGTTTTGGTATTAAATCCCTAAAATGCCATTCGTTACTGTTCATTCACTTCAATTATTAATATGTATGTATATAATATAATTAGTTAAGGGGTATTATAAGCTCTTGGCTTTTATTTTGTTTTAAGTTTTTTCTGTAATTGGTTGTCGAAGTTTATTTTAGTAATACAAGAACAAGTTGAACTAGTAGTACAAAATTGTTGGGTGTTTGTGCAAAGCAATTCTCAATTATTCACTTATTTTGTTCAACAAAATAAAGCTTGATATTACATTTTGTCAGGGGAACCCCTCTAATGAGACAACACCAGTCAGATGGATTAGCCAGCACGGCAGCTATGATGTACCTGAACATTTTGATGAAGCTGGTTACGCTATCAGTGCTGATGATGCAACCTTCATTGTTGAAGGCCATAACTCTGAAAAGCTAAAACTTCATGGCGGAGTAGACGGTATGGCAAAAAAACTTAAAACATGTACCACCAATGGGCTTGCTATCGACGACGATTTGACTCGCAGACAGCAACTCTATGGAACCAATGAGTTCACTGGACCTGAACTACGAAGCTTTTGGGTGTTCATGTTTGAAGCATTTCAAGATGTGACTCTTATGGTTCTTGCTTTGTGTGCGTTTGTCTTATTAATTGCTGACACAGGATGGCAAACTGGGCCTCACGGTGCTCTTGGGATCATGGCTGGTATCTTGTTGGTAGTGTTGGTAACAGCGACAAAAGATTATTTTCAATTGCTACGGTTTTGGCATTTGGACAAAGAGAGTAAGAAAATATCCATTCAAGTTACTAGGAACGGGTGCAGAAAAAAGTTACCAATATCTGAGCTACTGACTGGTGATATTGTTCATCTTGCTGTTGGACACCAAGTTCCTGCAGATGGGCTTTTCATTTCTGGGTGTTCAGTCTCAGTTGATAAATCAAGTTTGACTGGAGAAAGTGAGCCTGTCAACGTCAACACAGAAAATCCCTACTTGTTATCAGGAAGTAAGGTCCAAAATGGTGCATGTAATATGTTAGTTGTAACGGTAGGCATGAGAACTCAGTGGGGAAAACTTATGGCAACCCTTACTGAAAGTGGAAATAATGAAACTCCATTGCAGGTCAGATTAAATGGATTGAAAACTATCAATGGAAAGATAGGCCTTATATTTGCCATAATGACTTTTGTCGTTTTGGTTCAAAAGCTGTTTCATACTGTGGTTGTTAATGTCAGTCAATGGAGCTGGTCTGCTGATGTGGCCTATAAGTTGTTGGAGTATTTTTCTATTGCTGTCGCTACTGTTGTGGTTGCGGTTCCAGAAGGGCTATCAATGGCTGTCACAATGAGCCTTGCATATGCCACGATGGAGATGATAGGGGACAAAGTACTTATCAGAAATCCAGCCGCCTTGGAGACCATGGGGTCCGTCACAACGATATGCAGTGATGTAACTGTACGTCCAGGTGTCAAGGAGTCAGTGGCTCTTTGCAGATCAGCTGGTATAACTGTACGTATGGTTACAGGAGACGACATAACCACCGCAAAGGCCACAGCTATATTATGTGGGATACTTACCGATGAAGGGATTGCAATTGATTGTTTCGATTTTAGCAAGAAGAGCCCGGTGGAATTAGTCAACATAATTTCCAAGATTCAGGTTTGTTAAATATTTTATTAAGCGGCCAGGCTAATTGATGATCGGGTTATAAATTTTTTTAGCCCTTTTCTTTTCAATGTAATTCAGGTTATGGCTCGATCATCACCTCAAGATAAGCAAACACTGGTGGAATACTTGAAAGCAACATTTGGTCATGTTGTGGTGGTTACCGGAGATGGAACTAATGATGCACCCGCACTTCATGAAGCTGACATAGGCCTTGCCATGGGCATTACAGGAACTGAGGTAGCCAAAGAGAGTGCGGATGTTATTATTCTAGATGACGATTTCTCCAAAATTGTCACCATGGTTAAATGGGGACGATCAGTGTACGCCAACATTCAAAAATTCATACAGTTTCAGCTCACTGTCAATATTGTTGCTTTGACAGTGAACTTCACTTCAGCTTGTTTGACAGGTACGTTGGTTCAAACACCACTGATTTCAACTAATTATATTTAGAGAGTTAGAAACAAACATATCCTTTTTTAATGTACCTTATTTTTTTCTCTAGGGAGTGCGCCCCTCACGGCAGTTCAACTTTTGTGGGTGAATATGATCATGGATACATTGGGAGCGCTGGCATTGGTAACCGAACCTCCAACCGATGAGTTAATGAAGAGATTCCCAGTTGGAAGGAAGGGAAGTTTAATAAGCAATGTGATGTGGAGGAACATATCCGGGCAGGCTTTGTACCAGTTTGCAGTGATAGGGCTACTTCAATTAGAAGGAAAATCATTTTTCAGCCTTGATGGAGACAATTCTGATCTCATCCTCAACACACTCATTTTCAATTCCTTCGTCTTCTGCCAGGTAACTTCATCTAAAATGTCAAACATGGGTGTGAATTTATACCACAACACGAAGCTAACAAGAAACTCATGGGTCGGGTTTGTTTCTGGTTGAACTAGCAAACACGTTTAGCTCATTTTTTTAGATTTGCTTAAAATGTGTGATAGACACCGGAAAATAAAGGGCTGATTTATTGAAATAATAAGATAGTTGGCCTGATTCGAGATGGGTAATCTCCAATGCAAAAACACTTAGATAATCAAGCTAAACAAGACATAGAAAACTATGGCATAAATGAAATACTTAAATAAGAAATAGAGAGGTTACTAATCCTAAAGTTTAGCCCTTAAATTTAGCCCTTTGACTCGTTCTTGACTTTCACTCCAATAGCAGTCAACCCCCCATTCAGCTCTAAATCTTTGCTCTTCATTGACTGGGTCAAGGTAATTGAACTGGGACCTGTTGGACCCAGATGGGTCAACCCGCTGACAAGGTAGAGTCCTATCAATGTGTTTCTTTGTTTGAAGCTAGAATAAAAGGGCATTTAGGACAGAATCCTAAAACTAATAGAAAATTTGACATTAATGTCTATTTCTTAAACGTAATCGTTTTGTATACATTTATATTACTTTTTTGTAAGTTTATGTTTTGAGTATTAATATGCAAAAATTAAATCAGGACAAACAGGTCATTTTTGGGTAAACCTGCCTAACATAGTAATCAGGTTCTGGTTCGTGTTAAGTTTTTACATTCGTGTCGGTTTTGATTTGCCAGCCCACAAACACAGTCAGTATTGTGAGGAATGTGAGCTGATGTTTGCCTGATGAATTTTGCAGCTCTTTAACATGGTCAACTCTCGGGAAATGGAGAAGGAAAACGTTTTAGATGGCCTTTGGAAGAACACAGTTTTCGTAAGGGTTGTTGCTGCAACCGTCGTTTTCCAGGTTATAATAGTTGAGTATTTGGGTCCCTTTGCTAACACTTCGCCACTTACAGCCACACAGTGGTTGTTTAGTTTATCCACGGGTTTCTTAAGCATGCCAGTTGCTTTGCTTCTTAAGAGAATCCCTGAAAACCATTTGGATTTTTCAAACTGTTTAGCAGGATTTATAAAAGGCTTACAGAGATTTTGGAGTGTATTTGTATGTATATTGTGGCATGTTGTGATTAGTTATTTGTAAATAGATATGTACCAAGTATAATTCCCGTTAAATAATTATCATTGGTGCTGTTTTTGATTCACATCATTTTGTTATTCTTCCTCTATATGCTATTTCTGCCCTATACAAGCTGCTCTGATTACCTATTGTTGGGGTCTAAGGAGAGCCCGGAACAAGTGTATCTTTTCCAAGGAGCCATTGACGATTAACATTATCTTGAGTGAAATCAAATCTCTTCGAAATCTTTTGTTTAGATCGGCATAAATAGAAACATTTTGATGTGTAAGCTGGTTTTGTTGGTTGTTTTGGCCCTTGCATGCAGGTTCTTTCTGGTAAAAGTTTCAGGTGAAGACACGCTTTTTGCTAGTTAACGCATCCTCAAGGACGGTTTTTATATTTGGATTCAGTAGAAAGATTGATGCGGATCAGAGTGACGGCATACTTATGGATGCTGGTGAGAGAACCAAATTGATGGGAATTTTTGAAAGGTATGCTGAGGGATTGTAGAGATGCCCCTTCAATCCTTCATATAAACAGAATTCACAAAATCTTGCCTTCAAATAAAACAGAATTCAAAGAAACATTAGCAAAAACCATATGCTTATCATATTAATTCAATTGTACAGTTTTTAAACATGGGATTGTAATTCAAACAGGCAAAGGAAGAAAAACTTAAGCAGTTATGCAACACCCGTTCCAATTGTTAAGGCCGGCTTTCTTCGAATGCTTTGAGCGCTTCTCTCATATCGATAATCATTCAATATCCTTGACTTTTCAATAAGGGGCGCGTTAGCTAAACCGTTTTCTTGCAGGAGTGCTAGCGCGCGCCCTTACGTTTTCTTTGCTTGCTCTGCAGTACGAGCCTCATACAAAGCCGCCTCATACAAAGCCGCGCCCCTTTAATATGATGGGATAATATTTTGCCACGCATGGTAGAGTTATGTGATACCTCAAATCAATCTTGTTCACCATACCACAATCATATGGATTGGTGAAGTAGTTTCTGTTTTCGTTACATATTCTAGCAACACTAAAGATCATAACTTCAAAATTAAATGGAATAAAGATATGATATTACTTCCATCCACAGGTGCTGTAAATGATATGAAACTCATTTGTATCGATCGATAAAGTGTGTCTAATACAGAGATAATCGCCTCTATATATAGGGAGAGAGAAGAACAATAAGAAAAAAATAATTACATGAAAATCGCCTAAACTAACAACTATTTACAACATTGATGTTAATCATGCCTAACTTGTTACAAATAAAGTCTATTTGTGTCTTTGGAGAGTGGTTTTGTAAAGATATCCACTAGTTGGAATTCAGTTTTAACATGAATTGATTGAATAGACGGAGGATCTTTTTGTATGAAATACTATTCGATCTCTGATTAGGTGGACAATCAACCTCAACATGTTTAGTTCTCTTATGAAATACTTGATTAGGCGACAATCAACCTCAATATGTATAACTAATTGGTTATTACATAACCCCGAGTTCTTTGAGAAGACGACGAACCTATATCATCTCTGATGTAACATCTGCCATAGCTCGGTACTCTGATTCGACACTTGATCTTGATACGGTATGTTGTGTCTTACTCTTGTCTTACTCTTCCAGAACACAATCTCCAACAAAAACACTACCAGGTGGTGGATCCTATGCAGTTAATGCGGTAAAATATCGGATATCGGTCAAGGACCGATATTTGAAATATAGGTTATCTCGGTGAGATATCGGTGGGATATCGGTAACTTTAATATAATGCAGAATTTATATATATAGCAATTTAACACCAATAATTCAGTGATATATTAGTGATATATCGGTTATATCGGTCAAATATCGGTGATATATCGGTGATATATCGGATATATCGGTCAAATATCAGTGATATATCAGTTATATCGGTCAAATATCGGTCAATATCGCTGATAATATCGGTACCGATGTTTTGACCGATATTTGACACCGATATTTTACTAAGGGACCGATATCACCGATATATCACCGATATTAACTGCATAGGGTGGATCAAGGAGAAATAGGACAACCTGCGCAGTCTACGTCTGAGAATCCAGATGTCACACCCCGATATTTACACGTATCACCGGTGGGCCCGGTGGGGGAGTATCGTGACGTAGTTGATAACATTACAGTCAAACAACACAATATATAAATGCACAGCGGAAGCAATAGGTAAATATATTACAATCCGAATATAAAGTAATATCCAGTATTACAACGGAAAGTAAAGGATCCACAGGCGGATCAACATAAAAAGGAAAACTATTCAACAGACTTTGACATCTAGAGCTTGCGAGACTTGAGTAATGATGCCTGGAGTAGCCAGCCTATTTCGTCTAGCACCTGCACTTAGCCTTTTTGGAAAATACGTCAGTTTACACTGGTAAATACAACTCAACTGACTCGTTTTGAAAAGAGTTTGAAAATTGATTTGAATGCACTTCGGCAAAATATCTTTCATAACTTGGGACAATTATTTAAAAATAATCTTGTATACAGTTTTACTCATTTGTCGTCCATTAGTACCGGTTAGAAGAGCCGGCTTAAGTTAAGCGACACGCCACAGGTATAATGCCCACAAGGTTGATTCCTTTAAGTGGATTACCAGTTTTTACATATGCAACTGTCAGGTGTACGCCTACACCCCATGCTTAGGTCGTGGCCATTTCGTAAAATGATGTCAAGGATATCCGGGACTTGGTCATTTAACCCCCAAGGGCCATACACCAAATAATACAGAATAAAGCGAGTTATGTAAATACATTAATCAAAATCCGATTTAAATGACTACATACCCGACCAAGCGGTACTTTTATAGTACCGTATCCCAAGCCCGTATAGGGAAAATAAGTTAAGAGTATTTACCTGAGCAAAGTATCAATCAAATACAGCAAATGCAAGTACTTTTACTGGGCTCCTAATCTGGAACGAAGGTTTATAATAACCTATTAGAATCCTAACGGGTCTTTAATTAAGCTTAGACTTAGACCGGTTAGTTTTCAAAAGGGAGACACGGTTCAAACGCATGGTAAAGCGAAGACCGGTTTGGAATGTGGTTTTGACCCGACAAGCTTGTATGCTTGTTTAATATGGGTAACTTAAACACATTCTGGATTTTGAGATAAAGATAATATGGTTTGACTCGTTTCGGCTAATTTATGCAAACTAGTTCCATAAGCCGATCCGAACGCGACAAGTGCGTAACGAGTAACCAAAAGAGTCATATACAGGTTTCCTAAGTTAATATGCCTTAAATATGTTGTGATATCAGTAGGATACCTTCCATTATGCCCAAAACGAGTTTAAACACAAACTATGCCCCGTAGGGGCATTTTGGTCATTTACAAGGTTATAAAAGAGGTTAATTGAAATTCTAAGATTCGGGTCCGAATACATCAGTAAAATAACTTATTTTATTGGGTCATATCAGTTGGTAATAGGTCTTATATGACAAAATGGTTTTAAACTCAAACTATGCGTTTAATACGCTTTAAAAGCCATTTTAAGCGATTTCCGGGTTATACAGGAAATCTGAGTTTTCTGATCAGGTTATAAAGTTCAAAATACTTTATTTATTATATAAAATCAGTAGCAATTGGATTGGTATCAAAAGGACTTGTAAAACTCATTTTATGGCCTAAAAGGGCATAATCGGTATTTACCGAATTAAGGCGATAACCCTAGGTTTTGATCAGTTTAAAAATAATTAAAAATCTTTAAAAATCTCAAAATATTATATTACATCAGTAGGTACAAGTTTTGGTGTCAAAAATTGGGTTTAGATAGGCTTTATGCTAATGACGCCGCTTAATTACTAAAAAGCGTTATAATTACGCCATTGAGCATAACTCCTAATCTAGACCTCAAATTGATGTGAAAATTTAGGGACATGTTTATAATTCAATAACTAAGATCTTTGTCCTTTCACATATTCAAAAATCTCGTTTTATGGTAAAAAGGGCATTATGGTCAACTTTAAGCATTTAACGGAAACGTGTAAATGAATCGGGTAATCAATGAACCAACCACAGAGGGTTATGCTAACATGTAGCCTGGTCCTAAAGAAGCTCTAAGGCATTTCTAAAACATACCAAAGCGGGTCAGAACTGAAGTCAAAGCTTTGCGACTTTCGGTTCCGAACCGGGTCTAAACAGAAAATTGTCAGGTTGAACATGTTTAGACATGTTCTTACATTATTTACCAAGTTATATTAATGATCAAACAGGTTGTATGGGTTCTACATTGCTAATTATGCATAAATTGAAAAATAAGCATTTTGTTGACTTTTTAATAACAAGTTTGACCCGACATTTGACCTAGTTAGAGTGGGACTCAGAGGGTGCCCTTTTAAGGGTTTATTGCCCACATAATTACCAACTTATAACTACTTTCAATTCGACTAATCACTGGACCATTAGTGATTAATCGTGAAGTCAACCGTTAATTACGACGGTTTGACTTTTAAGCTAAAACTAAGCAAAAACTCAACTAAGAAAGGTTAAGCATACTTACTGAAGTCCTATGCACGATTAGGAATGCTTAGGGTCTGCTCTTATGCTCCAGAAAGCTCCCCAAATGCAGATGGAATGAGTGATCAAAATGGTTGCAACATAAGGCCTTTTTATAGTGTTCTTGGATCAATTTGATGATGACAAATCATGCTAGGAGTGATCCCTGATCATTAACACATGTCCCTAAGCCCTAAAATTAGTAGGGGACGCGCATGGAAGTGAAAATATCTGATCTAAGTCGGTTCCAAGGCTGAACAGCCAAGTTTCATGATTTTCTGCATCTGGGCAGCCTTTACGGACCGTAAGGGTGGACCTTTACGGTCCGTAAGACAGTCATCTGGGCAACAAAGTTCTTTTCAGTTTGCATCCCTGGCTCTTGGTCCTTCGAAAGGTCAATCAAACTTATTTCTTGCATTTTGAGCTCTCTAAATTTACACATAAGGGCTTCAAGACTTATACCCACTTTGTTAAGTCCTTGGTCACTTTGTTATCACCCGAAAAGTCATAATTTTTCAACGTTGACGCTTTAACTCTTCGCATACGAATTTGATCATAACTTTCTCATACGATAACGAAACTTTATGAAATTTTTATCGTGCATTCTAGTGAGCATAATTAATCATTACAAAGCTTCGGGTCTGCTAAAAGGTCACTCAGAGGTATACTTTAAACATGTTGACACATTTAACCCCTGTAGTTTGTAATCTCTCACTTTCTTTCATATTTAGCTTCGTATGATCCATGATTTATTCGTTTGAAGGTATGAGCATCATGTAGGGTTACTGTAAAGTATATTTATTCACTGTTGACATTTTGAACCCTTATATTCACATACTTTCCATGTTTGTCAACTTTAGTCCCTCTAGAGTATACTTTCACACGTTCAAACTTATGACACTTGTCAATACATTATAGGACGTGAATTTTCGAGGTGTTACATCCTCACCCCCTTAAAATAAATCTCGACCTCGAGATTTACTGAAACAAATGAGGGTACTTTTCTTTCATTGTGGACTCAACCTCCCACGTATACTCGGGACCTCTACGGGCATCCCATTTGACCTTTACAATAGGTACATGCTTCCTACGAAGCTTCTTAACCCGTTGATCCTTAATCGACAAAGGTTTTTCAACAAACTTTAAGCTCTCGTCAATGTGCACATCCGTATGCGGTATGACTTGCGATTCATCAGCTAGACATTTCTTTAAGTTGCAGATATGGAAAAATTATGAATACCGCTGAGCTCTTCAGGTAAGTTTAGCTTATAAGCCACTGAACCTATACATTCGATGATCTCGAATGGTCCTATATACCTCGGGCTTAACTTACCTTTCTTACCAAACCGCATCACTCCCTTCCAGGGTGATACTTTAAGTAAAACTTTATCACTAACCTCAAACTTAAGAGGTTTACGTTTTGGATCCGCGTAGCTTTTCTGCCTATCTCTGGCAGCTTTCAGGCGATCGCGAATCTGGACAATCTTGTCCGTTGTTTCAAAGACCAAATCAGGTCCTGATAATTGAACTTCCCCTACTTCCGCCCAACAAACAGGCGTTCTGCATTTTCTACCATATAATGCCTCAAAAGGCGCAGCCTTAATGCTCGTATGGTAGCTATTATTATAGGAGAACTCAACCAATGGCAGCTGGTTATCCCAACTACCACCTAAATCCATTACACATGCACGAAGCATGTCTTCCAATGTTTGGATGGTACACTCACTTTGCCCGTCCGTCTGAGGGTGGTAAGCCGTACTGAAATTTAAGCGCGTGCCCAAAGATTGTTGGAAACTTTTCCAAAAATGGGATGTGTATCTAGTATCTCTGTCAGAGATAATAGACACAGGTATGCCATGTAAAGCCACAATCTTATCTACATACAGTTGGGCTAACATGTCGGAGCTGTAGGTCTCCTTAATGGGTAGGAAATGTGCTGACTTAGTCAGTCTGTCTACGATCACCCAAATGGTATCATTTCCTTTCCTTGTCTTAGGTAACTTGGTGATAAAATCCATAGTTACCATTTCCCACTTCCACGTGGGAAGTTCAGGCTGTTGTAGCAAACCTGACGGCTTTTGATGTTCTGCTTTGACTTGAGCACACGTCAAGCATTTAGCTACATAGGTAGCTACAGACTTCTTCAAGCCTATCCACCAATAGTTTGCCCTTAGATCCTGGTACATCTTATCAGCTCCAGGATGAACGGAATATTTAGAATTGTGGGCTTCCTGAAGGATAACATCTCGAAGTCCTCCATAAACTGGAACCCATATACGTCCATTTAACCTTAGAATTCCGTCCTTGCCATAGGATAACTGTTCTTCAGTTCCTCCTAGCTTTTCATTAGGATAGTTAGCTTCCAACACAGCTTCCTTCTATGCAGCTAACAACCTTTCGTTCAAACTGTTCTTTATCTCAATGCTCTTGGCATTGATTCTAATTGGCTTCACTCTTTCTTTGCGACTCAAGGCATCGGCGACCACATTTGCCTTGCCTGGATGGTATCGGATTTCACAATCATAATCATTCAACGTCTCCATCCATCGTCGTTGCCTCATGTTTAAATCCTTCTGATTAAACAGATGTTGAAGGCTCTTGTGATCAGAATAGATCACACACTTGATTCCGTATAAATAATGCCTCCATAGTTTTAGTGCAAATACTACGGCACCCAACTCCAAGTCATGGGTGGTGTAATTCTTTTCATGCACTTTCAACTAACGTGAAGCATAGGCAATAACCTTGCCTTTCTGCATAAGCACACATCCCATACCTGTGTGCGATGCATCACAATATACTACAAATTCTTCGATTCCATCCGGCAATGTCAGTACTGGAGCATTGCTCAACTTCTGCTTCAGAATATCGAAGGATTCCTGCTGCTTAGGACCCCATTCAAATTTAATCTTCTTACGCGTCAGCTGAGTCAGGGGTGCAGCAATCCTTGAGAAGTTTTCAATAAATCGCCTATAATATCCTGCCAACCCTAGAAAGCTACGAATCTCAGTAGGCGTCTTTGGCTCTTGCCAATTCATGACAGCTTCAACTTTAGCGGGATCCACTTGAATACCATGCTCACTAACAACGTGTCCAAGAAATTGGACTTCTCTAAGCCAGAATTCACACTTTGAGAACTTGGCATAGAGCTTCTCTTGATGAAGTAGCTTCAGAATGCAACGGAGATGCTTCTCGTGATCAGCTTGGCTCTTCGAGTAAATGAGGATGTCGTCAATGAAGACGATGACGAATTTATCCAAGTAGGGCTTGCAGACGCGATTCATGAGATCCATGAATGCGGCAGGTGCATTAGTGAGCCCAAAAGGCATCACTAGGAACTCGTAATGACCATAACGAGTCCTAAATGCAGTCTTGTGTACATCTTCCTCTTTAACTTTCAATTGATGATAGCCTGACCTTAGATTGATCTTAGAGAAGTAGTTTGCCCCTTGCAATTGATCGAACAGATCGTCTATCCTAGGTAATGGATATCTATTCTTGATAGTGACCTTATTAAGCTCTCGGTAATCGATGCACAGACGCATCGATCCATCCTTCTTCTTGACAAACAAGATTGGCGCTCCCCATGGAGACGAACTAGGTCTTATGAAACCTTTAGCTAGCAAATCATCTAACTGCGTCCTCAACTCTTTCATCTCTGTTGGTGCCAACCTATAAGGTGCCCTAGCAATAGGTGCTGCTCCGGGGATGATGTCAATTCTGAATTCTACCTGCCTATCCGGTGGTAAACCAGGTAGATCTTCAGGAAAAACTTCGGGGTATTCAGAAATGACAGGGATGTCTTCAATCTTGGGCTTCGGCTCATCCATAGTCACTTGTGCCATGTAGATGACACAACCCTTCTTCAAACACTTAGAGGCCTTGAGCATAGTCACTTGCTCAGGCAGTCCATACCGGGTATCTCCCTGAATGGTAAGTGATTCACCAGACGGAGTCTTGATCACCACTTGCTTCTTATTGCAGGCAATCTGGGCCTGGTTATGAGATAACCAGTCCATACCCAAAACTATGTCGAAACCGGCTAACTTTAGAGGGAGTAGGGATAAAGGAAAAGAGTGGTTCTTAATGGATATAACACATCCATCTAACATGGTTGAGGCGGTTTCTAAAGTGCCATCTGCTAATTCCACCTCATACCTCACACTTAAGGTTTTAACAGGCAATTTCAACAGTTCACAAAACTTATTATCTCCGAACGACTTATCCGCTCCAGAATCAAACAACACTCTAGCATAAACATCATTTATGAGGAAGGTACCTGTGATAACGTTGTCGTCCTGGACGGCTTCCCTTGCATCCATCCTGAAGACCCTTGCATTGGTCTTCTTGACCTCTTCAGGCTTCTTGGCGTACTTAGGGCAGTTGGTCTTAATGTGCCCCTTCTCATTGCAATTGTAGCATGTAGCATCTTTAATCTTCTTGCAATCAACAGTCTTGTGCTCCTTAGACTTGCATATCCCACATGCAGGTGATCCTGACTTAGAATTGGACTCAAGTCTGCACTTTCCAAAGTGGCATTTTTGGCAAGTCGTGCATTTTGGCTTTTCCTCTGTCCGCTGACTATTCCTTCCAGACCCAAACTTCTTAGAATCAGTGTTTCCCTTGTGTTTCTTCTCTGACCCTCGTGAGTTATCATCCTCACGCTTCCTCTTACTTTCTTCAGAGTTCTTTAGCGATCTCAACCTGACCGCATCTAAAGTAAGGGACAGAGAGAGATCAGCTGCTGACCTAAACGTAGCAGGTCTTGAAGCCTTAACACTGGCTTTGATCTCTGGGGCTAAACCCCCAATGAAGCGAGCAATTCGCTTGGGTTCTGGTGTTACTAGGTAAGGAACCAGTCTGGACAGGGTATTAAAACTGGTGAGGTAAGCTTGACAATCTAAGTTTGTCATCACCAATGATAAGAAATCTGACTTGATCCTCTCAACCTCATGTTGTGGGCAGTAGTTCTCCATAATGAGAGCAACAAACTGTTCCCATGACATGTTGTAAAGTGGGATCTTCCCAGCAGCTTGAATGAGAGACTTCCACCATGCCAGTGCCTCTCCTTTGAACGATTGTGATACATACTTCACCACATCCTTTTCAACACAACCGCTGATATCGACAACTGTGTCCATTTCATCCAACCAGGTCATACAATCAATTGCCCCTTTCTCCCTAGTGAAATCCCGGGGTTTGCAGGAAACAAAGTATTTATAGGTACAGGACGTGGTACGCGGTTCATTATCGAACACTATCCTCTTGGATGGAACACTGTGTTGACTAGATGAATGTCGATCATCATCCTTCTTTGGCTCGTCCTTCTTGGAGGGCGGTGGCTTGCTGTGAGCCTCCGAATGAGTCTTAGGGACAGACTTAGAGTGGGGTACATATGAGGCTTTACTATGCGTTTCACTATACTCCCTAAATTGCTCCTCTACAGCTTTAGATACAGCTGTATCAATCAGTGTGCGAAGCTCTCCTTTGGTTATATTAATCCTATCATCATCGCGGTTTTCCAAAGGATGACTGTTCTCTTCTTCGGACCTAGCCATGTAGCTTTAATTGCTACATAAAAATCAAACAAGGACAAGGTTTAAACGGAAGCTTATACAATTTTATCGTTTTAAACGATTTATTAACCATGTTTTTAATACACATTTTAGTTAATTTGCTAAATATATAATTGTTCAGGATCTTTATCATAATCCTAAATTATAAGTTAATAATAGCACAAAAGGCTTAGTCACGTAGACAAGTTTAATTTATAAGCCTTGATTTTACGGAATCGAGGCATTAAGGTTTGAATCAAAGTTCATTACCTTTTCCTTGACAGGGAGTTGTAGGCTACCACTGTCTTTAGTCTCAGAGGACGTTAATTATAGCCCGTGGGCACTTCATCCATAAGGGATGATTATATAAATAAGGGAATTTAGAATAACCCATTTAAGAATGACTTATGTGATTTCATCGTATCACACTTTGTCAAGCATGTTAATATGCTTTCAGATGTTTAACAAGGATTTGAATCTCTTGAATAGGTTCTACCATCTTGGCCTTGTCTGCAATGACATTTAGGCTAGGTTTTACCTTTAAGATTCTTTTTAATATTTAACGCAGAAAAATCCTAAATTGAAATGTTAACAAGGATCTGAATCTAATTGTGGAACTACCATCTTGGCCCTGTCTTAAGGTGACATATGGCTAGGTCTTGTCCTTTTTAGATTTTGCCATTTTATTATAATGGTAGATCTTATAATATAGGAATTATATTTTAAATATAATCGTTCCATTAAAATTTTAAACAAGTATATGGTTGCCCTAAACGGGACTTCTTAAGAAAATGACTTGCCCATGCAAGGGCTAATCAGAAAAATAACAAAAGAAGCAATTAAAAGACAATGAAACGAATTAGGATTAGTCCTATGTTCTTGTCTAGACTCAAGAATGTGCACCTGTGTAACTGAGATTAAACACAAAAGGCTAGTGTTTAATTCACTCAGTGTTGGCTCTGATACCAACCTGTCACACCCCGATATTTACACGTATCACCGGTGGGCCCGATGGGGGAGTATCGTGACGTAGTTGATAACATTACAGTCAAACAACACAATATATAAATGCACAGCGGAAGCAATAGGTAAATATATTACAAACCGAATATAAAGTAATATCCAGTATTACAACGGAAAGTAAAGGATCCACGGGCGGATCAACATAAAAAGGAAAACTGTTCAACAGACTTTGACATCTAGAGCTTGCGAGACTTGAGTAATGATGCCTGGAGTAGCCAGCCTATTTCGTCTAGCACCTGCACTTAGCCTTTTTGGAAAATACGTCAGTTTACACTGGTAAATACAACTCAAGTGACTCGTTTTGAAAAGAGTTTGAAAATTGATTTGAATGCACTTCGGCAAAATATCTTTTATAACTTGGGACAATTATTTAAAAATAATCTTGTATACAGTTTTACTCATTTGTCGTCCATTAGTACCGGTTAGAAGAGCCGGCTTAAGTTAAGCGACACGCCACAGGTATAATGCCCACAAGGTTGATTCCTTTAAGTGGATTACCAGTTTTTACATATGCAACTGTCAGGTGTACGCCTACACCCCATGCTTAGGTCGTGGCCATTTCGTAAAATGATGCCAATGATATTCGGGACATGGTCATTTAACCCCCAAGGGCCATACACCAAATAATACAGAATAAAGCGAGTTATGTAAATACATTAATCAAAATCCGATTTAAATGACTACATACCCGACCAAGCGGTACTTTTATAGTACCGTATCCCAAGCCCGTATAGGGAAAATAAGTTAAGAGTATTTACCTGAGCAAAGTATCAATCAAATACAACAAATGCAAGTACTTTTACTGGGCTCCTAATCTGGAACGAAGGTTTATAATAACCTATTAGAATCCTAACGGGTCTTTAATTAAGCTTAGACTTAGACCGGTTAGTTTTCAAAAGGGAGACACGGTTCAAACGCATGGTAAAGCGAAGACCGGTTTGGAATGTGGTTTTGACCCGACAAGCTTGTATGCTTGTTTAATATGGGTAACTTAAACACATTCTGGATTTTGAGATAAAGATAATATGGTTTGACTCGTTTCGGCTAATTTATGCAAACTAGTTCCATAAGCTGATCCGAACGCGACAAGTGCGTAACGAGTAACCAAAAGAGTCATATACAGGTTTCCTAAGTTAATATGCCTTAAATATGTTGTGATATCAGTAGGATACCTTCCATTATGCCCAAAACGAGTTTAAACACAAACTATGCCCCGTAGGGGCATTTTGGTCATTTACAAGGTTATAAAAGAGGTTAATTGAAATTCTGAGATTCAGGTCCGAATACATCAGTAAAATAACTTATTTTATTGGGTCATATCAGTTGGTAATAGGTCTTATATGACAAAATGGTTTTAAACTCAAACTATGCGTTTAATACGCTTTAAAAGCCATTTTAAGCGATTTCCGGGTTATACAGGAAATCCGAGTTTTCTGTAGGTCCGTTTTTCTCGGAGGATCCGATACGTAACCTATCCTTGTTTATGACAAACACTATCACAGGTGCGGAATCCCCATAACGATGCAAACCAAACAAACGTAAAGCGAGTAACACAAACAGATAATCAAAGATTCACTTAGATTAAAAGGACAAGAACATTCACAAACATATACACACAATGTTTGTTGATAAACTCTCTGGTTTCAATATGCTCTCGTAAGCCTAACTGTGAAATATGCAAAGCTATTTATACTAAACCTTTAACGAAAACACTATGAACGAAATCACTAGTGATTTCGCCATATATGTTTCACGAAATCACAAGGGATTTCGTCACTTTGATGTTGATGTAGCAGCCCACATATTAGTCAAAGCCCACATGAAGTCTTCGTGGCCCAAGTTGAAAGTTACGGCCCAAACATCAATCTGTTTAAATGTTTGCACAATTCAACATATGACAAATGCTATGACATCACCATGACATCAAATTGATGATGTCATGGTGAGGTGTAAACGTGAATGGCTTGCGGCGTTCCGTGCCTCGCGTGTCGAACTCTGGGGCGCACGACGGAGGAATGTCGTGTCGTCTGGCTTGAGCCGGACCTAACCGAGTCGACCCGAACCGAATCGAACCGAGTCGAGTCGCGTCCACATAAAGTGTACCAACAAACTCCCCCTTGGACGCTACTCGTGAGGTTCGTCTTCCGTGTCTTTCATGTCGGAGGATCTTCAAAGTCTTCACGCGTCGTAAGTAGAAAGTGTATCAACAAACTCCCCATTTCATTTAGGTAGTGTGTTAACAAACTCCCCCTTAAAATGAACTCTCCATTGAGTTATGCTCGTGAATCTTTTGAACTTCAAATCTTTAGATCCTTGTGGTGTTGAAAAGTGGTCAACTGCAACCCGATCATCTTGATCTTCTGATTGCATCAATGACGTGTCTTCACTTTACGGCTTGTCATCTGACACGTTCTCTTCGCCTTTAGCTGATTCTGATGTCGCATCTGCACATACAAGAAAGCTAAACACATAATGAGAACAACCGCTTGGAATTTAGACAAATTAAACAAACGACACATATGAGATCAAATCTCAATCAAACACCGACCGACAACAGTTTGAAAGTTTAGAAAATGATCAATTTTTTTTAATCCTTTAACTTTCAAAACTTGTTAACTTCGACAGTTTATGAAGGTGCAATTGTTTTCCGGCTTAGAATCAGGATTTTGGGTAGGATAGACTCGAGTTCCAACATCGGTCAATCAAAAATAAACTAGAAGCAAAATCTTTTTGACTTTTATAAAGTTTAGATTAAAACACACCTAAAATCTTTTTGGAATTTTTCATTTTTCAAAAGTAAAGACGGAAAGCAATAAATAAATATATACAGAGATACAGAAACTAAAAGCAGTAAACAAATATTTACAGACATTCTTTTTGCGAGTTTCGAGGGTAAGAGAATCATATCAGTGAACGGTCATGCCAAAACGCTCTTGTTGTTCAATTAGTTCACATTTAGATAAGCATCCTATAACAATTATCGGTATTGTTGTCCACATAAGCTCAACTTATCAGATGCAATCATGGCGAGGGGATACGTTAAGGTATGATTTATACTTACCGACCGGTGTTCATCCACACACGACACATTCCCGTATCAAGGCATGCGCGAGAGTTCATCTTACCGGTGAGTATACCGTTTATCATCCGTTTGACCGTATATGAAAAATATGTGAGAAACTCACTTATTTGATTGAAAACAAGCCCTATGTGATAGAATCACTTATTGATGAGGAACTTGATTTTCGATGCATGAGGGCACAGGAGCAAGTCCGTGAACAGGTCAGTACTTTCGTACAGCAAAGAGACGAACTTGACTCCCGGATAAAGAATCTGTGATATATTATCACTTATTTTGTTTGGACATGTGATTGTTGATCACTTATTGAGGTCGTATGCAGTATGTACACGTAAGTATAGTATCATGGAAGATCTAGACTTCGTCTCCGTTATTTTTACGGTTTGATACAACCATGATACCCAGATGATAAGCAGCATAAAGACCGAATATCTCAGAACCTCGGCAATCTCTCAAACGAAATTTCGGTACTAAGACCATATGCCAATGTGCGGTTCCCACCTGGTCTTCAGTCGATTTAAGATTTATATCACCCTGCACACTTTAATATGATTGTGAGCCTACCGATACATCTTATATAGAGCTGCTTATCAATTTTCATTTTGCATTTCAGTTCGAAGAGGTTTCGACAGACCACTGACTTACTATCATTTTCTCTTTTTCTCGCCAGGAAACTCATTTTTGATTTTCTATTGTTTTTGCGTTTTGAAATTTTTCGATGTTTTTGAATTTTTCAAATTGGATTTACTCCCCCTAAAATCAACAAACTAAGATAAATTTAAAAGACACAAAGGTATTTACAAAAAGGATTTTCCGATGTTGGTTAACTCATGTTGTACCTCAATGCCGTTTACCAAAATTAATTTTGAATCAGAAATGATTTATCGAATTTTGGAAAAATCAGTTGGCATGTCGGTAAGCGGTGCGGACCATGACAACATTGACAAGTTTCATATTGAAACAATCACGTGTGAGGTGATATTCGAGATCAACGTGTCAGGTCAAAGAGTGCTACGAGAGGATAACAATTTATAAAGCAGCTTAAGTATTGACAAGTATAGGAGAGATTAGAAATTTAAAACCGTATACTGCAACTGCTTCGTGCATTGCAATGAATCTGAGTGCTCTCCCAAACTGGATATCCACCCGGTGTGGATTTCAAAGTCGATTCTTTGTAGCTACTGAGAAGTCTCTTGACAGCAACAAGATCATAGACCTCTGGGTCCGGCTGGTCTTCCATATTGCACCAGCGAAGGTCTTTGACTTTCTCTTTGAAAAGTAGTGTGCGGTTGTTCAATCCACGCCAAGGCATCCGCACACCCGGTTGGTTTGTTCAACAAACACATTTTCTTCAGTCACACCGCCAAGAAATGTACACTGCACGTTCATCTTGTTGATTTTGAACTTCAGACGTGCTGCAGGTGCGTATATCTTGATTTGAATCTATCCTGGGGACCCGATTAAAGCCTTGAGCAATCAAACTTTGGAATGATTTTCAATTTGTCGAAGCTTTTAATCTCTTTGGACAGACAATTATGTCTCCCTTTTCTTCTTCTCTCCATCAAAGGCAACTACTCCTAGAAATAACAATATCTTGGAGCTTTGAGTCGCCTATCTTGTGCATGGACACTCCGCTATCAACAATCCGATGACTATCGATAGTTCCTCCTGGAACATCCTGCACACTCACTCAGAGATTAGTTGGAGAGGGGGACCCAAGCCTTCATAGACTTAGGTTGCCCCTGAGAATCAAGAAATGTAATCTCAATCTCTTGATGATTTTCAAATTTCACGCCTCCCCCTGAACCTTCACCTGTTTTCTGTTTCCAAGCTTGTTTCCATTTACCAGATTGTGTATTAATTATAATTTCTGGTTTTAACTGTTGTTGTGAACTTGGTTTCCTTTTAACATTTTCTGGTTTTAAAGCCTTTTCAATCACCTTCACATTCTTATGTCGTTGTTTTGTTTCCTGTTCTTTGATAGTGCGTTTATCATGTTTTGGAGAAACAGGACGACTTTGTGAGTGACCGTGTTCAGAAGGGGGTCTTTCAACAAAATTTGGTTTGGGCGAGTTTGTGCAGTCTTTAATGATGTGCCCAAACTTCCCACACTTGAAACAAGTTCTCCTTTCAACAAACTTAGGAGAATCTGATCGACCAACAGATGTCGAACCTGTAGAATCCGAGGTACTGGCTTTTTCATCACACCCGTTTGAATGTTGAGTGTAATTGTTTTGACTGTTACGCTTTAAAATCTTGACTTGTTGTACAAAATCAGTGTTTGATTTGTTAGCAAAAATCTCAATTTTATCAGTACCCTCAGATGTCACAAATCTGACTTCATTGTTTTTCTTTTGATAACGAGCTCCACTTGTTTCAAATTTTGATTTAGAAACATTTGGCCTTTGAGCTCGTTGACATGGTTGTTTACCCTTAGGAGCAAAAGGTTGTTGCTTTGTTGGGGATTTTTGATTTCCAAATTGCTTTTTGATTTCAGCCTTAGGAATTGGATCACATTGAGTTACAGTAACTCCCGGAATCGACTTTCCCAAAAACTTACTTGTGTTATTTTCAAAAACGTTATCAATCAATGATGGATTGACATTTTTAATTGGAAAATCATTATCTGAGTAGATTTTAGAATCACCAACCAAAGTATACAACACATTGTTACTTTTAACAGTAGACACAGGTTTCTTGTCGTTTTTGACAGGATTAATCACTTGTTTGGCCACTTGTTGCACAATAGGAATAGGAGGATCACAAAGAATATGATTCTCAATTGGAATTTCTATTCCCTTTTTCTTGTCAAGTGATTCATCCTGGTCATTAGCATCTGTTTCATCATCAGATGAATCATAATCCTCAACAATTGGAGGACTTTGACTCACTGTTGTTGAAGTTTTTGTTTCAACAGATGAGGTTCCCGAGGAATTGTCCGGTTTGAACCCTAATCCAGTAGTAAATTCCTCATAATTAAGAGGCACACTGGGTTCAAAACGAGGCATATCCTCTTCATCAGGTGGTGGAGCATAATTGTGTCTCAAAGGGGGCGGACATTTCTTATACCCAACACCACTCTTGTTTTTCTTCAATTGTTGAACGTCAATGATGTGATCGAGCACAAATCGGGAGTTAGAATAACTCTCCAACTTTTGCTTGATTGCATCATGCTCGCACTTGGCAATGGCTAATTCCTTTTTGGTTTCCTCAACGATGTTAATGTACTTGTTAATACTAATTTGTTTATGATAAACAACTTTGGTAGTTTCAGAAACACTTTTCTTTAAATTTTCAATTAAAGATTTAAATTCCTTTTCATTTCTTGTTAAAGCCATGTTTGCCTCTTTGCACTTTGACATATCAACAACCAAATGTTGATTGTGACTATGAATTGTGTCACATTCAAGTTTCACTCTTTCACATTCCTGTTTCATATAAGCACAGTCATTACAAATTCTAGGAGTTTCAGATGTTACCTGACTCGACGAGGCTGAAACATTTGCCATAAAGGCAGTTTGAAAAGAAAAAGATCCGTCTTCAGAGAAGAACTTCTCCATTTCTTTAGATGCTTTCCCAGCCTTCTTGATAAGAACAGATTTCTGAGACTTCAACTCCTCTGCTTCATTCAACAAATCATCAATAGAACTCGCTTCTTCTTTCACATCACCAAAGTAGAACTTTCTTCATCAGAACTCCCGGTATAACCCGAACTGTCGTCACTTTCAGAAAATTCTTCTTTATGAACGTGCTTGATGTGATTGATGATCTTTGCGTAGCACGCGGTTCCTCCTCCTTCATTATCACCTCCCCCTAATTGTAAAGACCAATTACACCCTTCATCTGTTTGAACAGTCAATGCACGAGTGTTATTTGATGGTCCAGACTGGTTCTGGTTGGTGGTGTTGTTCACAGCTACTATCCCTTTTCCACGATTTTCTTGATTGCCTTGATTGGAATTTGAAGTACTTGTCTGATTTCTGAAAGGGTTCTGATTGCCTTGCTTGGGTGGTCGGGTGCACTCACGTTTGAAGTGACCCTTTTCGCCACAATTAAAACATGTAACCGCTTCTTTGTCAAACCCGTATTTAGTATCCTGCTTACTTTCCAAAGAACTTCTTCCTGTTCGACTCATGAAATCCCTTGCCCTTCTAACTGCACTTGCAAACGCCCACTTTATATCCATCAACTCCATTTCATCACGATCGATTTGTTGATAATCTTCGTTGGTCATACTGATGTTCCCAATTTGACCTGCTACCAAACCGCAGTAGGCACTGACCATTGTATTAATGAGTTCCGAATGCTCCTTTGCAACTTCAATGCTAACTTTTGAGAGGTTCGAAGTATCAACTTTGATAGTATTCGTGTCTTGGGGTGGAGGATTGTTGGTATAATGTACTTGTTGTGGTGGCGGTTGTGCTTTAGATTTGGATAACGATTGTGAAAGATAAGCACCTAAATCAAACTCTGGTTGAGTAGGTTGAGGGAACCTTGGAAACGGAGATGAGTTTGTGTTGGAAACAAACGCCGTTTGAAGCTTAGGTTGCTGAACGTAACTAGAACTTGCAGAAGGAGCAAAACCAGGCAAATACATTTCTGTATTTTGAGGAGCTCCAATCCTTTTAGCTTTCCTAGTTTCTTCTTCGTTCTTTTGCTCCAACTTCTGAACGAATCCATAGATAGTGACAGTTTCGCCATCCAGAGCACTCGTATGCTTTAGGAGTTCAATAAATGGACTCCACTTAAGAGGTAGAGCATCAGCTAAACGTGCAATCATTTCCACATGAGTTACAACAACCTTATAAGAACTCATTTCACTTATCAAATGATAGAAACGAGAAGTCATATCATTTAAGGTTTCATTTTCCAAAGATTGAAATGATTCAAATTCTTTCTTCAAAAGATCATGGCGTATTTTTCTAGAAGCTGCATTTCCTTCTCCTCTTGTTTCCAATGCATCCCATAAAGCTTTTGTGCTCTTACTATAAGAAAATTGATGATAGATGTCTTTATGAAGAGCTTGTGTTAGAAAAGCAAACGCCTTCTTCTCTAATTCATAGGCTTTCTTGTCTTCTTCAAGCATATGAGAAATACCAGCGGCAGTTGATGCTGCTACTTCGAGTTCCGGGCTGCATTCAGTAGTGAAACACGTCCAAAGTTCAACGTTTTGCCCTTGAATGTATGTGTGAAAACGACCCTTCCAAGATGGATAGTCGTTCATGTGATTTAGCTTTGGCGGACGATTGTTGCTTCCCGTCTCACTTTCACTGAGCAATAGATTTTGAATGTTTTGATTTTGATTTGAAACCATTGCCCATTGACTTGTATTTACTGATTGTTGTTTTTGAGGCAATTGGTTCATTAAATCGGCAAGCGAAGGCTGATTTTCACTTGGTCTTGAGTCCGAACTCCAATCCCACAGACCTTTGTTACTCATATTTGGTATATGTATGATAACACCTGGTCAAACAATTTAAAACACAAAGTTAGAACAGTTTTGAAAGCTCTCTGTATAAAATTTACAACAGTTCAGGATGTATGGCGAAATCAGAATGTGTTTTCGTTGAGCTTGTGTTGGTGATTTCGTTGACTGATATTTGATGAAAACCAACAGGTGATTTCGACCAAATGTCAAAGCTTGTTGGTGTATTCGTCCAGAGAAAACAAAGGTGACAAGGACTGGCCCAGACTTGATTTCGGCCCAGACAAAAGAATTGGCCCAGGGATGTGATTTCGGCCAAGTTGAAGATGAGAGGGATTTCGTCCAAGTTAAGAATTAACCAGGTGATTTCGTCCACTTTTCTTCCAGCTTGATACTTTTGACCAAAGAGATTTCGTTGACTTCACAAGTTATAGGTGATTTCGGTCAGGTGTGTTAGAATGGATTTCGGCAGTGGGTGTGATAAAAGGGATTTCGGCTAAGAGTGTTTAATTCCAACTTGATTCCAACTTGATTTCAACTTGATTTCGGCTGAGTGTTTAATGATTTCGTGGAGATGTTTTTGGGAATAAGTGATTTCAGCTAGAAAAGGATAGGTGATTTCGGCTGGATGGATAAGAGGTGATTTCGGCTGGTAGTTGGTGTGAAAGGGATTTCGGCTGATGTAAGGTGATTTCGGACAGGATGATATAGTGATTTCGGCTAGATAAAACAAACCCAAGAAGTGTTTTCGGCCACAAGGTCTGATTTGGGCCAGGGTGTTTTCGGCCCAGAAGTGATGTTGGCCCAGATGTGATTTCGTTGTTGATGTTGTTGACCAAAAGACCAGATAATAACAAGATATTTTAGAAACCTTATCCTGACACAAAGCCACAAATTTCAAACTAAGACACTCTTTTTCATACAACCTTACTTTATCAGACTTTGAAACTTGTTATCTTCAACAACATCATTACCCTTGTACACATTAGTCAAACGTAAATTATTTTAATCAGAAACAACACAATAATTTAACACACCAAGATCAAACTCAGATTTATAATAAGAACAACTCAAGAACACTTTGAATGATATCGAAGAATAACCCAGAAAAGATGATTATTCCGGCAACTTAACAACTTTTCGAAACACGAAATTTTCCCAAACTTTCAAATAAAACCCAGTTTATTGTGTGAACATGCAATATAACAAAGGTTTTCAATAAAACTTTGGCAAACAAACAATATCCAAGCAGATGATGGCAGATTTCTAAGCACTTTTTCAAGAACAAACAACCACAAATACTAGAATTTTGCATAAACTTTCTATGAAAACCAAACTCTAAACATGCACACATGTAATTTTAACAAGGTTTTAAATAAAACTTTAGCAAACAAACAATATCAGATTGTTAAAAAGACTTTTCCAGAAAGATATGAATGTCAAGAACAGTTTTCGGATAATCAACAACAACACTCGATATAAACCTAACTATGTTTGGTTTAAACAAGGATACGAGCCAAAGCTCTGATACCACTTGTAGGTCCGTTTTTCTCGGAGGATCCGATACGTAACCTATCCTTGTTTATGACAAACACTATCACGGGTGCGGAATCCCCGTAACGATGCAAACCAAACAAACGTAAAGCGAGTAACACAAACAGATAATCAAAGATTCACTTAGATTAAAAGGACAAGAACATTCACAAACATATACACACAATGTTTGTTGATAAACTCTCTGGTTTCAATATGCTCTCGTAAGCCTAACTGTGAAATATGCAAAGCTATTTATACTAAACCTTTAACGAAAACACTATGAACGAAATCACTAGTGATTTCGCCATATATGTTTCACGAAATCACAAGAGATTTCGTCACTTTGATGTTGATGTAGCAGCCCACATATTAGTCAAAGCCCACATGAAGTCTTCGTGGCCCAAGTTGAAAGTTACGGCCCAAACATCAATCTGTTTAAATGTTTGCACAATTCAACATAGGACAAATGCTATGACATCACCATGACATCAAATTGATGATGTCATGGTGAGGTGTAAACGTGAATGGCTTGCGGCGTTCCGTTCCTCGCGTGTCGAACTCTGGGGCGCACGACGGAGGAATGTCGTGTCGTCTGGCTTGAGCCGGACCTAACCGAGTCGACCCGAACCGAATCGAATCGAACCGAGTCGAGTCGCGTCCACATAAAGTGTACCAACATTTTCTGATCAGGTTATAAAGTTCAAAATACTTTATTTATTATATAAAATCAGTAGCAATTGGATTGGTATCAAAAGGACTTGTAAAACTCATTTTATGGCCTAAAAGGGCATAATCGGTATTTACCGAATTAAGGCGATAACCCTAGGTTTTGATCAGTTTAAAAATAATTAAAAATCTTTAAAAATCTAAAAATATTATATTACATCAGTAGGTAAAAGTTTTGGTGTCGAAAATTGGGTTTAGATAGGCTTTATGCTAATGACGCTGCTTAATTACTAAAAAGCGTTATAATTACGCCATTGAGCATAACTCCTAATCTAAACCTCAAATTGATGTGAAAATTTAGGGACATGTTTATAATTCAGTAACTAAGATCTTTGTCCTTTCACATATTCAAAAATCTCGTTTTATGGTAAAAAGGGCATTATGGTCAACTTTAAGCATTTAACGGAAACGTGTAAATGAATCGGGTAATCAATGAACCAACCACAGAGGGTTATGCTAACATGTAGCCTGGTCCTAAAGAAGCTCTAAGGCATTTCTAAAACATACCAAAGCGGGTCAGAACTGAAGTCAAAGCTTTGCGACTTTCGGTTCCGAACCGGGTCTAAACAGAAAATTGTCGGGTTGAACATGTTTAGACATGTTCTTACATTATTTACCAAGTTATATTAATGATCAAATAGGTTGTATGGGTTCTACATTGCTAATTATGCATAAATTGAAAAATAAGCATTTTGTTAACTTTTTAATAACAAGTTTGACCCGACATTTGACCTAGTTAGAGTGGGAATCAGAGGGTGCCCTTTTAAGGGTTTATTGCCCACATAATTACCAACTTATGACTACTTTCAATTCGACTAATCACTGGACCATTAGTGATTAATCGTGAAGTCAACCGTTAATTATGACGGTTTGACTTTTAAGCTAAAACTAAGCAAAAACTCAACTAAGAAAGGTTAAGCATACTTACTGAAGTCCTATGCACGATTAGGAATGCTTAGGGTCTGCTCTTATGCTCCAGAAAGCTCCCCAATTGTAGATGGAATGAGTGATCAAAATGGTTGCAACATAAGGCCTTTTTATAGTGTTCTTGGATCAATTTGATGATGACAAATCATGCTAGGAGTGATCCCTGATCATTAACACATGTCCCTAAGCCCTAAAATTAGTAGGGGACGCGCATGGAAGTGAAAATATCTGATCTAAGTCGGTTCAAAGGTTGAACAGCCAAGTTTCACGATTTTCTGCATCTGGGCAGCCTTTACGGATCGTAAGGGTGGACCTTTACGGTCCGTAAGACAGTCATCTGGGCAACAAAGTTCTTTTCAGTTTGCATCCCTTGTTCTTGGTCCTTCGAAAGGTCAATCAAACTTATTTATTGCATTTTGAGCCCTCTAAATTTACACATAAGGGCTTCAAGACTTATACCCACTTTGTTAAGTCCTTGGTCACTTTGTTATCACCCGAAAAGTCATAATTTTTCAACGTTGACGCTTTAACCCTTCGCATACGAATTTGATCATAACTTTCTCATACGATAACGAAACTTTATGAAATTTTTATCGTGCATTCTAGTGAGCATAATTAATCGTTACAAAGCTTCGGTTCTGCTAAAAGGTCACTCAGAGGTATACTTTAAACATGTTGACACATTTAACCCCTGTAGTTTGTAATCTCTCACTTTCTTTCATATTTAGCTTCGTATGATCCATGATTTATTCGTTTGAAGGTATGGGCATCATGTAGGGTTACTGTAAAGTATATTTATTCACTGTTGACATTTTGAACCCTTATATTCACATACTTTCCATGTTTGTCAACTTTAGTCCCTCTAGAGTATACTTTCACACGTTCAAACTTATGACACGTGTCAATACATTATAGGACGTGAATTTTCGAGGTGTTACACCAGATATCCGACCATCTCCATCTTCTATAAAAGCAGCCACACAACAATGACCCTTAGTAATCAGCATATAAGATCCGGATGTCAAGAGGTATAGAGGACAAAAGAGGCTTGTATTAGAACACAAGGAGGGTGTTTATATTGTAATTAGGGTACACAAGACTTTCATTGTCTCGAGACTTTCATGGTTGTTAGTGATAACTGGATCATATTCGGGCACATTTTCAAAGTTTGGAGAGTCACTTACCTCGAACACCAGTCTGGATGATTCTTGGGTGAGACTTCCGACAGGCTTTGGTGACTCCTTAGTATGTGTGGATGTATGAGATGACACATCTTCGCTTGCAGATGGAATCCACGTTAACCAACTCAGTAAGTCCTCATGCTCTATCTACCCCTGACCACTGAGATTGGACTGATAGTAATATTCTGTTTCAAGAAAGTCGTAGTGGACTGTGGTAATCACAGGACGTCGTAATGGGTTATAACATTGGTATCCTTTCTGATTCACCTCATAACCAACAAAGACACATTTCTAGGCACATGGGTTAAGTTTGGATCGATCGGTTTTGGGTATATGGGGAAAAGCTATACACCCAAAGAGCCGATGTGGTAAGGTAAGAGGTGGGGGTAGTTTGGTGAATGTGGATAAGGTATCTAGGGGAGTTTTTAGGTCAAGGGCTTTGGTTGGTAAACGGTTAAGGACATATACAACTGTGTTTATAGCTTCGGGCCAAAAAGATTTAGGAACTTTGGATTCAAGCATAAGGGCTCAGGCCATTTCTACCAGAATGTCATTTTTTCGCTCAACTACACCATTTTGTTCTGGATGTTTTGGGCAAGTGGTTTGGTGAATCATTCCCCTCTCTTGAATAAATTGTTTCATGGAGTAATTAACATACTCCCCTCCATTATCAGATCGTAAGATCTGAATGTTGGTTTTGAATTAAGTTTGGACCATGGTGTAGAACAGTCTGAATTTGTCAAAGACTTCAGATTTGTGTTTTAAAAAATACAACCATGTCGTCCGGGTACAATCATCAACAAATAATAGGAAAAAACGGAAATTTTGACCTCCACTAGTCTCAGTTGGACCCCAAACATCTGAATGTATTAGTGAAAAAGGTTCACTGATTCTAGTGTTACTTGCTTTGAATGGTTTTTTATGGCTTTTGGCTAACTCACATGTTTCACAGTCTAATGTACTGTTGAACGGGAATAGTTCAGGGAGTAAAAGGTGTAGATACCCAGCGGAAGGATGCCCTAATCTCCTATGCCAAAGCTATGCTTCTCTACTGTTTGTTCCGTGAGCAAGCATCGCAGTCCCTGACTGAGTCACCTCATCCACATAGTATAAGCCCTGTCGTTTAGTGCAACGCCCAATTATCTTTCCAGTTCTGATATCCTGTAAGATACAAAAATGAGGATGTAGTAGAACTGTGCAATTGAGTTCCTTTGTAACATGACTTATTGATAGCAATTTGTGTGTTAACGAAGGAACATATAAACAATTTGATAGTCTCAGATTGGGAGATATTTCGACAGTTCCTCCTCCCTTTACTAAAGCATATTCGCCATTTGCAGTTTTGATGTGGGTTCTGTTTGGTTTCTTTGTGGAGACGAAGTCCGATGGCTTATACGTTATCGTATCAGTGGCTCCACAATCAAAAATCTAAGGACTGACTTGATCACTGCTTTTCTGTGTTGTTAAATAGGCTTCCCCACTTGTTGACGGATAGTCTTTCAACAACTCATAGTTCCTATGATTAACCATTTGCAAAAAAAAAAAAAAAAAAAAGATTTTTTTTAGGTAAATTCGTTGTCTGTAACATCACCGGACAAAACAACTGACCAGACGTATTTCTCAAATACGCTGGACACTTGTTGATGGATAGTCTTTCAACTACGTCTGAGAATCCTGATATCAACCATCTCCATCTTCTATAAAAGCACCCACACAACAATGACCCTTAGTAATCAGAATATAAGGTCCGTAGACCTGATGTGGTTTTGATATACCTTAAGATACGAAGAGCAGCATCCCAATGCCCCGTGAACGAAGTGGCCATGAACTGACTTAGGACACTGTCATCGATTTCGACAATAAGAACCTTAACGACTGCGAAGTTAAAGTATCCCTATCTGCCAACTCTCTCTTCCACCACTCCTCACATAAACATGCAATATCCTACAATAAATTCAGTGCCGATTCGAAAACAACTACAAAATCATGCACTTCCTGAACATGTAATAAATCAGACGTAGAAAACACAATTTCCAGATGCATAACACACATGTGAGTCACGTAAGCAAAAACCTGGTGGTTAATAGGTGTACTGGATAACTAAATCTTGAACTTTGAAGGTTAATTTGTATATCCTGAAAAATTTATGAATTGTCGTTTAAAAAAAGTTATACAAATATATAAGAATCATTACCAACATGGATGTGAAAAAAATTGGAAAATAAAGTCTAGTTCATGAATTTAGGTACATACATGATAGGAAAGTGACATGTCACGACACTTTAGATGTTATTTTTCTCTCTATTAAGGGCTAGGGGCACTTGCCGTAGTGCTTTTAGGTCCTCCCTACCCGACCACCGGCGGCGGTCTTTCGGGTATGAGGCTGCTGGTAGTGGATTGGGGCAAGGGCGCAACTTTGTTGGGGCGGCCGATCCCCCGAACTTTTCGCTCAGTAGTAGAGAGAATGTAGTTTTCGTATAAATTTTTTGGGTATATACGTTTTCGACCCATCTGGTTGGAAATCTCAAGCTTCACCGCTGGATTGGGGTGGTAGAAGACTAGAAGCCGAGAGAGAGTGTGAGGGTAGGAGAGAGATACAAAGGGTGGTTTGTAGGGAGAGAAAGTGATGTAAAATGGTTGAGTTTATACTTCAGGGTAACAAGGCCATCAATTGGATGTTTAAGGGTAATGGATGAGAAGTTTGATGAGCTACTGCAGGATCAGAAGTCAGGATGAGCAAATGGTATCCGGTACCGGTATCAAACTGGTACCGAATTTACCAAACCGGGTACACTTTCGGTACCGATTTTTGAGATTTTCGGTACCGGTCCGGTACCGATATTTACAGGTTTTTACCCTCAAATACCGGTACCGAACCGTACCGTACCAGGTATATTCGGTACCGGTACCCACTTTTGGGGGTTTTCGATACCGGTATCGATTCGGTACCAGTCGGTACCGAGCTCATCCCTAATTAGAAGGGTTAGGATACATTAGGGTAGTGATGACTCCCCTAGTTTCTTTCTTCTACAAAATTTAAGTTTTGATGTCACCTTGTAAAAACTAGAATGGTTATTTTTTTTTCTTTTTAAACCACTAAAATCATATCACATTTGCCTTTTTGCAAGATTTGAACCCATAATCAATTAATTAAAATCATATCACATTTGCCTTTTTTTTTTCTTTTTACTACCAAGCTATCCTTGGCGACAACTAGAATGGTTATTTAATGGTTTGTACTTCGTAACTTTTGATACGGGTCACCTTCTCAACCCCAAATGCTTTTCAACAACATTCCCCAAAAAGCTTTTTCACTATCTCAGAACATACAACCCTCACAACACACATTACAAGTAAAAACCTTCAACATTCAGCAAGAATACCTTCTCCCCCACTCAAACCCCATATTCCCCAAACACCCCACCATAAAAACACTCAAATCTCACTTTCTCCTTCAAACCAATCCCATTACTTCAAACATCACAAAATGATCAAGATCACCATCCTCTTACTCTCTCTATTCTTCCACTCTTCTTCAGGTAAACTCAAAATGTTCAAAATCACATAATCATACATAGGGGTGTAGACAAGCCCAGAGGCTCGAGAGCTACTCATTATCAGCTCGGTTAAAAGCTCAAACGAGCTCGAGCCTGAAATACAAACCGAACAAAAATTTATTTAGTTTATATATAATATGATAATAATGTTGATAACATTGGCGAGCCAAGCTCGAGCCGAGCTTTGTCTCGTTTAAGCGATATTGAAGCGAGTTCGAGCCGAGTTTTTAGCTCGTCTGAGGTTGTTCTCAAAATAGCTCGAGTCGAGCCGAGCTCGAGCTATGGGTTTTACTCGCGAGCCGAGTTCGAGCTCAAATAAGTAGGCTCGAACCGAGCCGAGCTCGAGCTTCATAAAAACATGACGAGCCTAGTCGAGCTCGGCCCGGCTAGTCATTTACACCCCTAAATTCATACATTTGTCCAGTAACCATTTCTAATTATTATTTTTTCCTTTCAGTTTTATGTCAAAACTGGTTGCATATTATGACTCTACATAGCAATGATGCACCACCATACATAGCTCCAGTTCAAACACTTGGAGTTTCTGTTGATGAAGACAAGCTAACTAAAGTTTCAAACAACATTTTAACTGCTGAAAATTGGCTAAGGACTCATGTTTTATCTTACTATCCTTCTACCAACATAAAATATATTATTGTAACTAACAAACTTCTTTGCAATGCTGAGAATATCAATCAAGAAGATATGATAGCAATGGTTATGAATGCAATGAAGAATTTGCATCATTCTCTCACTAGATGGGGTCTAGAAAGAGAGATTAAAGTATCTGTTTCTGTTTCTGTTTCGTCTGGCTGTTTTCGTAACTCATATCTTAAGCCAGTGTTTGGCTTGTTGGAGAAGATAAACTCAACTTATACTGTAAACCCAACTCATTTTTCTGATGAAATTGTTGAGTTGTTGGCTTCTGAGTTGAAATCGATGAACGGTTTGGACGGTTTTCAATCAGAAACAGTGAATGTGATAGTTCCGACGTTAAATCAAGCGAGATTTACGTCGCGAAAGCTTTCGTTTATCGATGATTTATGGTCGGTTTCAGCTCCGCCGCCGCCTGCGGCGGCGGTTGAATTCTCACCGGCGCCGGAGATTCAGGCGCCGGTGATGGCGCCGGCGAGCAGCCCATCGCATCCGTACGGTTACGGTTACAGTCTCCCGCCGTGTAATCCGTACCCTCACGGTTACCATGCGGCTCCGCCGGTGGTCCGTGCTGCGCCGCCGATGGTTGGTAAGATTGGTGAACCAATGGCGGCTACGCCAATGGCGAAAGAAGAACTGTGGTGTGTGGCGAAGCCGAGTGTGCCGTCAGAGAAGTTGCAGGTGGCGTTGGATTACGCGTGTGGGGCGGGTGGAGCGGAGTGTGGCCCGATCAAGCCGAACGGGAGCTGTTACTCGCCCGACTCGGTCGTGGCTCATGCATCTTATGCTTTCAATAGTTACTGGCAGAAGAACAAGAAGAATGGTGGAGTTTGTGGGTTTGAAGGGACCGCAATGCTTATTAGTTCCGACCCAAGTAAGATTACTGTTACTATCACTATTACTGTTACTATTATGCTCATTAGTTTCGACCCAAGTAAGATTACTATTGTTGTTACTGTTAGTGTTACTATTATTAGTACCGTTACCGTCACTGTTATTGTTACTGCTATGCTCATTAGTTTCGACCCAAGTAAGATTACTGTTTTTGTTAGTGTTACTATTATTGTTACCGTTACTGTTACTGCTATGCTCATTAGTTTCGACCCAAGTAAGATTACTGTTGTTGTTACTGTTACTGTTACTGTTACTGTTACTATTACTTTACTGTTACTACTGTTACTATTACTGGTACCGCTATGCTTAGTAGTTCCGACCAGTGGCGGAACCAGAACGATTTAGTTAGGGGGTCATCATAAGCCTATATTCTATACTGGTTCAAATTAGGGGGTCCATCTCTAAGTTTTTTCTTCAAAAACTCAAAATTTATAAATAAAAATTCAAAAAATTTCGGTGACCGGAGGGTCAACGGACCCTCTTGACCCCCCTCTGGTTCCGCCCCTGGTTCCGACACAAGTAATATTACTATTATTATTGTTGTTACTATTTTATTTTATTTTTCCGGAAATGCTTATCTAATTTTTGTATTTACACATTTAATATGATTATTATATTTGCAGGTTTTCTTCACTGTCGTTTCATTCTTGGTTGAGTTTTGAAGTTTTGGGGCCAATTTGGAGGTGAAGCTGCTTGATATTCTGGGCAAGTTTTGCAATCCAATGCAGTGATGAGTTATGTATGATGCATTAGAAGTTATACTATTTATTTAATAATAATAATAATTAAGTGATGTTACTCGGATGTGTATAATGATACCATGTTTACAAATTACAATACATGTATAAATTTTTTTAGAGTATTCCTTACATGAGTTTAATTACATTTATTTTATATTCAATAATTACATAAACCAACTTATATGCTATGAAGTTATATATTATGACTGTTTTATTTTGTGATTTTCTTAAACTTTCTCCCACGGGTTTAATTAAGTTGATGCTTTCAAAAGTTATATATAAGTTTTTTTAAAGTAATTTTTTTAAATTATATAAGTTAGTTAATGTTTGTATAATATTAAAGGGAAAAAGGTTAGTTACATTCCAAGATCTTAATTTGGGCAAAGAATAGATTTCTTTCCTCAAGATCACTTCAAGTTATTAAATATATTTTATAGTTAGGTGAATATTCTCATTAAAGTAAGAAGCATCGAATTGTTCTTTTCTAAATTTAGAGGTTTCTAATTCTTTAAACAATAAATTATCATATACTTTGTATTGATTTTAATAAGTTGATTGTATTTCATTCTATCGACTTTCTTGTATAACGCTATCACACTCCCTAAATTAAAGAGCACCGTTGCCCCCACTTCGGCCAGACTATGTTGTCTTAACCGGGCTCACGCTGACTTCAGAGTTTGGCTTGAGCGTTCCCCCGGGAACCATACCGCCAACTGCCACTTGACAGCCGTTGTGCCACCACAAGAGCTGAACACTCTCTGACATAACACATGGTGGGACAAAAACCTGGGTGGGATCAGGATAAAACCTGACATCTCTGCAAGGAGACTAGGCTCTATTCATTATTGTCTAATCCATCAAAGTGACACAAGTAGGGATTGAATTTGGGTCTCTATTAGAAAACCCAAGCCTCTCTACCTCTAGGCCACAAACAGTGGATGATAAGTTGATTATATTACTTATGAAATTAGTAAGGCTGGAGGGTGTGGGATGGAGCCCCTAGGGGCTTTATCAAGACACGTAAGCGCCACGTAGGATCCACGTCGGCCATAACGCCCCCTTTAATTTGCACGGTGTGGGATGGAGCCCCCTATTAATCAAAATTAAAAAAAAAAAAAAACATTTGATTGGTGCAAAACAAATGGGCCCCACCTGAACATCTCCTTCCTCCCGTTAACATGATGGCGGAGACCTCCATAGCGCCCAACTTAAAGTGGTGGGTGTGGGTCGATGGCGCCGGCGGCGCTAAAGGAGGTGAGGTGGCGGTGGTGGCGCCTCCCACACCCTCCGGCCTAATAACTAATAAGATCCAGGGAGCTCAATGAATAACCAATACTTTTACTAATATCACTTCGACTAGACAACTATTGGTTTAAATACAACATAGAAATATACATATGAATTATAAGGGGTGATGAATAGTGACATGATGGTGGGATTACTTGAAACTGTCGGAAATTCTGAGCATCAAAACTGATTACGCAACTGTTTATTTTTTTCCCTTTACATGTCATTATAAATTTTGTTGAAAACAGAGTTGTATTCAAGTTAGAGTTTTCATTATGGTATCTTGGAACTATACGAGTGATGGTACCATGCCAGTACCGAACCGGTATTATCGAAACCGATATTCGTTTTTATGGTTTGCAATCAATGTAAAACAAATGTCGATATCCTTTTGGGAATATTACACTTAACTTTTTGGCTTTTTTTTCCGCTTGCTATGGCGAGTAGTGGCGGATGTACTTGCCAGGCTGGGTTAGCACACGCTACCTCTCAACTTTGTCGGCGATGTGGAAAATTAGTGCAAAATTTTATTTCTTCTCCGTTTTATTTATCAAATACCCGTGAGTGAGCAAAAAAATTCTTCTCCCTGCTACCCTTGAAATTTTCTTCTAAATATGCCACTGATAGCGAGTACTGATACCGTAACAAACCGAACCGATACTAATCAAATTCTCGTCGCAGAGTGCGACTGATTGCAAGTAGTCTATATTTAAACGTTGCTTGAAGCATTGCAATGAAGTTCATATAAGAAATAGTTTATGTAAAATGTATGAATAGGTTACGTTAGTGGTGCACAAATCGGGTTTTTTTAAAAACCGGGTTTCGGGTAGGATCGGGTTTTACAAAATCGGGTTTTTTTAAAAACCGGGTCGGGTCCGGGTCCGGGTTCTCTACCAAAAATGTATACCCTATATACCCGGGTTCGGGTAGGGTTCGGGTCGGGTTTTATAAAACCTGGGTATTATAATACCCTATTTCCGGGTTCGGGTCCGGTTCGGGTATTCATCGGGTAGGGTTCGGGTATGCATCGGGTTGGGAAAAAACCCGCACCGGGTATTAAAAAAACCCGACCGGAACTATGCTTATAAAATGTATCAAACATAACTCTCACACATAGACATCAAATTTATTGATAAACAGAGGCACAATTTATAGTTCTTCATGTGGTTATTCTTGAACTTTATAAACATATGCACAATTTATTAAATACAAAAACTAATAATGATATTAAACAAACAAAGAAAATAGAAGGGCCAACATATATTGGCATATTTGTTTCCACTTGTAATGAAATATACTAAATAATTAAGTAGCGGTGGCAAATATCATTAAAAACCTAATAATTAAACAAGATTACATCAAAGTGCATACATAATTTTGTTAAATCATAAGAACTAGAAGTCTTAATGCATATATAATTAAACAAGATTACATCAAAATCGGGTTTTTTTAAAAACCGGTTCCGGGTATTTATAAAACCCGGTTCCGGGTTCGGGTTCGGGTATTTATAAAACCGGGTTTCGGGTATAAACCGGGTATAAAAAAACCGGTTCCGGGTTCGGGTTTTAGATCAAATATGCATACCCGGTCCCTACCCTACGGGTAGGGTCGGGTTCGGGTATAAAAAACCCGGGTTTTATAATACCCGGTTCCGGGTTTTTTTTTCGGGTCCGGATCCGGGTTCGGGTTTTTTGTGCACCACTAGGTTACGTGGATTGTATATTTGTATATTGAGAAATGTGAGACTCTTAGTGGGCTTGCACCCATTTAACTATTTAAGGGACTTAGGTAACATGACAGTTTAGGCTTTTAGGAGTTTAGGGCCATAGCACAAACTTAAAACTTGAACTCAAGCCCAACTTAAAACTTGAGCGATTAGAAAAAAGAATGATAGTTTTGAACTTTTGATTCCGGCTCAACTAATCCTATTGTTACTATACATGTATAACACTATTACTTATTAACTACTTGTAAAAATATACACATTAAGCTTCGAGTTCCTATCAGCATGATGTAAAAATATACGGCAAAAGATCAAATACAAATAGCCTTATCATACAAAACGTATGAAAGCATGAAAAGGCAAATAAAAAAAACGCGGTGATATTTTCATAATTATTTACTCATAGAGTAATTATCAAAATTACCTTACAAATGATCTTGTATGGTAATTTTGTAGGGTATAATAATTACTCTACAAATGATCTTGTAGGGTAATTTTGTAGAGCATCATAAGTAGTCTACAAATGATCATGTAGGGTAATTTTGTAAAGTATCATAATTACTGTACAAATGATCTTATAGGGTTATTTTGATCCTGTAGGGTAATTACGGGTAAAATAATTACGAAAGTGCCACCACGTTTTTTTTACCTTTTCATGCCTTTTGTACGATAAGACTATTTGTACAGGAACTTTACCCAAAAATATACACTAAAATACAAAGGTAAAATAACATTGCAACCGGAAACCTAGAGGTGAAGCAAACCATGTGCATGCGCCATGCACGATAGATAGATGTAATGTGACATTTTGATGGTGCATTTCGTTATTTAAGGGGTTGTTTGGCAACATCTGAATTGTTAAGTGCTGAACCAGTAAGATGTTTGAACCATTAGTGTTGAACCAGTAAGAGGTCTGAACCATTAAGAGCTTGTATAATGCTTAACCGTTCAGTGACAAATGTCTGACCAATTCATATTAGAGGTCTTAACCATTCAGACTCTGTATAATGCTTAACCATTCAGAGGCAAATGTCTGAACCATTCAGACATCTACTCGTGAAACAAACAGTCTGAACCATTTAGTGCTGAACCATTAAGAGCCTCATTAAAAGGTAAACAAACAGCCCCTAAGAGAGATGGAAACCTATCTTGACTTATTTGCTGATGACTTTTTATCAAATCAATTTTTCACTAACAAGACAGACCATCTCTAACAATTTGGTTGACACAGATCAACCTTTAGTAAAGTAATAGATTCTTGTTGTTTAATCTATGTTCAAATTTAGTGGAAATCCCATTTTCCACTATGTTAAAAACATATTTTCACCATTTTTCAACAAAATACAGATGCATGCTCTTACGTTTAAAAAAGCCCATAACGTTTTTTTAATTAAAGATTTTTTTGAAAGATTATTCTGTGAATTTGTAAATGAACAAAAAGTAGGAAATTACATAATAGCGGTAGGTAAACTGGCAACAAGCTACGCCCTCAAGTCCCAGTCGATACTCAAACGAACATAATTTTTATGTTCGTTTGAGTATCGACTGGGACTTGAATCGGGTGTTTGCCATAATACATTCATCTATGTTCTTATTTACAAAGCTGGTACCGATTAATCACTTCACCCCCTTTTGAATTGCAAAACCGATCCTACTGAAAACAAAGCTCTAGTTCTTCAGCGTCGAGAAACTGTTGTGCACGACTCTCTACACTCTCTCGCAACTTTGCCTGACGAAACAAAGTTCCATATAATTTGAAATCTTGCACTTTAAAATATCAAATGGGCCAGAGATAAAATAAAAGATGATAAAAGTAGAGGGGTTGTGGGGGAAGTGTTGCTGATACTAAACTATAAAGTGATGAATAACAACCAAGAACCGATCAATATTTACCGTGAGTGTGTGACAGTCTCATCAAACATTGCCTTTTTGAGACAACACACTGTTTTTGTATATCTAATTTCCAGCCAATATATATATTATGTGACCCTGTTTCCCTCTTTTCTTTTTTCCTTTTAGTGTTTATGATCAATCTAAACCCTTCACTTTTTTTAGCCTTCACATTGGTCTCAGTCAAGTCAATGTAAAAAGATGAGGTTAATTTAGTGGAGTGTGGGGTTTCTTTTATCTTGTTTTGTGACTTTTGTCCCTAAAGTCTTTTCCTACGAAGCCTAAAAAGATTGCAGCCCTACTGCTTGATTTTAATTTAGTGTTGTGTGTTGATCAGTTCTGTTTAAACATAATGGAAAACATGAATAACATACCTGTTACAACAGACAGGCCAACAGTTAGAGATGCAGCCATTGAGTTCGACATACTTGTCAGGATGATCTGGTTCCTCCTTAGGGTGTAAAGTTATGATGGTGATGAACCGAAACAAGGGAGGTTTCGGTTGGGAGAGAGAGCCGAGATTGTGATGTTATGAGGGTTGTGAATTGTCTAATTGTGTAACCCTTAAACCCTCTAATAATCTCCTTATATATACACCCAAGAGGAAACCTAATTAGTTAATAAGGGTAATATGGTCCATCAACAATTACCAACTAATTATTAATAGGTTATTAATATATTTTGATCTATATAATATAAATGATTATAATGGCTACAAGATTAAATATTATAACAATAATATATTTAATCTCACATTCTCCCACTTAGCCGAGTAATCATTTATCATGAGTATTAGATGAGCCTGGCCAGGAGTTAACACTCATTTTAGCCTTAAACCAAGAACTATAGCAGAGAAATACAGCCGTTGAATCATCATTCGACTCAGGACCCCCATTAGTCATACTATAGCCTCAATTTAAAACCTAATAGTTATGATCAAAATACGCATAAGCCCTTTTAGCGTCTGATTTGTATTTATATTTGTCGATATGTCATTACACCGGCAGAACATATGTTAGAGACATACAAAATCAAACTGAGGAAATTTCATTAATCATAAAACATAAGCTAGTACAATATGCCATTAAATAAGGTCTTTAGTAAGTCCCATATTTGATACATGTTCTTCGAAAACTTTAGGTGGGAGACCTTTAGTCATCGGATCCGCAAGCATATCTTTAGTACTAATATACACAATACAAAGATTATTTTCCTCAACTCGTTCACGTACGAACAAATATTTTGTATCGAGATATAAACCAGCTCCAGTCGAACTGTTACTGTTCGAGAAACTAACGGCAACTGAGTTATCACAGTAAAGCTTCAATGGTCTAGAAATGGAATTAACGATTTTGAGTCCAGTGATCAGATTTCTAAGCAACATTCCATGACAGGTTGCGTTGTAAACAGCAATGTATTCTGCCATCATTGTGGAAGTTGTGGTTAACTGTTGTTTATGACGCTTCCATGAGATAGGTCCGCCTGCTAACATAAAGATATAACCCGAAGTGGATTTCTTATCATCTTTGCATTTGGCAAAGTCAGAATCAGAATAACCTACCACTTCTAAGTGATCACTTCTTCTATAAGTCAGTTTATAGTCTTTCGTCCCTTGCAGATATCTAAGGACCTTCTTTGCTGCTTTCCAGTGATCTAGGCCAGGATTAGTCTGATAACGGCCTAGCATTCCAGCAATATAAGCGATATCTGGGCGAGTACAGACTTGAGCATACATCAGGCTCCCGACTACTGACGCGTAAGGTATCTGGCTCATTTGCTCCTTTTCAACCTCTGTTGTCGGACACTGGAATGAACCGAAAACATCTCCTTTAACTACTGGAGCGACGGAGGGTTTGCACTGTTGCATGTTGTAACGTGTAAGGACACGATCTATGTAAGTCTTTTGAGACAATCCTAAGATCCCTTTGTGTCTATCTCGGTGAATTTCGATGCCAATGACATAAGAAGCATCTCCGAGATCCTTCATGTCGAAGTTATGCGAGAGTAAACGCTTCGACTCATGCAACATGTCTAAACTATTACTTGCCAATAGAATATCGTCTACCTAAAGAACAAGTATAGTAAAGTTACTCCCACTCATCTTGAGGTAGGTGCATTGATCCACTTGATTCTTCATAAAACCTTGTCTCTTCATGACTTCATCAAACTTGAGGTACCATTGACGTGATGCTTGTTTTAACCCATAAATGGATTTCTTCAACTTACAGACTAGATGCTCCTGACCTTCAGGTTTAAAGCCTTCAGGTTGTTTCATGTAAACATCTTCGTCTAAGTCTCCGTTAAGGAAAGCGGTTTTGACGTCCATCTGATGCAGCTCTAAATCAAAATGAGCTACTAGGGCCATAACGATCCTTAATGAATCTTTACGAGAGACAGGTGAAAACGTCTCTTGATAGTCAATTCCCTCTTTCTGAGTGTAGCCCTTTGCAACCAATCTCGCTTTGTAGCGTTCAACGTTCCCATTCGGATCCAGTTTTGTTTTGAACACCCATTTACATCCTACAGGTTTAACACCGTTGGGTAATTCTACCAAATCCCAAACGTCATTTTTCTTCATGGATTCAAGCTCATCAATCATTGCTTTGTTCCATTCAGAAGACTGATCACTACTAATGGCTTCATTATAAGAGGTACGATCATTGAGCTTTCCAGCATCCATTTCAGTCAGGTAGGTAACATAATCATCCCAATTAGTAGGCCTTCTTTGCCTAGATGACCTCCTGAGTTGATTATCGGGTTCAGTGTTGTCTTGGTTTTGAGCGTTTGATGTGCCTTCGTTATGAGGTATAATGGGTTCTGATTGTGGAGATGGAGTTTGTGCAGTAGCTTCAGGTGCAGTTGTTGCATGGGGTACAAGAGGAGTAAACGGAGTAATGGTAAGCGATGAGTCTCCCCCCCCCCCCCGCGTCGTGTACTTCTTGCAATTCTTCGTAAGGGTTGGTACTGCTCCCACTGACCTTGAAATCCTCCAGGAACGCAGCATGCTTGGTTTCAACAATACGGGTGACATGGGAAGGACAATAGAAACGATAACCCTTTGAATGGTCAGGATACCCGATAAAGAAACAGGTAACTGTTTTAGGGTCAAGTTTCCTTAGGAAAGGGTGAGTTTTGCTTCAGCAATGCAGCCCCATACTTTCATATATTTAAGACTCGGTTTCCTTCCTGTCCAAAGTTCATAAGGAGTTTTAGGGACAGACTTAGAAGGAACTCTATTGAGTATATGAATAGCTGCTTTTAACGCTTCAGTCCAGAGGAATAATGGTAAATTAGTGTTGGCTAACATACTGCACACCATGTACATAAGGTTACGATTTCTTCGTTCAGCGACACCGTTCTGCTGAGGTGTATCAGGCATGGTGTATTGGTTTACAATCCCCTGGCCCTTACAAAACTCATAAAATGGACCAGGAGATTGACCCACATCAGTATGTCTTCCATAATATTCACCGCCTCTATCTGATCTCACAACTTTAATCTGACGATCTAATTGCTTTTCAACTTCAGCTTTATAATCTTTAAAAGTTGTAAGAGATTCAGACTTTTCCTTAATAAGATACAAGTACATGTAACGAGAATAATCATCAATGAAAGTGATAAATGAAGCATGTCCTGTTATGCCAGCGATTTGATAAGGACCACTAATGTCAGTGTGAATGAGTTCTAATAAATTCGAACTCCTAGTGGCACCTTTCTTATTTGTTGATGTCATTTTGCCTTTAAGACATTTGACACATGTTCCAAAATCAGTGAAATCGAGAGGAGGTAAGACTTCATCCTTTACAAGACGATTTAATCGTTCTCTTGAGATGTGGCCTAGACGTTGATGCCACAACATAGATGAAGTCTCTAAGTCTCGTTTCTTTTCCATCTTTGTGAGTGATTCATTAATATTATATGACAACAAAGATTTGGAAAAATTATCATCTAGTTCTAATCTATAGAGACCACCATCCAGAATGCCAGTACCATATACAACGGAATCATAGAGAATAGAGAGTTTGCGATGACCATGAGAAACGACAAAACCGTCCATGTCTAACTTTGGTCCTGATACAAGGTTCTGAGTTACCTCAGGAACATATAAGGTATCATAAAGTTTAATACATAAACCAGTTTTCAAAAATAATTGTAATGTTTCTATGGCCTTCACTTCTAATTCCCGATCATCCCCAACTTTAAGTGTTCTTTGGTTTCTTCCCAGCTTCCGGATTGAAAGGAATCCCTGAATAAAGTTAGTTACATGAACCATAGAACCAGAATCAAACCACCAAGAATTAGCAGTTACATTTAAATTAAAGGACTCAAGTATCATGAAAAAATCGTTACCTTTCTTAGCCAGCCACTCATTGAAGTCAGGGCATTCCTTTTGCTTATGTCTTGTTTTCTTACAGAACTTGCAATAGGGTTTGCCTAAGGAGCTCTTAGAGCTGGAAGGTGCACTTGTATTAGGATTTGGCTTTTGGACTTTGGAAGCATCCTTTCTTTGATAATTGTTCTTCCTCTTTTTAGAGTTGGAGGTGGTGAAGTTAGCAACATCAGTAGTGCGATCCATCTTCATACGCTCTTCCTCCTGTACGCACATAGCGACCAGCTCACTCATCGTCCATTTGTCCTTCTGAGTGTTGTAATTGATCTTGAATGCTTCATAGGACGAAGGAAGCGAAGTGATGATGAAGTGAACAAGAAAACCATCACTGATTTCCATCTCTAGCCCTTTCAGCTTATTGGCCATGTCATGCATCATCATGATGTGTTCGCGAATGTCGCTCCTCCCATCATACTTAGTCGTCACTAGCTTAAGGATAAGAGTGCTAGCGTGTGCTTTTGATGTTCCTTTGAATTAAGCCTCCACAGAAGCCAGGTAGGTTTTAGCATCCTCAGAATCAGGAATAGCTCCTCTAATTGCATTATGAATGGACTGCTTCATGAACATGAGAGACATGCGGTTACACCTAGTCCATTTTTCATGAACTATCTGCTCAGCAGCAGTACTTTGAGTAGTAAGATCCGCTGGCTTATTCTCTCTAAGAGCATAATCGAAGTCTAGTAATCCAAGTGTAAGCATGAGGGCATCCTTCCATTCAGCAAAGTTATCACCAGTTAAAGGTGGAATCCCGTAATTGGGTGCTGATAGTGTAAATAAGATGAGCAAGTTATGATACTAAGAAAGAAGTCCTAATGTGATCTAAGGGCATGTTATACTAAGGCAGGCATAAATAATGGCCATTTTAATTATAAAGCTGTGATATTGTCTATTACTAACATCAAAATAATAGACTTAGTAAAATTCTACTTAAACGAAGACAAATCAGCTTTGGCCAGAAGTGTAATCATTTAAGTATGTTTGCAAAGTAATCATGACAAATCAGCTTTGGCCAGAAATGAGACAATCACTTTAGTTATGCACTTGTCAAGCATGCTAAACATAAATGAATTAAATCAGCTTTGGCCAGAATTAAGACATTTCACGTTTGTAATGCATACTCAACATAGCTTTTATAATACTTGAACAATAAATAGATGTATTAAATCAGCTTTGGCCAGAAATGATACATCAGAAGCTCATTCAAGTTAAGCTATTTTGGTTTTGAAAAAAAATTATCTGATTCTGATTAGTTAATTAAGTGTTAACAAAACCAAGTATTTAATAGCAAACCACCTGTTAGCGCGTGAGGTCTCGAGTCAGGTCTCGAGTTAGGTCTCGACTGAATGATGAGATCTCGAGTCAGTTATGAGGTCTCGAGTCGCAACCTTTGTCTCGAGTCGGAACCATGGTCTCGACTACTGTATTTTATGAGATCTCGAGTCATAATGAGGTCTCCAGTCGCAACCACGGTATCCAGTTGTGAATATTGAAACCCTTTGTCGAAATCTCAGTGGTCTCGAGTCGAGACTGTTGTCTTGAGTTGTAAAGTTTTGAGAACCTGATGATTTCGAGTCGAGACCTTGTGGTCTCGAGTTGAGACTGATGATCTCGAGTCGTAACCTGATGGTCTCGAATCGCAATCTGATGGTCTCGAGTCCACTGTTAATAGTTGTCATTGTGATAATAACTGAAAACTTGAAATTTTAGGGATTGTGGGATAGCGTTTCCTGTTTTATTGTTGATCTAAACTTATCAAAAGATTTTGAAAATTATAACTGATTATCTATTAACAATTTTCGAAGATTTTAATAGATAAAATTCAGATCAAAATCAGTAAAAACACCCACTAATCCAAATTATATTCCAAAACTTAAGGAATTTTCGAGTTTTTCTTAGAACAAATGATGAACCCTAGAAAATTAAAACATAATTCTGGGATCCGAAACCTGAATTTTAAGACTTCTATTAACAAATTTCGGATATTAATTTACCCATTATGGTTTCGGGTGACATGATTAAGCACCCTTTCTTAAAAACACTGATTTCGGCACAAGTAAAACCGAAAACAGCCGTGATGTATATGGCTTTAAAACTTTTATGTTTTCCAGATTATGATCCCAGAATGATGGATACGAAAACAGAACTGATTTATCAAAATATGCTCTGATACAACATGTTGATTAGTTCTGTTTAAACATAATGGAAAACATGAATAACATACCTGTTACAGCAGACAGGCCAGTAGAGAATCTAGTCAGAGATGCAGCCATTGAGTTCGACATACTTGTCAGGATGATCTGGTTCCTCCTTAGGGTGTAAAGTTATGATGGTGATGAACCGAAACAAGGGAGGTTTCGGTTGGGAGAGAGAGCCGAGATTGTGATGTTATGAGGGTTGTGAATTGTCTAATTGTGTAACCCTTAAACCCTCTAATAATCTCCTTATATATACACCCAAGAGGAAACCTAATTAGTTAATAAGGGTAATATGGTCCATCAACAATTACCAACTAATTATTAATAGGTTATTAATATATTTTGATCTATATAATATAAATGATTATAATGGCTACAAGATTAAATATTATAACAATAATATATTTAATCTCACAGTGTGAAGGTGAACGAAGGACTTGTTCGTCAGCTGCTTGAGATCGGTTCGTTAAAACTTTGAATTAAGGCACGCTTAAGCGTTTAACAAATGAGCCTAGATCCGGGCTCAGGAAAAAAAAAACTAAAAACTTGAGAGTCTACTATTTATGTAAATTTTATTTAATATACAAATTATGTATTTATACAATAGTTATTATAATATATGAAATTAAGATAAAATATATAATTATAATAATATTAAGAATATCATAAATGTATACAAATTAGTTAATAAATAATAAACAAGTCGAGTTCATGTTTGAAAAATTAGTCTTTAGCTAAGTTCTCGCTCTCGTATATTTAAAGTAGTTCAGATGATTGATTTGATCTTTGGTTGATTCATCATACGTACGGTTGATAGTTGATTAAATCTTGATATTGGTGCTGATTGTTTTATATATATATATATATATATATATAGGATAAGGCTAGGTAGAAAACCCTCTTTAGGTAGAAAACCCGGGAAACTCAAAGCTACCGACATTTTTTTTTTTGAAAAAAATAACACATGTAATATACATGTTTTTAAGAGTTTTGGGCCAAAAAAATCAAAAAAGCGCCGAAGGTTTTTTAAAAAAAAAAAAACAAATTTCAGCAACTTTCAGCATTTTTTGTCTAACACATGTTAGTCAATGAAGTTTTTGGAACTTGTTTATTTTTTTTTTAAAAAAGTACTCGGCGCTTTTTTGATTTTTTTGGCCCAAAAGTCTTAAAAACATGTATATTACATGTGTTATTTTTTTCAAAAAAAAAAATGTCGGGAGCTTTGAGTTTCCAGAGTTTTCTAAGAAAGATAGGGTTTTTTGTCTAGCCCAACCCTATATATATATATATATATATATATATATATATATATATATTCATATTTTCATTTTCAAGTGACGTTGATAAGTGAGGTCTATTTTCTCTTTTAAGTGTGTATATATAATGTAATATACTAATAGATTGAGTATTTTTACAGAACACTCATTATTGCGAGAAAAAAAATAACTCTAACTAAATTTTGGGATTTAACAATTAAAATAATTAAAATATTGTGATACAAGTGTTTTGTGCGTTTCTATCTGACAATTAAAATTTTGTGTTACAAGTTCAAAACTTTCATTATCTAAACTACGAGAAACTCATAACTATATCCACTTGCAACAAATTTCACTTGTTCATTTTTACAGAATCATAAGAAATTTTAAAACGTATACATATGACCCATCTTTTTAGATATTTTTTTTTTATTTTTTGTAATTTCAAATTATAAGGAAAAAAATACCATCAACAAAAAATCCACTTATGCCACAAAAGTACGCTAATAGAAGGGCTACTTATTATGGTTTCAAAGAAAATCTGTACGTACTATTTACGATAAAATATATAGATGCTTGAAATTTGTTTAAACATGGATATCAATGCATAACTCACTAGCTTATAACCTTTTTGTGGTGATTTGAGTTGGTTTCCTACTTTCCTTAATAGAATCTTGAAGCTATTGATACTAACCAAGTCAATAACTAGTTGGTGAAATCATGGTTGTAAAATAAGGCTTCCAAGTCCGAGTACTCTCCGAATAATCGCACCAAGGTAGGCTGTCAAGGGGAGTTTCTTCAATTCCACATAATTACTCGGAATTGATCAAACGCGGTCAACCTCGGCCGGAATCGGATCTAGTAGGTCAATCAGGCCGAGTTTGACTTTAAAAAAATAAAACATAATTTCTATGCCTATCAATTAAAAAGTAAATATCATTTTCACGTATTTTGTTATAAATATTAGTAAATTTATGTTATTTGACATATATATATATAATTTTCGAAAACTAATTTCTTTATAATTTAACATGTCCGAGTACTCCTCGAGTACTCTCCGCCCTGGCCGTGTCTCTCAACTCCAGCGGCGGATATAGAGTGTAACAAGGGGTAACCCTTGACGCTTCGGTTGTATTGTAGAATTTGGAAAATTTTGACGTTTTTTCGATTTCGTTACCCCTTTAGATTTTTTTTTTAAACGTTGCCCCTATAATGATTTTCTGGATCCACCAGTGCTCAACTCCCCGCTTGACCGACTAGGGAGCGCCTAGCGACTTTTGCAACAATTGTTGAAATACATATGATGTCAAACTGCATAGCGGCATACGGACTGTGTTAGACATCACATTCGGATCTTTGTGACCCACCTATCTCTAGTTTAAAATCCCCACATACTCACTTATCGAACGTAAACGAACGAGAAATAACACAATCAAATGTTCATAAACATAAAAGAAGTAATGAACACAAACGAACGTTATATATACATTTTTCATTAGAAAGATTACGAAGAATCCACCAAAACTACATAAGTACTTAACATACCTATCCGAACATAGTTGACATAGTTATCATAAACACAAATAACACAAGTATTAAGAAGTTTGTCAAGCTTTAACACAGACTGAAATTGAAATGGTTAAATGAAGGGTGTTCACAGAGACATATAATATAACTATGGTTTCATTTTTTTAAAACTAAAATCAATAAAACAAAAATATAATATAAAAAAAACTTTAAATGAATAAACATAAATGAGCGAACATATATGAACACATTACCGAACGTTCACGAACATAAACGAACGAACGCAACCACTTTTCATGTTCGTTTGTTTAACTTATCGAACGAAATTTCTTTTTCGTGTTTTCATTTAATAAATGAACAAACATAAACGAACTTTCCGTCGAACAGTTTACGAACGGTTCGCTAAACGTTTGATTTGTTTACCGCCCTAGTGGAAAGTAAGGAGTGTATTGTTTGTGTGGGGTAGGATCTAAGTTGTGTCATATAAATTTGCTACCATAATTAAATTTGGAAGAGGTAGGGATGAAGGTGAAATAAAATTTAAAGAGATAAAATGTAAGACCTTATACACATCACATATTGATCATGAACATTAAAATGCTAAGTTAGTCATAAAGTGCATGATGACCTCTTGAATGTCCTCACCTAGTTTACAAAAAAAAGTTGTAAATATGTGGAGCAAGGCGGATAATATCATGGTCCTGTTGTGACTGTGTGAGTGTTATATAAGCGAGCAGGGGTGTAAGATTGTGCGTGAAATTTGTGTGTGTACGCGCGATAAGGATAATGGATGAGGGGATGATACCGATAATTCATGTCTTTTGCTACATGATTTTTCCTAATTAACAATGATTCTATGGATATGCTAAAGTGGTGCTTAGGTAATTAAGATGTGTACAACCGCTCTGGCTCGTTTTTATATATAGTTTTTCGTCATCTAATTTAAATATAAATATAAAATGAAAAAGATGTTACATGGGACAGATAACATCACGATCGTAACTTGTTAGGTCAAATAATATACAAATCGTTATTTTATTTATGGTAGAAGACCAAATTATCCCTAAAAAGTATTAAGATTCGAGATGTGCCACCCTTTGTCATCATGATCCAAATTAATGAATTAATTAATAGTTAGTCTCTGTCATTTGTCTCATGATATTGATGCATCCCGTGAATCATGCTTATTTTTAAAACAAAAAAGTATACAAAATTAGAAAATAATTGAGTGCAATAAACAATCAGCCTGTGATTGTAACTTTTTATGTGATCAATGATTTAGCTCAATAAATTATAAGTTTTATAATTCGTAGCTCTTGATCCAACAAAATAAAATAACAAAAAGCTTAATGACAATCTAGTGTGTGTAACTGTAAGAAAATAATATTATTAATTTTTATTGATCTTTTTAGTATTAAGGTAAATTAGTTAGTAGTGTTAATGAAACAAAAGCATACTGTTATTTTCAGTAATTATAAAGTATGTTTATTATTAAACTAATATCATACAGATAATTTGTAGTTAAATTTTAAGTTGTCATTTCTATTTTCAAATATTTTTATAAAACAAATATTTGTTTTCTTGTTGACTTGTTTAATGAGTTTAAATGTTTAATTAAAAGGATCATCTTCGAGTTGTAGAAAAGTTAAGCTTGTCGCTCTGATAACCGTTTAAATATCATAAATAATTTACAAGTTCAACTCATTGATTACTTGTTTACAACTCTATTACAACCCGTTAACCTGTTTATAACTTGATTATAGCCTATTTACAAAGCGCCAACGTGTTTAAATAAATTGGTTGCACACATTGGCGAAGCTTCCCCCCCCCCCCCCCAATTTTTCCGAAACCAGGGGGGTGGAAACGTATATACCTAAAAATTTTCTATACGAAAGTACTATTCATAACACTACGCATCGAAAAGTTCGAGGGGTCGGGCGCCCCCTCGGAAGCCTTCTAAGCTGCGCCCCTGGTTGCACATTTTAAATGTATCTATACTAGGGTTAATGTCTTTGACATTACTTTTTTGGGATCTTTTTCAATTCGTCAATCTGGATACATGAACCTATCAGCCTAATAAGATCACCATCCTAGTTTAGTGTAGCAAATTAAGCTATAAAATTGACATAATAATTAGTTGAAGAAGCATCACTATTTCTATATAACAAAATATGGAACTATTACATAATAAATTTGTAATCCAAGATCATTTATTTTCATTTCAAGTGATTGTTACTAAATATAATAACAATAATAATAATAATAATAATAATAATAATAATAATAATAATAATAATAAATATAAATGTGAAATGATTATTTGTCAAATCAAATATCATTTTGGGATATAAGAGTATCAAAAGAGACGAATTTGTCTTCTATTTATCTAGACCAAGATGATGGGAGATGCACATGGTGTAAGAGGAAGATGCCAAGCAAATCATGAACACTTAGTAAGATACTTAAACCCCACCGTGACATGACCTATCTCTTTTCTCTTATGTGGTTCACAACGCTACGCGATTTAACTACATGATCACATACTCATCAAATAAACGTTTCTCTTATTTGGGACAATAATTCTCCCAAAGAAAGCGCCCTTATCATGAATTCCTTGATGACATTAGCGGTGTATGATAGTCACACACCCGAGTTGATCTAACAGGGGTTTCCCCGCTTGTGGACTTAGAGAGTAGAGAGTAGTGCTTTCAAGGTGGGTCAGTCTGCTTTAAAGGCTGCTTCAGGTAAAGTGACCAAACACGAGAAAGCGTGTCTTGACAACCAGCATGGGTTTATCTCATTTGTTTTTTATACTTTTGGTTTTCTGGCGTCAGAGGCGGTGGACCTACTTAGTCGAGTTCAAAGGGGTCATGCATAGTAATGTTATGACCCTGAGATCTATGGACGTAGTTTTTAAAAGATTTAATATTCAAAAAGGAGTAACGGCGTAGCTTGTTGTCCGTTTACCAACTATTTCGATGTAAAATCATAACTGAATATAAAAGTATATACTCACCATATTACACTAAAGATTGAAAAAACTGAAATTGAGGCATGGATTTCTTAATGTTGGACTAGTGATTCAAGCCTAATTTATCTTTTGATTGACATCCTTTAGTCGAAATACAAGAACATTTGCTTTTGAAACAGATCAACTAAAGAACCTAATGATTTCGTGCCGTGGCCAAAAAAGTGAACCATAAATAACTGAATCATGTTCCAAATTTGGTTAGTTTTACATGTTTAATGGGTTTGAAATAAGTTTTACACCCTAAGTGTGACACTTGTGATGAATGGATATCTAGAATGTAACACATATGTGTAACACCTTACCTAAAGAAATTATGTTAAGTCTCACTATCTATCTACTATATAACTCATTGAAAAGTTTTGTAATAGTGAGTTGATCTAAGAGTTGACAAATTTGTATATGTATTAACCGGATAAAGTCAAACGAGGTAGAAAAGGGATCTATAAAATATGGGCAAATGTATTGTAATAACTTTTTTTTGAAACGGAAACTTCATTAAAACCCAACCAAACCCAAACCAGGCGGCCACAAAGAGCGACTACATAAAAACAAATTTACACCAACTATCCCAATCTATGTTCTTCAAATTCGACCTGCTTTTAAACCACATAAACCCTACCGACTTAACTTCGCTCACAATATTGTAATAACCCTAGGCGGTGACTCTTGAGCCAATATTCCTTGACTTTGAGCTACGATTTGACTTTACAACCATCGTCATTATTTTCTCTTATTTTATATGTTTTTCGTTGTAAAATGCGTGAATATTAAATCCCATACATTCATGTGCTTATTTAGTTATCTAAATTGATTATTTTTTATTTTGACCATTTTTTTATTTTCAAGATTCGATGTTACCTAATGCAACACTATTAGCAAGTGAATGTCTAGTCATATTTTAATATGCTAATGATGCTTTCAGACTCTTCAATTAGAAATGTTCTTATCTTAAAATCAATCTTATGTTTGTGTTAAGTAAGGGATTTATGTTATTTGGCACCCGTGAATTTCTTAACTGGCCTATTGGAAGGAAGATTTACTCTTAGACTAGATGACATTTTGGTCTTTGAATGGATAGGAGGGAAACACGTGTGTGTGGATCTAAGAGGGGTTTCCCCCCTTGTGGGCTTAGGGAGTAGTGCTCTCAAGGTGGGTCAGACTGCTTCGGGCAAAGTGACCAAATACGAGAAAGCGTGACCAGTACGTGTTTATCTCATTTGCTTTTATTCTTAGTCAAGTTCAAAGGTCATGCATAGTAATGTTATGACCTCGAGATCTATGGGTGTACTTTTTAAAAGACTTAGTTTGCTATTGAAAAGGGGGTAGCGGCGCAACTTGCAGCTTGTTGCCCGTTTATCTTCTATTTCAATGTAATTTTCATTTAGAAACTTCGTAATGAATATAATTGCAAACCATAATCAACATTCAACAATAGACATTTAACATGAAGGGAAAGCTAATATTATATGAAGTAACAATAATTAACTCTAGTTTCCTTTTAACTTAATTTCAAATTCACACATATATACTAGTAGAAAAAAACATTGAATCTTTAGGTAAGTCAACCATAATGGAGAAATGTTGAAAGAGAACATATCTCACAAAATACGCTCATTGAATCTTTATCCTTGTACATATGTGGGCACACTATAGCAAACTAGAAAAAGAACAACTTTTAGGTTTCACTTAACTAAGAAAATCACTATTCCAATAAAGAGGCCATTCAGTTTAAAAATTATGTAACACGATAAGAAAAAAAACATTGTTGGATCAATGAATAAGTTTAAATAACAAATTATAATATAGATAAAGAAATGAGTTAATTGCCAAAATCGTCCGTGAGGTTTGGGCACGTTTTCCATTTTCGTCCAAAATGACACTTTTGTACCAAATTGCCCCCAACGTTTGTAACTTTTTGCCATTTTCATCCAAACCACTAACTTAGTTTATTTTTTCTGTTAAGTTGAGGATATTTGGATGAAACTGACAAATATAAAACCACAAGGATGAATTTGGTAATTTACTCAAACCCTTTTTAATTTCTTTTATTTAATTATTTTTGTTACATATATAATAAAAAAGAATATACATCGAGTTTTGGACGAAAATGGCAAACCTGCCCAAACCTCAGTGACGATTTTGGCAATTAACTCTAAAAAAATAAATTATGGTATGGAATTATGAAAACCAATAAGAGGATCAAAACTTTTCAAATTTTCACATTAACTATTCTACCAAAAACAATTTAGATGTTCAAATTACAAAAAGTGTGGTGACATTAAATACCTTAGGCCTTTGAGTATACTTTAGTCCATCTTAACTTCACCTATATGTTACATCAACCTTTCTTTCTCATTTCACTCTGACTCACTCCAAGAAAATGGTATAATCCCGTTAACTTCATCTAACTCTCTTTTTTAATGGTTTTTGGTTTAGAAAAGAATAACCGATTCAATCACTTCACATCTGATTAACATGTTAACATATAACCCCTTTAATGCCCTCTAACACAAGGAGACAGGGGTGTTCAATGTGAGTTAATATATCGTGTCACCGTTAACACCACAAATGTTAGAGTATATCCCATAACCTTAAAAATAGAAATCTTTGCTGGTCGGAACTTGGAAGATCAAAGTGTTTATTCCATGTAAGATAGATATTAGGGTGAAGGGAGTGGGGCGGCAAAGGCTTCGGCAAAGCCAAATGCCGAGCGGCAACACCACCGCCTTCCAAGTTTACCGCGCGGCAAAGTTCGATGTTTGGTAACCAGTTGCCGATCGAGAAAGAGGGGGGCAATAATGATTGTTTGTTGGTAACGGATATTAATGCCGTATAAGTTAAAAAAAAAGTTTAAAAAAAAAAGTTTTTTAATGCAATTGTTTTTTTAATTAATTTGATGTTTTATTTGTTTTTATTTAACACATAGTTCTTTTTTTTTTTAAAGAATAAAAAAAGTTTGCCACTTTCAAGTGTCTACACCACTGCCAACACTTTTCACCAAAGTTTAAACTCTTCACACTTGCTGACATTGCACACTCTGATTGGTCCATTTTAAAGTTTGCCACTTTCACCTGTTTAACCACTCCCTTCACCCTTAGACTAAAGGGTATGGGGGCCGGCTAGGACCGGCGCCGGTCCCCCACACCGCCCCCTGAGGGTCGGCTCGGCCCAAACGCTCCCCAGCGCCGATTCAGACGGGGCCCCACTTTCACCATTTTCAAAATTGGAACGTTATGAACGGCTCTTTTTCAAAAAAAAAAAAATCTATTTTTCTATAAAAACACTCCCATTTTCACCATTTTCCCCCACTTTCAACCCACAACCCTCTCATTTTTATACCATTTTCTCTCCACTTTTATAAAAAAAAATTACCTTTTCATCCACAATGCCATCTAATTCTTGGTGGTCCTCGTCTTCGGATGAGGAAGAGGAGATGTTTATCGCGAACGCTGTGCTACGGGCGGCGGAGATTCTTATCGATGAGGAAGAGGAAGACGAAGAGGAAGACGTCTCGTCTGAAAGCGTTATTACCACACGAATACGGGTTAACAGAGACCGCCAAGGTTTATCATTAATAAATTTTATTATCCTTATTTCCTCGTATTTATATATTTTTTACGACAGGAGCGCACGAGAAATTGGTGAACGATTATTTTTTGGATGCACCCCTTTACAATGCCGAGATATTCAGACGCAGATTCCGAATGAGTCGTCGGTTATTCACACGGATTGCTGATGATTTGGCGGGGCTAGACCCGTTTTTCACGCAACGACCCGATGCTCGAAATTATGAAGGGTTCACCACGTTACAAAAGTGTACTGCGGCCATTCGCCAACTGGCGTACGGGACAGTGGTCGACGCTTTGGACGAATACTTACAAATGTCGGCAAGAACTACGCGGGAATGTTTGTATCGGTTTTGCCGTAATGTGATGAAACTGTATAGCAAAAAATATTTGCGTAAACCAAACGTGTATGATGTTCAGCAGTTGTACCAAGCTCATGAAGCACGGCACGGGTTTCCGGGAATGCTCGGTAGTATTGATTGTATGCATTGGGCGTGGCATAGATGCCCGACTGCGTGGCGCGGCCAATATACTTGCGGTGATCACGGCTATCCAACCGTGATACTTGAAGCCGTGGCATCACAAGATTTGTGGATCTGGCATTCTTTCTTTGGTCTCCCTGGTTCACTCAACGACCTCAATGTGTTATACCAATCGGCGATCTTTACCGATGTCGTTAATGGAACCGGTCCGGACACCCGTTTTACAGTTTCTGGGGTTGAGTATAGACGTGGGTATTATCTTGCTGACGGGATATATCCGTCTTGGTCTACAATTGTGAAGACTATTCCACATCCCGATGACGAAAAAAGAAAAAAATTTGCCAAGCGTCAAGAAGCTGCAAGAAAAGACATCGAACGTGCTTTTGGTGTCTTACGAAAAAAATGGGCCATCCTTGAACAACCGGCACGTGCGTTCATACCGAAGAGGTTGCGCCTTTGTATGTACGCTTGCATTTTGCTCCATAACATGATAATTGAAGACGAAGGTCGGGCAATTTGTGAGTTTGATGAGAATGCATCTATCGGGAATACTGTCCCGGTAGATCCGCCACAACAGGATTTAAACTCGTTCTCGCTAACCAACGACTTCACGCATGCAAACCTTCAACAGGATTTGGTAGAACATATTTGGAACAACTTTAACGTAGCGGACGGTGACGAGGACGAAGACGAGTAGTGAAATGGACGTCGTAGATTTTTTTATTATTTTTAGGAAATGTAATTTTTTTTTTCGGTAATGTTTTTTTTTTTATTATTTTTAGGAAATGTAATTTTTTTTATGTTATGAAGTGACTTTATTTATGTTGTTTTATGTTGTATTTTTTAACTTTTATAAATTTTTTATCAAGTTAATAAATTAAAAGTTAGACAATTAATAAAATAATGAGGTGGGGTAGCCTCATCCTCCATCCCCCTCAAATATGAAGGAGGCCCATCCCACACGAGCCGGTGACGTGGCGCTGACGTGGCGGCTCATCCCCTCCAAGCCAATCATCTCCATACCATTTAGTCTTATAATATAGCAATAGTAAAAGTTTAGTATTGTACTTTCTTACTAGTTGAAGAAAGCATTTATTTTATAAAACATACAATAGTTATTTATCTATTTATTTAATTTATTTATGAAACATACAATAGTTATTTATTTATTTATCTTTGCAAATCTAGGTGTTGGTGCATATATTTTATGTTATATATAGCAAAAAGTAGGAACATGGAGCAGGGTGTTAGATTCCATAAACGAGCCCGTAGCTCAGCCTACTAGCCAAGAACCCCACCAGACCCGCACCCATGTGCTCTTCTTCACGCATGCTTCCCATGTCCCCATATCATACATTACTCCAATATACATACTATAGTCTCTTCCGGAAAGGCTAGGTGGCATGGAGCGTCATTGCCTATTCATCTCAGCCATTTTCTCACCAATAGCGCCTCCATCTGTACCGCAGGCACTATTATGAGGGAGTTATTGAGTGCTTGTGGTTGCAATGGCGGAGAATAACGAGCTGATGGTGGTGGGGCCCATGTTTTCAACCAATCGCAACATTTTGTTTTATTATTATTTTTTTTTCTTTTTTTAGTAAGGGGGTTTTGTTCCATTGCAAGAGTGTTATTTGAAAAAGGCAATGGAGCCATTTCTCATACGTGGCACTGAGGTGGTGCAATGGAGCCCGTAGGGGCGACATTCCATACCCCCCAGCCTAACAAGTTAAAAAGACAGTAATAAGTTGTTCCTGGTCGTTGATCTCACTTTATACATAGATAAAATAAACATGGTGGGGTGTTCGTAAATAATGATACACTCACATACTTTTCTCTCTTTTAAAGGTTTCCAACCCGATTAATTAGAGCGAATTTGTTGGGGTCTCTTTGGTGCATTTGGAAGCCCCGAAACCATAAGATTTTTCAAAAAAAAAAAAAAAAAAAAAAACAGTCATTTAATGAAGGTACCGAAACCATAAGATTTTTCAACGATAAAAACAGTCATCTAGTGTTAGGTAATGGAGGAGATCAAGGCAATCACATTCCAATGGATAAAAGATCGAGCGAAAGCCCATACTTTAAAGTGGAATATTTGGTGTAATAATGTAATGTATTATGTTCTAACTCCTTGCTAGTCTTCTTTTATTTACAAATCTAACGTCATTAAAAAACAACTTTAAGTTTTTCCAAACACATGATTGTTCTTTTAGTTTTTTAATTAATCATATGTTTTCAATAATTTAGAGGCAAAGTGCAGACCAAACCTAACTCACATTTTTGTGCACTAAGAGGAGACTCTAGATAAATATATATACATAAAATTTTAACATAAAAACAATTACACCTTTAAAACAAAGGGGGTGTTTGGTTTGCGAAATGATTTGGATTTTTTTTTTTTTTTTTTTAGGTTTCTAATTTTAAGTGCTTTTATATATAAGGCCAAACAAATTACACCAAGATAGCCGGTAAGCGGGCAACAAGCTGCGCCGCTACCCCCTTTTGAATAGCGAAACCTAACCTAGTAAAAACGAAACCCCGATCTCTAGGAGACGAAATGTTGCTGTGAACAACCCGTTGGACCCGTTCAAGAAATCTGATGGCTTCTGGGGCTAGCGAGCCAAAGGTATCAAAGGCAAAAGGGATAAAGGAATGTTGATTATCCTCGCAGGCTTTTGCATGTTTGTCCATTTTCTTCGCTGCCGCCCTTGCAATCGCCTGACTAGGGACAAAACCTGTATCCCGAAAGCCTACAGGGGGGAAACCCCGGTAAGATCAACACAAGCGTGTTTACCTGCATCCCACCCGAAAACTAAAACGTCCGCGGGGCGCAATGTGGATCTTCCTTCCCTCGGATCTGTCAAAAAGTTTACGGGGGCTTCTTTCTTCACCGAGATCCCAGCCCGTTTGAGGATGTCCCCCAAGACATCCCGCACCCAGTCGTGCCTATACTTAAAACCTGACAGTTCTTTACAGTGCAGAGCATGCTCCCCAAATTGGTCTAAGCAAGCTTTCCGGCAAATCGGGCATTGCTCATCATCAGGGAACATAGGAATCATGAGCCGATATTTTAAGATAGCACGGTATTCAACGGCTGACATCTTTTGGCCTAAGCCCTCGATGGGGATGACCGATAGAAAATCTTGGGCGTGGGGGCCCCGCAAGCATTCTAGGACGGCGTTCTGACGAGGGGTCGCACAGAAATCTGATCCAATATTCTGAGCGATACGACAAAACAGAGCACTCGCCAAAGTCTTCTGGGTCTTCGGTGGGGCGGTGTCCCTGTTAGCGAAACCGCCAATATCCAAATCCGGGAGGTGTCTATGCAACTCCCCCAGAGCCATGTCACAATCCCCATCTATTCCAACAACCCCACTCTCACGCAAGATGTGATCTTGCAGCCCCCACGATTGAGCTCGCGAGGCAACAAAACCGTAAATGGAGACATCCATGGCCGATAGAAGCCCCAGCCCCCCCCCCCATCTTATAGGGCAAAGAAGCAACCCGCCACTGAAAATCCCCAAAAAACGGACCCCACACACCACAATGTCCTCTATAGCCCCCCGTAGCCCTTTATCGAATAAGGATACCGCCTCCTTTACAAACACAGGTTGACAAGTTCGCAGACCAAAAAGGAGCTTGGCGACACCCATGCAAGAGCATGGGTTTGGAATTGGAATTGGAATTTGTATAGGAATTAGAATTTGAAGGAATTGGATTTGGAATTTCATCATCATCATCATACTCAGTAAATCCCACAAATAGCAAAGAAAAGGTAGGGTCTGAGGAGGGTAAGATGTAGACAACCTTACCTCTATCCGGTAGGAATAGAGAGGCTGCTTCCAGTGAGACCCCCGGCTCGATAGTAGTTTTGCATCAAGCCTTGGACATAAGGCACGTAACACTCAGCAATCGGGACAAAGACCGATTAGTGCATGTACCCTTTTGTCTTTTAGCTATCAACGCCACCACATGATGCATGATTAACCGTCCTCAGCTTTTAATGTTATTTTCACGAAATTAGTAAAATAACGTTAAAATTAGTGCACTTTCACTTTTGCCCCCCGATGGCCCACACGTATTTGGAATTTAAACATTCCAATTGGAAATGGAAATTGTTGGAATTGTAATCTCAATTCTATTTTTTGTTGTGTTTGGTTGTCAAATGAATTGGAATCCATCACCCCGGCACCCACAACACCAGTTCGCGCGTCGAAAAGGTTCGGATCGAAGCGGTTCGATTCGAAACGGTACTGGCCGAAACGGTTCGGATCAAAATGGTTCGCGTCGAAACGGTTCGCGTCAAAATGGTTCGCGTCAAAACGGTTCGCGTTGAAACAGAACAAGACGAAACGGTACGCGTTGAAACGGTTTGATTCGAAACGGTTCACGTCGAACCACCTTTTACTTAGGGCAAAAACAAACAAAAAAGAAACTGTAATAACTATACAAAACTCTCAGACTCGAAAAAGAAACTGTTACAGCTAAAGTTTATAAACATAAACGACATGAAAAAGCTCAGATCATTTTTTTTCCTGTTGAAATATGCAAATGTAAAAGTATAGAAGGCAACAACTATGCTTGGTAACATAACTTCCAAAGAAGATAACAAAATGGTTCGCGTCGAAACGGTTTGGATCGAAACCAGTATGGGTCGAAACGGTGTGGGTCGAAATGGTCGAAGATTCCAATGAATTTACTTTAATTCCTTCACATATTGGAAGGATTTTGAATTCTTTTGATTAAAGGAATTTGAAGGAATACATGCCTAATTCTAATTCCAATTCCATTGTCAACCAAACACAAGAAGATTGGAATTGAGATTTCAATTCCATCAAATTCTGTGAAACAGATATGTTAAGAGATGGAATTCAAATTCCAATTCCCTTAAATTCCATTGAATTCATGCGAACCAAACGCCCCCTAAACTCAAATTTTTGACGGAATAGAATTATCTTTATAGTCTCATATTTGTTCGAATCTTAAACCATTTGAAATATCCGACGTATGAGACAAACAACTCTGTTACTTATAAACACGCAACTTCAACCGTAGCATAAGTTAAACTCCTCCTTTTTTTAAGATAAGTTAATTTTCTTTCCCGATTATCTCCGTCTATTGGTCCAAGTATAAAATTTCTTCACGCTTGGATCAACGTATTTAGTACGACTGTCGTATTATAATTTTAGCGTGGATAATTTCGGCTCGTTTAGCAGATGTAGTTGGGTGCCCGCTAAGTGTAATATTTTTATGTGGAGGGCGTGTCTTGACCGTATTCCGAGAGACAAGCGCTAATTAGGAGAAACATCCGGATCGACTCGGATGAGTGTGCGCTCTGCGGTGAAGCGGTTGATTCGGTTGATCACATTTTTACGGTGTGTGAGATTTCTTTAAGGGTTTGGGATCGGTTGTGTGGTTGGCAGAGCCGTTCCAACGTTTTTGGAGGCCCTAAGCGAACCACAAAGTCAAGGCCCTATTGAATTGGTATAAATGAATTGAGATTGAGATTCGAGACATTGAATAACCATAGCGATGATTTTTCCTAATCTTGGCCCGCTCAATCCGCAATTAGTTTCACATTGGTTACTCAAAAGACGCCGCAAGTAACGAGGGTTGATGTGTTGTGTGCGTGGACAATGCAGACTCCTAGTGTAAATCCTAAATCTTGGGCTTAGAAACGTTGTTTAAATGGCAAAAAACAAGTCTAATTTAAGAAAGGAAATAAAATTGGAGGCCCTTGCTTTTTGGTGGCCCTAGGCCTTAGCCTAGGTTGATAAGCCTTACGGGCCGGCCCTGGTGGTTGGGCCAGGCTCCCTCACATTTTCGCTTTTTCGTTTAAAGACCTAATGGAGTTCCACAAAAGTTTAGCAGGAGACAAGATAGCTAAGAAAATTATTCGGGGGCTCATGTTCTTAGTGTGTTGGTGCATCTGGAAAGCTAGGAATGCAAAGATCTTCTCGAATGGAAATGGTAATAGTGGGGAGATTTTTGGGGAGGTGAGGTCCCTAGGTTTTTTATGGTTAAAATGTCGATCGAAACATAGGAATATTGATTGGAGAGAATGGTGTAATTTTCCTTTGTATATGTTGTAGTGTCTTGCGTGATCCTGCGGTTTTTTGCCAGGCCGGCCGGTTGCTTTATAAAATTTACCTTTCAAAAAAAAAAGTTAACCAAATAAATATCAAAGACCTATAAAGGATTTGGTTTGAAATCAAAGTGTATGGGTCAACATAATTTTGCTATTGTAAAAAGTAAAAGCCACTCAAAACATTGTGATTACAAAAGTATAAAACCACCTCTTGAGAAAGTTTAAAGATACCAAAAAGAAATATAATTTCCTCAATTTGGAACCTTATTTGCTGAAATTATTTAACCCAACTTTTGCAATAAAGTGATTGAATATCATGGACTCTTTTTCTGATCTAGACTTTCATTTTTTTTTTGAAAGGCCAGACTTTATCAGCAAACATAAGCTTACATCAGTAATACAAATATCCCCCAACGACATATTTACATCTCAATCTGATTTTCCCCCTTTTACATACAAAAATTAAAACGACTCCATTGCTCCCACGAAAATTGTGATACTCGTCACTTAAAAAACTTAACACATATCTTAACTACAACATTGTTGGTAATACATTAACTAGGTCTTTATTTGTGTAAACATATCCTTCTAATAGATGAATTTATCATGTTTTTTTTTGAACGGCATGAATTTATCATGTTAGTAACAAGCTCAAAACTAGAGGCACCCTGCTATTTATAGAAACTTTCGAAAATTATAAGACCGTGGGGTATGGTGGGGCTTGGGTTGGGGCTTGGGTTGGGCATTTGGTGACACGTGGAATGGGAGGCCGCCCACTGCCAGGATACGTGTCCGCGGGGTATGGCGGGGCGTGGGTTGGGCTTGGGTTGGGTGCACCGCGTGGCAAATGTTTAAAAAAAAAATACAAAAAATTTATAAAAAAATCACACAACATGTGTAAAAAACCTAAAACTTCATTAAAATTTTAAAAATTACATAATCCTAAAAATTACATAACTTCTAAAAATTACAAAATAAAAAAACCTAAAGCGTTAAAAAAATTTCAAAAAGTTCGATCTTGTCGAACGCCTTCTTTTCCACGCTTCGAAAAGACAGTGGGTGTTGTTCGTGGGATGGGGGGACCAGCGGGGTAGCGGGTTCAAGACAGTGGGTGTAGCCGGTGGGGTTTTGGTTCGTGGGATGGGGGGACCGGTGGGTTGGGGTTCCAATATATAGGCCCCTTGGGGACCCGGGTGGCGGTTATAGAAGATGGGGGGATGGGGGACCAGTTTGAATTTCAAAATTTAAACACCCGCTGCCCACGTGGCGGGTGACCCAATGAGAAGATGCCACCTCGCTTCGCCATACCGCCCCACGCCCGGCTTGAAACCCAAGCCCCAAGGGGCCACGCCCAAACCCAAGCCCACCCGGGGTGGTCACTTGGGCGTTTTACCCCAACCCACGCCCCATACCCCACGGCCTAAGCATTGGAGAATAATTAGTAATTGTCCAAATATGGAAATATATTCATATAATAAAACTCCAAATAAATGAATGCTTGATATTTATAGCTAAGTTAAACTCAAAAATACCAAAAGCTCCTTAAATGGAAGCTTTAGTTTCAAAACCGACAAAAATTGATACATTTGCAACGCAATCGACAACCATATACCTAATTAGTTATATCAAACTTCAAAAAAGTTGAAACTTACTAAATATAGCTAAGGTGAGCCATAACGAGCAAAAGTTTCCTTAATTGGAAACTAGAAAACCTAAAACGATAAGATGTTACGTATGTTACACTATTTTCCGTTTTAAGCGATTCTTGAGCGAATTTAATTAAATATATTATTTATTTGATTAATAAATTTATAAAAGTAAGTATTATTTATTAATTTGGAAATTTAATAATAATATATTAAATCCTATTGATTTTGAATAAAACCTAACAATTATCCTTGAAAACCTTGAAATTTGGGGATAATACCTAGAGTTTTGGTTAAAATACAACTCCTACACCTCCACCCTTCACAAAATTCGATCCATAACACTTTCACATCACCCTCATTCAGCCAAATTCAACAAATCCAACCCACATCTCTCCTTAGTTCGAAAGTCATTAAGCTTCACCGTCATCCTCTTCGGTTTTCTCAAGAACAAGAACATACAAAGTAAGATTCAAACCCTAACTTTTTATTTTGAATTAATTCATGAACAAAACTCTAAATACACATAAATGTAGTGGTATAACATAAACAAGTCGTTAACTAGTCTTTATATGGAACATATATGTGAGTTTGACAATTAAAACACGTTAAAAACTCAAATCAACATCAATTTTCGTAACAGCTTATAAATCCCATTTTGTTTTGATTGTAACGGGGTCATACGAACACCAAATCACTTGGCTCTTGAGTCTAAAATAGTCTACAGGATGTGTAGATCATGTACAAAAGGTTTCATAAATTTTTCGAAAACCCTTAACTAGTTTTTATGATTTTTAGATGACTAAGGGTAAAATTAAGTTTTTCTAACATAACTTTTGGTCCATTACGAGACTCATAGCTTGATCAATATAAGTTAGGATTTGAAATTATTACATAAGGTACTCCATTGAAGTGAAAACTTTTCACACTAGTCCTACATCAGTTGAATAAACATTACTATTATTTTATGAATTTTGGCATAAACTATCGTAAAAACATTACTATTTTGCCGTTGTGGTGATCTAGGATATTTCACGATTTTTTTTGTAAACATTTAGTTCTAAATAAAATTATACAAAGATACCAAGACATATATGAATGTCTCATTAAATTTTGAGAATTTAGTTCAATCATTTACTATTTTAACAAAATCCACAAAACTGGTCTAGAAATCGGATCCGAACTGAAGCTGCCGGAATGTTTTGTTAACATTCTAACTTGCTTGAAATTAACCTATTACGATGTTTATATGATGAAAAAGTATAACTAACGTCATCCAACATTAATAATAGCTTGAAACTTTAAGTATGAGAATTGTTTGCCAATCTTAACAATGCTTATCAGTTAATTTATCATAATCCTTATACGTGAATCATGTTTGTAGCTTTCACGTAGGACAAATCCTTATCGAACTTAGTGAACGCATTTACAGCCATCTTCGCAACCAGTGAGTTTACATAACATTTTTCATTTAAACTTTTGGTTGATACATGTATACTTAAACATTAGCAATAATGCCATAATATATTATCTTTATACTTCTTGTTTTAAACATTTACTCTGTGAACGAACGATACAGTACAATCATTAACTTTAATCAAGCGAAGTGTAGTAGATTATAGAACTATAGGTCTGACAAACTCATCCTATTTAATGAAAATGATTGAACCATCACTCGTTATACATTTGGTTAACTCATGGAATTGAACCTGTTTCAGTCACTAAGGTTGATTGTGCATCACTATTTGTTCTAAGGGGTTTGTTTTCACAATATAGTTTTAGATAAACCTTTGACATGCTAATTGCTTAACACATATTTCATATGCAAACCTATGTATGCTCACCAACTATTTATAGTTAACCTTTTTATCTTAACATATTTCAGGAAACAATGCATGATGCTCATCAGGATATCATACCTTAGAAGCTTTGGGACTTGGATTAATTTTAAATTTGAACTAGTTATCTTTTGTTTGAACAATTTGTTTAAGGTATGAATAATCTTTAATTTGATTAATGAAATATCTAAATTTTTAGTTGATTTTGTGCCTATGAACAATTTCGTTTCACCCTGACTTTTCCGCCATCGGTCAGGGTGTTAGAAAAATGACTCCACTTTTGAACGGTTTTTAACCCATAGATAGCCAAGCATCTTTATTTCATCAAGCATCTTTCCGATTTCCACCCTTGCTGATTTGAACACTACTCCATTTGAATCATTTCTTAGTTTTCAAATCATCCAGCACACGTTCAAAATTACAGATTGTAACAATTGTTTTCTTCACCTCATCTACCCCAGTAGAATCATAAGATCAATAACTGAGAATGCATATATATGAGTAGTGGAGCACCAAGACGATATTCCTTGCAAAATGATTGTGGCCACATAACAAGAAACAAATAAGTGTTCCACATCCCTCCTTCAATTCGCCCCACAAGGGACATAACGTATTGTTAATGCTTATTCATCGCCTAGCTAAGACCGCCTGAGTCGGTAATTGCTTAAGATAAAGTCTCTAGCCAAAAATATTGATTTTTTAGTAACCAATTATTCCATTTATAAGTATAATCATCTGAAAAGGATGCTTGTGACGCTAGAAGACCTCTTAGAGACCCAACCGAAAAAATACCGGTTGATTAAATCTGGCTTCCATTCCCACTTATCTAAACTGTGGCCTAGGCTAACATTGCACAACAGCATAGCGCAACTGTAGTTCTGCCACTTCATTCGCTGAAGACGGTTGTCTTGACCAGTTCCAAACAAAGGATGATGCACCATCAAGACTAAACACACGAGTCATATTTATCCCTTGAATTGAATTATGTATTGGTTAAATTATCTCTTGATTTGAATATAGTTATAATTGTTGATTTACATAAATATAGATTTTGAATTGTGCTATATTGTTTTTTAATATTGGGTGATGTCTTCATGTTGAGATATGTAGACTTCGGCTCACTTAAAGACAGTTTGAGATTAGGTGGAACAGATTAAGGTTTCTAGCCAGGCCCTAATCAATTAGGCCTAGCTAGTTTAGTTAACTTGTTATGTTAAGGGGATTAAATTTAATTCTGGTCCATAATTATATCTCATGTACTTGTAGCACAATTCATTATCATTCAATAATAAAAAAAAACCCCTTATTTGCACCGAATAGACGTAGGTTACACACCACGACTGAACCACATAAAATCCTCTCGTGTTCTTTACCGCTTTCTGTTTGTTTGTTCGTGTATGCTCAGATAAAGAAAACCCTACGTTGATCCTAACATTTCACATAAAGAAAGTTGCATATACTTTTACCTTTTTTTTATATAGTTATAGTATCTATATCTATACTATATAATAAAAGAAACCATTTAGCGGACACTTGTTATCATAGTAAGCAATTTCTTATGGATAATTATTAGAGAAAAATGTCCGGATAGTCCCTATGGTTTCACATTTTTTCACCTATAGTCCCCAACTTTCTAAAACTACCTGAATAGTCCCCAACTTTTCATTTTTCGTTCCCGGATAAACCCTGGGTCTAACTTCAGTTTGTTTTCTCTGTTAAGTGGGTGTGAAATGACCAATTTACCCTTTCCTTTAAAAGGCCAAACCACAGGGACTATCCGGGCATCTTCTTCATTTTTAGAGAAAAACCCCACCACCACACTTCATCTTCAACCTTCACCCACCATCACCCTCCTCCACCCTCCACCATCACCACCACAGTCACCTGAACTGCCATAATCCTACCATCAACAATATCGCCTGAAACATCACATCGGCTGAAACATCATCATGTCCGGCGAACCAAGACCTGCTGTCCCGTAGCTTGGCGCCGCTATCATCGTCGGTCACCAAAACCACCATCGTCTTCATCATCATACTGCCTGAACAAGCTCAAACCGGAAACCAAATCTGAGTCATCGGAGTTGACTTGTGTCCATGAAACAAACGAAAATCGGACCTGCACTGAGCTAGAGCCCGAATCAAAACTGGAACCTGAACCGCACCGGAATCGAGTCGAACCAAACTGAAATGAGGCGGCCACCACTGCCGTCCGTGCGACCACCGTCGTTGCCGCCGCCGTGATTCCTTCTCACTTCGCCACGTGTCTCTCTCTGCCTCGTGGCGCCACCGCCGCCGCCACCGGACAGTGGTGGTGGTTGGTCGTCCAGCAAATTCGAGGGAAAAGGGGGTGTGGCTGTGGGTGGTGAGTTCGTCGGAGTAACAGGGGTGCAGGGGTGTTTCGTCGGAGAATCCACCTGCATCGTCTCCGATTCCACCAGAGAGGGGAGGGGTTTGTCGGAGAAACTCGAGGGGAGCAGGTGAGTTTGGCTGAGTTGTGGTGTGTCTGTGGATGTATGTGTGTATTTAGATTAGGGTTAGAGAACTAAGGCCATTTGAAGAAAATGCCTGGATAGTCCCTGTGGTTTGGCCTTTTAAAGGAAAGGGTAAATTGGTCATTTCACACCCACTTAACAGAAAAAAACAAACTGAAATTAGACCCAGGGACTATCCGGGAACAAAAAATGAAAAGTTGGGGACTATTCAGGTAGTTTTAGAAAGTTGGGGACTATAGGTGAAAAAATGCGAAACCACAAGGACTATCCGGGCATTTTTCTCTAATTATTATTTTAGTTTAATTTCTTCTAATGAATTATAGATACCCTCCTACTAAATATTATTTAGTTTAATATCTTATAGATAATTATTATCTAGTTTAATCTCCTTCTTATTTATAATATTTAATTATTACTTTTATGTTTATCTATTTACTTCAAATGCAAACTTAGTTATCTAATTTGATCTTAACTATGTATTTGAACGTTTTGTTTAGTTTGGTATAAAATAGATTTTACGAAACTTAAAATAAAATTTACTAATATTATTTGTCATTTATATATTTACGAAGTTTTAAATAAAGGGTTAAATTTATTGAGATTTCGTTAACAAATTTTGCTACAACAGAATAATCTATTTATATCAATCTAAATCTTTATCTATACTATACTATATAAAAAAACATTAATGTGTGACACTTGTCTTTATGATTTTCTCGCCTCACTTCCAAGCGTATCTTATATTAATTAAATATATAAATGAATAATGAGTTAATATTAAGTTTTATCCTACTTTAAATTTCGAATACCATTCTTCTATTTTTCTAATAAAATATTATCCTAAATTTTAAATTGTTAATTTAAAATATTTTTAAATAAAACAAATTATTTATCACGAAAACCAAACTTTGTAGTAATATATAAAATATTTTTATTTTCAATATACAAAATTACGTTTACTCGACCCGTGCAATACACTAATACATGAGGTTTTTTAAGATATAACTTTTTTATTATTTGATATATAAAATTAGATTTATTTAATTCGTACAATACACGTGGTTTTTTAAGGATATATATTTTTTATTATTTATTATAGAAAATTACATTTATTTAAACCGTGTTATACGCATATTTTTAAAGATGTAAATTTTTTATTATTTGGTATATAAAATTACATTTATTCAACCCGTGTATAAATGGGGTTTTCTAAAGATGAATTATTTTATTATTTAATATTACATTTATTAAAATCGTGTAATACACGTGGTTTTAAAGATCTAACTTTCTTATTTGGTATATAAAATTACATTTATTCAATCCGTACAATATGATTCTTATAGATATAACTTTTTATTATTTTATATACAAAATTATATTTATTCAACCCGTGCAATAAAGAAGGTTTTTAAAGATATATTGTTTATTATCTAATCTAACTTATAATAAAAGACTCCAAATAATGCCTCATGTCATTCTCTGCTTCAACCTCATAAATTTTATTTATATTTTTTTAATAAATTTCTTTTAATATTTCCATATTATAAATTAGCAACAAGTTGTTGCTTAATGGTCTTGTATCCCATGGATTGGGAGTTTTCAAAAAAAAAAAATTCACTTCTAACCCAAAGAATTTCACTTTTTGCATTTTAACCCCTTTAATTTTTTAACTTTTAACCTAAAGTTTTTCATCTTTTTCAATTTAACCCCAACACTTTATATTTTCAACTTTGATCCCCCATACTTTTGTATCTTTCGCAAGTTTTTTCGTTTTATGTTTCGTTCTAAATTTTGCGAGTTGACACACAACAACGTACGTGTGGGGTTCAACGTCTTTTTGTCTATTTTTTTCCTTTTTGACAAGCCCGTCGCAAAATGTCTATCTTTCCCAGTTTGACAGATTCGTCGCAACGCGCAGGTCCTAGATCGACTTATTTATTCTTTTCTACGTTTAACGTTTCGCTCTAATTTCATCGCATTAACACGCCGCAATGGGTGTGCGTGGTTCAACGATCTTACGTCTGTTTTTCGTCCGGTGTTATTTTTTCCTTTTTATTTATTTTAGTTTTACGAGTTTTTCCGATATTGGTGGTCGTTGGCGGTGATGTAATATTGGTGCTACTTAGCATGGTTTTACGAAAGTTTTTAATTTATTAAGTTTTTTACTAATAATATTTTCGAGTTTACCTCTATATATCCTTTAATTAAAAAAACTAAATTTTACGTGTATGTTTTTATGTACCGGTTTTTAAGTGCATGTTTTATGTACGTTTTGATATGGTTTACGTTTCAACGTAAACTTTTTTGAAAACGAGTCAGGTCAAATATATCATGTTTTCGTCTTTTTATGTATGCTTTGTAAATTTTGTTTCGAACCGATATGGTGTGCATGGTTTTATGAAACGTGTTAGGTCAGACATAATATGTTTTCATTTAAAAAAACGATTTTTAAGTGCATGTTTTATGTACGTTTTGATATGGTTTACGTTTCAACGTAAACTTTTTTGAAAACGAGTCAGGTCAAATATATCATGTTTTCGTCTTTTTATGTATGCTTTGTAAATTTTGTTTCGAACCGAGTGGAGTCAAATTTTGTTTTCCCCTTTTTTTCAAAAGCTGCTATTTATCGTTTTTGATTACACGTGTTGGTTTTTCATTTATACCGGTTGATGTTTTCTATGTATGAGTTGGGTCACATATTATACGTTGTGATTGTACGATATAAACTCGATTTACTTTACGTTTTGATACAGTCGCAATGCTTATATAGGTCACATTGAGTTCAGTCAAATACTTCGAAACGTGCGTTTTCATATAGTTAACGCATCACATAATATTTGGACTAATCCATTCAAAATTTGCGATGTACCCGCGGCGCAACGCGCGCGGGTCTTTTTGCAAGTTAATATTAATTAATAACCAATATATAGATATCACTTATTTTTATCCTTATCTTTATCTAAAATTAATAAATAACTTCAATTTTGCAATTTAGACCCTTTGTTTTTTTTTTACTTTTAACCCAAAGTTTTTCATCTTTTTCAATTTAATCCCAACTCTTTTTTATTTTTCAATTTTGGTCCACCATACTTTTCATCTTTCCCAAGTTTTTTCGTTTCGTTCTAAATTTTGTGAGTCAACGCATCGCAACGTGCGTGTGGGCTTCAACATTTTCGTATATTTTTTCCCGTTTAACTGACCCGTCGCGTCACATCTATTTTTCTGCGTTTGACAAGTTCATCTAACACGCGGGTCCTGGATGGACTTAGTTATTTTTTTCTATGTTTTACGTTTCGGTTTAATTCCTCAGCAACGAGCGTGCGTGATTCAAAGATTTCACGTCTGTTTTTCGCTCGGCGTTATTTTTTCCCGTTTTTATTTATTTTGCTTTTACGAGCTTTTCCGGTGTTGGTGGTCGCTGACAATGATATAGTTTTATGACAACCGCAACAACGCAGGGGCTTAATAGTAGTTTATTATATAAAATTTATTTATTCAACCCGTGTAATACACTGGGGTTATAACCTGTTCTTATATTATATTTGATTTAAAATATTTAATGAACTATGTTAATTTCCTCATGCATCATTTCTTTTTTCTTTCTTTTAAACGATTTGTATTGTATCATCTACAAGAAACTTTTGTATTCGAACTGAAGGTAATAATCAAAGATTTTTTTTTGCAGAAATAGGTGTTTTGAGCCAGAAAAGAGTGCCATTAGGTGGTCACCAATATTGTTTTCATATCTAGGTAAGTTGTAACATCAAACAACGACCTTCAATGACCATTCTGTCCAAAAGCTGCAAACTCTGCACAAGGTAAGAAGATTTAACAAAGTCGTTGTTTCATCTCACAAGCTTATAAAAGTCGTTGTTTCATAAAGCAAACTTATAATAAGTCGCTGATTCATAAAAAAATGTTGATGAAGGTCGCTGTTTGATGTTACAAGCTTATAAAAGGTCGCCAATTCATATCACAATGTTATAAAAGGTCACAATTTCATATCACAATGTTATAAAAGGTCGCCCATTCATATAGCCATGTTATAAGAGGTCGCCAATTCATATAGCCATGTTATAAGAGATCGCCATTTGATCCAGCCATCTTAAATAAGGTTGCTGTTTGATACTGCAATTTTATAATTGTTTTGAATTGTTCAGTATGCATTTTATAACCCAAATATAATACAAACAGATGCACAACAATTCGTCTGTAACATGATGTGTTTGTTAAAATAATATAATGTTGATTTTGCAATTGTGTCTGTATGATGTTCTTTATAAAAGATGTTCGTTGCTTGATATTTCTGGCGATAGGAAAATTTGGTCAATGTATCATCATGCTCTTGGATCATTCGGGACCTCATTCATCATGATGTTTTTCTCAGTTTTAATTTTCGTATACCAAGTGGGAAGATCTTGTGTGGAGGAGAACAATCATTCTCATCTACCATCTCCTCCCGTAAGGTGTACGAGGATGATAAAAACTGATGTTGTGGATGCTTCTACGACTGCTATTGAGTCTTCTGAAAGATTTAGCAGCCGCTGAGGTTGTTCTCATCTACCACCTCCTCCCGTAAATTATTCTGCAACTTCTGGTGGGGGCATCACCACCGTTTTCGGTAGGAGATTTAGATCCTACTGGAATGTTGTTCGCCGAACATCACCGAGGTTGCAGAATTCTCAGCATCCTTAAGCTTAGACCTCTCATTTCCTTTCGCAAAAAAAGTTACATCAGGAAGCTCGATATACGAAGAAATGGGACGGGTTTAAATTCACTGTATTTTTGTTCTAATTGGAAGCCCGACAAACAGTCTTGCAATTAGAAATGATTTGTTAAAATAGTACGAAGTGAAGTAACATTGTATTTCTGCCTGTATGTAATTAAAAGAGTACTGCATTTATGTAATTTGCGAGTTTGATAGATCCTATTGTAATGTTGTTGAATTACCTAATAAATAACCTTGTTAAATTTTGTGTTGTAACATGCCTTGTTGTTGCGAACCCGGTGTAAACATAATTTCAATGATGGTTCAAACGAAAAAATTAGAACTACTTCAAACGAATAATAAAATCTGAATAACTAACTAGTTGAAACGAACGGTGCCGTATATGTATTTAAAGTTGTTTTAAGACAACTTACATTTTTACTTTTTAGAATATTAAAAAATTATTATTATATGTAGATTAACCCACAAGATGGTGGGCTCCACCAACTATCCGGTTCCTCCAACACTATAAATACCAATTGGATTAGGTTCTCACCACACTAACTTTCTTTAAAACAGATAGATACTAAACGAAATCCAGCTTACACAACCCACTCATCCTTAACATTTCTTAACATTTTTCTTTCTTAGATCATGGATTCTTTTCGGCCATACCTCGTAAGACTATATTGGGGCGGTGTGTTTTCCTTTGTTAACGGGGTTGTTCAGTTTGACTAATCCATGCTAACCACCTCTTTCCTTATGCGACATAAATCATCGTATGACCAATTGGTGGATTCAATCTGTAATCATGTTCAACTACAGAAAGAATCGGTGCGCCTTTCATTGTTACTAAGGTACACGTTTCAGGGCATATCTCAGACAACAAAAATTTTCAACGATGATGGTGTTGAAATGATGAACTATTTAGCAGAAGTATCGGATGGCAACTTCATTGCCGAGATCTATGTTCAGTGGGAGGCAGTCGATCCTGTCCAACACATGAGTTTCACAAACCTTCTGCATGACATTACACAACGTAATGTTGTTGACACCCAAGATTCCGATGAAGATGACGAGGGATACGGGTGTAACACCACGTAAAAACGTGTCCAATTATGTATAGACACGTGTCCTAAACTCTGAATATGTAAAAGATGAGTTTGAAGGACTAAAGTTGTCAAACAATGGAAATATGAAACCACAGGGACTAAAAGTGTCAACATGCCAAACTTGAGCCTCTGAATGACCATATGTGGAGAATATATTCTTAATCGAATGATTAATTGGATATAAGAAGTCGTTTGTAAAAATAATCTTAAGATTTTAAACTACAGGGGTTAAATGTGTCAACATGTTAATTCTTACCTCTGAGTGACCTTTTAACGAACCCGAGGCTTTGAAATATTCAAATATACTCTCAAGAATAAATGTTATAAATTTCATGAGGTTTCGAGATCGTTATACGTTGATTATGCAAATTCCCAAGAATTAGGGTTTAAAGTGTCAACGAGGCGAAACTTATGTTTTCAGTGATCAATTAACGAAACCGGGCCTAATGAAGTTTGGTTATACTCCCTTGAACCTCTACAAACTAACTTCAAGGGCCAAAGGTGCTTAATATGAAAGATATGAGACTTAAAAAGGTGCAGGGACTGAACCTGTAAACAACGAAACTTGTTTGCATGGTATCCAGGGTGGTCGCGCCACGCGACCATGAAGATCTTCTGCCATTGCGCGACGCTACAGCACTGTTTCGACAGTCTGATGTTGCCAGGTGCAAGTTGGTTCTTTTCCTTGAGCTCCAAACAAGTTGTGAACGATTCTAAGGCTTGCTAATGGTTTTTACAAACCACCAAGACACCTGTAGAGACTTGATTTCATCCCATAACACCTGTAATCATCTGGGGCAACCTGAATTCACAATAAATAGGCCCTTAAGTTCAGCATTTTCACTTGCACTTTCACTCAAACATCACTCTCAACTCTCTAGCTTGAGTTCTGGACCTTTCTGGAGCTTGCAAGGATTAGGAGAAGAATTACAAGTGTAGAAAAGATAGCAAGGACCATTAGCAAGAGTCTAAATACCTGCTTAGTCCTTTTTATTAGCTTAATTACCGAAAAGTCAAACATATCGTAATTTAGCGTTGACTTTCGGTTTAATCACAAATGGACCAGCCACTGACCAAAACGAAAGTGGTTATGGAACCATATTAAAGTAGGTGATTAACCCTTAAAACGACACCTCCTAATTTATTCGTTTGACTAGTTAATTATCGGGTCAAACTAGTTTGACAAAAAGTCAAACTGGACAGAAAGTTTAAAAATGAATTAAATTAATAAAACAGAGGTTCTAAATTATATTTTAACATTCTAATGACTTGGTAATTAATATTAGAACATGTTTTATCAGTCCTAACCCGACAATTATCAGTCTAAGGTCAGTTTATAACCGAAAGTCGCAAAAGCTTGACTTTTGCTTTGACTTTCAGTTCTGACCCGTTCAAGCTTAATTCTCCCATGTTTTAAGCTTCCATTAGGACCACATTACTCAGTAGTATAACCCTCTGGAGTTATAGTGCATGGTTCTTAGTGGTTTGAATTATATGCTCTTGATCGTTAATATGCTTATAAATGCCATAAATGCCCTTTTGACACAAAAAATGAGATTTTTAGAAATGTGAGAGGACAAAAACCTTTGCTACTGGTATTTAAACTTGTCCCGAAAATTTGACATCAGTTCTAGGTCCCAAATAGAAGTTATGCTCGATATCGTAATTAGAAGCTTTTTATTAGTTAATTTGCGATATCTTGCATAATGCACCTTTGAACTTGGATTTTGTCACACCCTGACTTTGCGGAAGCGTGGTTAATTTGGTGTGACTTCTTAATACCATAGCTTAACCATAACAAAGCTATATGAAATAAAACCATGCAAGATCATCCATTTAATTAAGTTTTGAAAACCAAATACAACAACATTGTCTTAACAATCACAAACGTCAACATGACATAAACACAGTTTAAGGATTGTGACTTGTCCAGGAAAGAGTCACATTCCCCAAACCCGGATGACCTCGTAACTAGTGCAGCGGGAAAACGTGTCATACCGCGCCAGATCCTTTAATTCCCTGAAATACATGTAAGTTGAAAAATCAACAATAATGTTGAGCGAGTTCATGTGTAAGTGAGTATGTAAAACACTTGTAAGTATAAAAGTTCCCTGGTATGTAGCAGTGTAAGGAAAAGAGATCACCAATGGTTTGCAAGGCCATTAGCATGTGTGAAATGCAAGTAGGAAGACTCAACCTAGCAGATTTTTGCGTCGGGTACAAAGTCACTCAAGGTCCGTTCTGTTGGTCCTCTTAGAGGTCCGTTCTGTTGGGCCTAGAGTTGGGCTCGCTACACCCAGATAGATCTACCGCTTACGTCCCTCGGTGTTTCTGCCTACCCATTCACATGATCTAAGTAGTAAACCTCCTTACGTTAACCATACCGTGTATAAAGTACTTGTAAACAAAGTAACATGTATTTCACCCCCGCAGTTAAGAAAACTGAAAACAGTTAGAGAAAAAGGGGACATGAACTCACAGTCGGTGCGTCTCTACCAAGTACTCCAAATCAGAAAGCTGCGCGACGACCTACAAGTGCTAATTCTATTAGACGGGCGGCCGTGCCTTAGCTTTATAGTTGAATCTTTGGGAAATAGTTAGACAACTATTTCGTGTTTACGTTCTGTATATACTTGGTAGTTAATCTCCTTCCCAAGGATGGGGGATTCAATACATGTGCGTTCAAATTATATCATTAAGTCTCACTTAATATATATACCTTTCCAATTCCAAAATATAAGTATTTTTCTCAAAAATATTATATTTTCATTTCACATCATTGTTCTCCAATAATACGTTGTGAAAATACGCGTTCATAAATATTTCCGTAAGTGCGTAAGTTACGTTTTAACAATTGAGTGGTAATATACTTACCGGTGTAACTTATATATTTATGGTGAAAGCGTTCGTATTATTTCGGATTCGTTAACGTTCGTAAATATTATTTTTACTCTAAAAATAATATTTATGTATTTCACAAAATAATCATAAACAGTGTGTGAAAAATATATATATTTATCACGTTAAATTTTGTGAAAATCCCACCTCCGAGTATTTAGTAAATAAAGTCATGGCGAAACTTATGTTTCGAAGACATGTCAAAATAATTCTAACACTTGTAGTGTAAATAGTTCTAAGTGTTAGGTTTTTAGAAAAATTTCGCCAGAGTTTCCTCTGTAACTGGAGGTGGCCACGCTTTCAAGCGTATCATTTTCTTTATCAAATCAACTCAACAATTTTCTTTATTTGATCAGAACAACTTTTATCGCATCAACAATTCAACATATGTGTAAATTGCCAAAAATTACATGAACTTGTAGTTTTCCCAAAACTGTGGTGTACATCCCATTATATTTTGTGGATCTTTATATAAAGTAATTTTGATCTCGTAAAAACCTCGTTTTTAGAGAAATCCGTCTTTACAACTTCTCGTCATCTTTTACAAAACGGTTATTTGTCGGATCTTTTCATTTCACAAGTGTTTACACACTTGTGGTTTATAAAAAATCATGCTTGTTATTGTAAGATCCATCTCTTTAAAATACATGATTTCTTTGATACGTGGTTCTTTGAAAATACCACTTGCAGATGCGTAGATCCGCTAGTTTTAAACACTATTGTACAAGTTAAAACACTTTTACACAAGTAAAACATTTTTACACAAGTTCATGTTTCATGTGTGGTAGAGTTTCACCTTTTAACCCTTGTTACTTCTAAAATAGCTTTGTGTCATGATTCAAGAACATGACTATACCGGGTTAAACGATGATCCGAGCTACCACAACATAGATCGGGTCTAGATAATCACAACTTTCAATTACTACAACATTTACACAACATATAAGCTATTAACCACCATTTCAAGTGTTTTTAGTAGACTTTTGTGCATCATTTTGCATTTTAACGAGATTTAACCGATACAAATCCTTTTAACCACTTTAGATTAGTTCAAATATGAGTTTTAAGCATTATACCTCTAGCTCAAGGCTAGGGAAGAATCTTGACGAAAATGGCATGGATAAAAGCTAGATAAAGAGGTCCTTCGTGTTCCGCTTGCTCCAAGCTTCCTAATACGAGACCCTTGATGTTTGTAGATGCTTGGAATGATGATGATCAAACTCGAAAATGGGTGGGTGGTTATAGGGGGGTTCGGCCGAGAGCTCTAGAGAAGAGAGGGAGAGTGTTTGTGTGAAGTTGTTAAGTGATAAAGATCAAGTGTGTTAATCTCTTAACTTATAGACAAACTCAAGTGCTAATAACCAATGGTTCTTGTGTCTTTAGGATATTAGACAAGATTAGATTAGGAGATCTTGCAAGTACAAAGCATGTCCCCTAGGGGACGGTTTCGGTCAAGAGGGGGGGGGTCCTTGGTTCGATTTCAATCATTAGTTGGTTACTTAGTTAGGTTAACTAAGTTAAGTTTAGAGATTAACTTGGTTAGTTGTGTGTCACGCGTTATAATGGGTGTTAGGGTGTTCAGGGACCCTAACTGGCTCAGAAAAAGATAAGTAATGAAAATAACAATATTTTCATGTTCTGGGTAAAGTCCGGTTGTTTGGTTGGATAGTAATCCGTTAAAGTGTTAACAAAGCTTTAAAGTGTCGTTATTACTCTTTTTAGTGACACTACTCATTCCTGACACTTTGGAAAGTGTCTAGTATTATTTTCCCCATGTTTTGGCACTTTATTAGTTAGCTAAAAGCTGAATTATTGTGTAAAGTGCTGAGTTTTGTACTTAGAGTACGTTTTAGGCACATCCAGTCATTGTAACTTATTCCTAGAGACGCAGTTCCACAACCCTTGTATCCCTACACTCACTACTAGTGTAGCAAAATATCTCAGGCTCTTATAGGCCTTGGAGGCAGTGTTTGCCTGATGCTGGCTTTATCAGCATGTTCAGTAGGTTATCCGTTATAGTGCTACTGTGCTTTTGTGCATCACGTTTGTCACTAAGGTTCAGTATGTAAGTATTGTAGTGACGACAAGTAAAGTATGATGCAAGTAAGTACATGTATCAGATATCAAGTAGCAGTTCATCAGCTAGTTCAAACAAGCACAGTAATTAAGCAGTAATTAATCATTAATTAAGTCGTACGGATACCTGGTTTAGTACGGGTTGTCACATTCTCCCCCCGTTAAATAAATTTCGTCCCGAAATTTAAGTTCTGCTTGTAGATGCAGGGTTCTTAGGAAAAAGGTGGGGGTATTTCTCTTTCATCCGGTCCTCACGTTCCCAGGTGTATTCAGGACCATGTCTGGCATTCCAACGAACTTTGACGAGTTTGACACTGCTCCGGCGGGTCTTGTTAACTTTCCAATCCGTGACCTCAACAGGTTCTTCAACGAAGTGGAGCGTGTCGTCAACATGAATCTCGTCGGTGGGAATGGCAACGGTGACTTGAGTTGGACTTTTCTTTAGATTGGATACATGAAATGTATCGTGAACACCATTTAGTTCAGCAGGTAGGTCCAACTTGTATGCTACTAGTCCTATTCTTTCCAGAATTCTGAAAGGACCAATGTAGCGCGGATTTAACTTCCCACGCTTCCCAAAGCGTGCCACACCCTTCCAGGGTGAGACTTTCAATAACACCATTTCTCCAACTTGGAAATCCACATGTTTCCGGTTTGGATCCGCATAGGCCTTCTGTCTGTGGCGAGCTGCTTCGATGCATTTAAGAATCTGCGCAATCTTGTCTGTCGTCTCTTGGACGATTTCGGGACCAGCAAGCTGCCTATCACCTGCGTCAGCCCAACATAAGGGTGATCGGCACTTGCGTCCGTAAAGGGCTTCAAATGGCGCGACACCAATACTGGTGTGGTAGCTGTTGTTGTACGAAAATTCGACCAAAGGTAAATGTTTATCCCAGCTACCGCCCAAATCCATAACACACGCTCTCAGCATGTCTTCCAAAGTCTGTATCGTTCGCTCGCTCTGGCCGTCAGTTTGCGGATGAAATGCAGTGCTCAGATTCAATTGTGAGCCAAAGGCTTCTTGGAAGGATTGCCATATTCTTGACACAAACCTTCCGTCTCTATCAGAGATGATCGAGAGAGGCACTCCATGGCGCGCGACGATCTCTCTCATGTAAATTTCAGCCAATTTGCTCGTATTATCCTTCTCCCTGATTGGTAAGAAGTGTGCTGACTTTGTTAATCGATCCACTATCACCCAGATAGTGTCATGGCCTTTTGGCGTTCTTGGCAGTTTTGTAACAAAATCCATGGAGATTTGTTCCCATTTCCACTTGGGAATCTCAGGTTGTTGCAGAAGTCCTGAAGGCTTCTGGTATTCCGCTTTAACCTTAGCGCATGTTAAACATTTGCTCACGTAAACAGCAACGTCGCCTTTCATCCTAGGCCACCAATAGTAATCTTTGAGGTCTTGGTACATCTTGTCCGCTCCTGGATGGATAGAGTACCGCGATTTGTGAGCTTCATCAGAAATAACTTTCCTTAAACCACCAAACAGAGGAACCCAAATCCTTTTCTCAAAACATAACGTTCCTTCCTCGTTTGGTACCAGTAGCTTCTCCATCCCACGGAGATATTCTTCCTCTAGGTTTCCTTCCTTGAGAGCTTCTTTCTGCGCGGCACGAATGCGCAAGGAAAGATCGGTTCGGATAATCATTTCCAAAGCTCTAACCCTTATGGGCTTAATTCTCTCTTTACGACTTAGGGCATCGGCGACTACATTCGCCTTCCCTGGATGATACTTAATCTCGCAGTCGTAATCGTTCAACAATTCAACCCATCGTCTTTGTCTCATATTCAGCTCCTTCTGGTTGAATATGTGCTGTAGGCTCTTGTGATCTGTGAAGATTGTACACTTCGTACCATAAAGGTAGTGTCTCTAGATCTTTAAAGCAAAAACCACTGCGCCGAGCTCCAAATCGTGTGTGGTATAGTTCTTTTCGTGCACTTTCAGTTGACGCGATGCGTAAGCAATAACCTTTTGGCGTTGCATCAACACGCAACCCAATCCTTGGCGCGATGCGTCGCAGTATACCACAAAATCATCAGTACCTTCTGGTAGAGCTAAGATTGGCGCATTGCAGAGCTTATCCTTCAGTATCTGGAAGGCTTCGTCCTGTTTGATTTCCCAATCAAACTTCTTATCTTTCTGTGTGAGGAGCGTCAATGGTTGAGCGATCTTTGAAAAATTCTCAATGAATCTTCGATAATAGCCAGCCAAACCCAAGAATTGCCGGATCTCGGTTGGCGTCTTTGGCGTTTCCCAATCCTTGATCGCTTCGATCTTTGTTGGATCCACGTGGATTCCATCTCCATTTACCACGTGCCCAAGGAATTGCACCTCTCGTAGCCAAAACTCGCACTTAGAGAATTTGGCATACAGCTGTTCTTTCTTCAGCAGCTCTAGAATGGCTCTAAGATGCTGCTCGTGTTCAGCCTTCGTCTTTGAATAAATCAAGATGTCGTCGATAAACACGATCACGAACTTATCCAAGTACGGCTTGCAAACTCTATTCATCAAGTCCATAAAGACTGCAGGTGCGTTTGTCAAACCGAATGGCATAACGAGGAACTCGTAGTGCCCATAACGAGTTCTGAAGGCTGTCTTTGGAATGCTTTCCTCTTGTATCCTTAACTGATGGTATCCAGATCGAAGATCGATCTTTGAATAAAATCTTGAACCTTGCAGTTGGTCGAACAGGTCATCGATTCTTGGCAGAGGATATCTATTCTTGATCGTTAGCTTGTTTAACTCCCGGTAGTCAATGCACATTCGAAAACTACCGTCCTTCTTCTTGACAAACAGGACCGGAGCTCCCCAAGGCGAGAAGCTTGGTCGGATAAAACCCTTGTCTAACAACTCTTGAAGTTGTGTCGACAGTTCCTGCATCTCAGACGGAGCAAGTCTGTACGGTGCCTTAGCCACAGGCGCGGCGCCCGGAACTAAGTCGATGCGAAACTCTACTTGCCTCAGAGGCGGCAATCCAGGTAAGTCTTCCGGGAAGACTTCTGGATACTCCCTTACGACAGGGATGTCTTCGATCTTTGGCTCAGCAGCCTTTTTATCCACAATGTGTGCCAGAAAAGCAACACATCCTTTCTGCAAACACTTCCTTGCTTTCAAGCAGCTGATAATCCTCAACGGCGTCTCACGCTTCTCTCCATGAACAACAATGGTCTCACCATCATCGGTTGGGATACGAACAACCTTTTCGTGACATACTATCTCAGCCTTGTTGCCTGATAACCAATCCATTCCTACTACCACGTCGAAGCTTCCCAACTGGACTGGTAGTAGATCTAAAGCAAACTCACGCTCTCCTAATTCGATCACACAACCTCTGATAACTTCGTTGGCTTCTACTAACTTCCCATTGGCCAATTCGATTGAGTACGGAATATCTAACTTATTAGCGGCTAACCCAAGCATATTCTTAAATTCTAACGACACGAAGCTATAATCGGCACCAGTATCAAATAAAACGGATGCAGAGCGTTGGTTAACAGGGAACGTACCAGTAACGACATTGGGGTCCTGGCGCGCTTCCCTTGCTTCGAGTTGGAACACTCTTCCACGGGCTTGGTTTAACTCTGGGCAGTTCTTCTTAAAATGCCCGATATCACCGCAGTTAAAACACCCAAGTCTTTGCCCGTTTCTGCCAACTTGATCATTCCTCTGATTACGATTCATGGCGCCCGCTTGGTTAGCATTGTTGCCTCGATTCTCGTTACCTCCATAGTTTCCTTGTGAGCGATTTCCAATACCGCCACGGTTATTATTTCTATTCCCAAAACCTCCTTGGCCTCCCCGGCCAGCACTAGCCCAACAAGTGTCCTTCGAGTGGCCACGTTTCCCACATGCTTCGCATACTCTTAGCTCGCACTGACCAGAATGGTGGCGCTGGCAGGTGTTGCATTTGGGCTGGGCGCCCATATATCCTTTTCCTTTCTTCTCCCTACCAATTGTAACTTGAGTCGGCGTGTCTGATCCTCCTTTCTTAACCACCACACTAGCGCCCTGCTTGAAGTTCGAGAACTTCCGTTTGTTACCTCCTGATGACTCGACGTGAGTCTCTGCCTTCTTCGTCTTGATCTCATCAAACTTGTTCAAACGAATTGCCTCCTCGGTGAGAGCCACGCTCAAATCGATGGCTTCAGTGATAGTTGCTGGTTTGGAGGAGGTCACCATACTTATGATTTGAGGAGCTAAACCCCAAATGAAGCGCTCGATTCGCTTGTATTCTGGTGTAACCATGTAAGGAACCACTTGAGATAAGTCATGGAACCTTTGAACATACTCCGCTACCTTTGGACCGTCCATTTTCAAGTGCCAGAACTCGGTCTCCAATCGCTGGATTTCTGCGCGTGAACAGTACTTTTTGCGCATAAGTTCTTTCAATTCGGTCCAGGTTAGCGCGTAGGCAGCAGCTTCGCCTAGTGTCTGTACTTGCAGATTCCACCAAGAGAGGGCTCCATCCAAAAATAGCCCTGAGATATAGGTGACTTGCTGATCCAGCGCGCACTTGCTCATGCGAAGAACAGATTCGGTTTTCTCAGCCCAACGAACAAAGGCGACAGCACCTCCTGTGCCATCAAAGTTGACCGGTTTGCAGTCTAGAAACTGCTTGTAGGTGCACCCTGCACATACGTTATAACATATGAACGGCATTAGCATCTTTGCTAGAGATATCCAATTAGGCCACGGTATGTCTCAATGACTAGGTATTACCGTGAGGTGGATTGTTATTACCTTGGTTAATACTTCCGCTCGTTCCTGGCTGAGATGCTGCATACTGTGTTATGGCAGCAGCAATGACTTGTTGTAGTTCTGCCTCATTAGTAGGCATGCGTGTCTCACGTCTTGGCGGCATCTTCTAAAAGATGGTTTAAGTTGGTCAGGCCATAGTAAAGCTCCCATGTTATAATACGTAGGTCAGGTCATAATGTAGCGTACGTATATAACGATAATAATAGTAAAAACACATAACATCTCATGTTATCATCACAAATACCAATCATACGACATCTCATGTCATAAAAATACAAATAAGCAATCAAGCGAATCAAATATGATGAGAATACTGCGATTGCCATATATCGAGACCACATAGTAAGTGTATCAGTACATCCCTGTGTCATACAATCATCAATCAACTAGGGGCTACATCACCCCTGTCCAAAAACTATATCAAATACGTCAAATACATGTCAACAAAAGTCAGGATCAAATGTAGTCTCCAAAAATGCTGTGCAGTCCAACAATCGCCGTCTTCTCATCCTCGTCTACCCAAACAGCACTGATGAGCTCTATACAGATGGTGGTGGAGGAGGGGGAAAGTGGGTGTAAAACAAACGACGTAACTGGAGCCAGTCCTCCTCCATGGCTCGCTGAGTACGGAGGATAGAGGCAACCTGCTGCTCTAGTGTAAAGAGACGGGCAGCATAATCTGGAGGTAAGGGTCGAAATGGCTGCAGAGGAGAGTGTGTCCGACCATGACACTGGCAAGGTGGCAGCTGAGCTCTCTCAAGCTCCTGGATGCGCTGCGTGTGTGACTCGTGCTGGGCGACAAAAGACATCAAAACATCCTCGATAGTATACCCCCTGTGGAAAGAATGGTAGGGGTCAGTAGGTGGCATACCAGAGTCTGGTGCCCAAAGAAACGGCTCACTGGTGGGGTCAAAAGGTGCCATATGAAATGGAGCAACAGAGGGTGGAACAGATGGCATCTAGGGCATGAAGGGGATAGACATCGGTACGTGCCCAACAGGATGGGCTGAAGAACCCTCTCCAGGCCTCGCTGGAGGTACAAACTGTGGAACCTGAAAAGAAAAATCAACATGTCGTGTATCAGGGATCTGAGGGGGAAAAGGTGGAACATCCTCATCAGCAGGTATCCAACCGTGCTGTGCATGCTCATCTGGTGGATCCATGCGTGCTGCGAACAGTGCATGCTCGGGCTCTAGTGGTATGGGATCAGGTGCAACAAAAGGGTGAACAGGTGCAATGTGCTCAACAGGATGGTCAACAGGTATATCAACAACAGGTAGAGGAACAACAGGATCAACAGCAACATGATCGCCCTCTAACAAAGGAACATCCAAGGGGAGATCACCAACAGGTGGGTCTGCTATAACAGGCTCAATAGGGATGTCAGCATGTACGGGATCATGCTCAAGTATGGGGTCTAGAGCGGCTGCCTGCTCAGGAGCGACGACAGGCTCAGGGTCATCAAGAGCCATCTCGAAGTCAAACTCTGGGTCGATAGGATCTACTGGGTCAGCTGGATCCTCCATGGGCTGATCCATAGGTATAAACTCGATATCACGATCTGGGTCGTATCCCGGGGGAAAGATAGGATCAGAATCCTCTATGTCATCATGGTCAAACTCAAAGCTGGGAATAGGTGCAACAGAGGATGCCTGGTCAGGATCAGAATCATGCGCAAAGTGCTGTGCGCTCAACGTGTGAGAAGGTGCGGATGCCACAGACTCGAAGGAGTCTGGGACAGGAGAATGTGCTGGCGAATCCTCAGCGGGAACGTCAGCGATCATCAAAAGATCGTCCGCAGGAAGAAGGGCCTCGCCCTGGATCTCATCCTCAAAAGGCTCATCCTCAAACAGGTCAATATCGCCATCAGCCTCGGCGTCAAGAAGGAAATCATATGCTGGATAAACGGCTAAGGGTATAGGGGCCGGAATCTCTACTAGAGGTAGGTACTCAGCGGGAGGGTCATCTGCAGGCTCATCAGCACCATCGGGTAGTGCGAAGGGCTGGAAATCATCCTCGTCAGTACTGGTATAGTCAGATGTGTACACCTCATGCTCGGAGGATGTGAGGTCATCAGATACGATAGGTATGGGTCCGGTAGTGTCCGAATCGCCAGTACCGGCGGAATCCATGAGTCTGTAACATAAACACAAATATGCTCAAATAATCAGTCATACAATCAGATAATCACATAAGTCACCAAGTAAGATATCACATAATTTTCCTAGTCCCACTAGCCTCCCAGTCTCCTAGACTGCTCTATCAACTACCTCGACCTCTCAGATCGAGCCTCGGTCTCCAACACCGAGCCTCAGTCTCCAAACTGAGCCTACTTTTCCTAGTCCCACTAGCCAACTACCTCGATCTCTCAGACCGAGCCTCGGTTTCCAACACCGAGCCTCAGTCTCCAAACTGAGCCTACTCTTCCTAGTCCCACTAGCCAACTACCTCGATCTCTCAGACCGAGCCTCGGCCTCTCAGACCGAGCCTCAGCCCTTCCGGACTGAGCCTATAAATAATAAAATGTGCTCAACATTTGTTTGTAAAAAGTTTTGGATCTGGACTTAAGTGGTATGCAGAAAATGTTTTCGTGAGAGCCCTAGTGATCATAGTCTAGACTCGAGAAAGAATCCTAGTTCGCTATGATCAGAGCTCTGATACCAAGCTGTCACACCCTGACTTTGCGGAAGCGTGGTTAATTTGGTGTGACTTCTTAATACCATAGCTTAACCATAACAAAGCTATATGAAATAAAACCATGCAAGATCATCCATTTAATTAAGTTTTGAAAACCAAATACAACAACATTGTCTTAACAATCACAAACGTCAACATGACATAAACACAGTTTAAGGATTGTGACTTGTCCAGGAAAGAGTCACATTCCCCAAACCCGGATGACCTCGTAACTAGTGCAGCGGGAAAACGTGTCATACCGCGCCAGATCCTTTAATTCCCTGAAATACATGTAAGTTGAAAAATCAACAATAATGTTGAGCGAGTTCATGTGTAAGTGAGTAAGTAAAACACTTGTAAGTATAAAAGTTCCCTGGTATGTAGCAGTGTAAGGAAAAGAGATCACCAATGGTTTGCAAGGCCATTAGCATGTGTGAAATGCAAGTAGGAAGACTCAACCTAGCAGATTTTTGCGTCGGGTACAAAGTCACTCAAGGTCCGTTCTGTTGGTCCTCTTAGAGGTCCGTTCTGTTGGGCCTAGAGTTGGGCTCGCTACACCCAGATAGATCTACCGCTTACGTCCCTCGGTGTTTCTGCCTACCCATTCACATGATCTAAGTAGTAAACCTCCTTACGCTAACCATACCATGTATAAAGTACTTGTAAACAAAGTAACATGTATTTCACCCCCGCAGTTAAGAAAACTGAAAACAGTTAGAGAAAAGGGGGACATGAACTCACAGTCGGTGCGTCTCTACCAAGTACTCCAAATCAGAAAGCTGCGCGACGACCTACAAGTGCTAATTCTATTAGACGGACGGCCGTGCCTTAGCTTTATAGTTAAATCTTTGGGAAATAGTTAGACAACTATTTCGTGTTTACGTTCTGTATATACTTGGTAGTTAATCTCCTTCCCAAGGATGGGGGATTCAATACATGTGCGTTCAAATTATATCATTAAGTCTCACTTAATATATATACCTTTCCAATTCCAAAATATAAGTATTTTTCTCAAAAATATTATATTTTCATTTCACATCATTGTTCTCCAATAATACGTTGTGAAAATACGCGTTCATAAATATTTCCGTAAGTGCGTAAGTTACGTTTTAACAATTGAGTGGTAATATACTTACCGGTGTAACTTATATATTTATGGTGAAAGCGTTCGTATTATTTCGGATTCGTTAACGTTCGTAAATATTATTTTTACTCTAAAAATAATATTTATGTATTTCACAAAATAATCATAAACAGTGTGTGAAAAATATATATATTTATCACGTTAAATTTTGTGAAAATCCCACCTCCGAATATTTAGTAAATAAAGTCATGGCGAAACTTATGTTTCGAAGACATGTCAAAATAATTCTAACACTTGTAGTGTAAATAGTTCTAAGTGTTAGGTTTTTAGAAAAATTTCGCCAGAGTTTCCTCTGTAACTGGAGGTGGCCACGCTTTCAAGCGTATCATTTTCTTTATCAAATCAACTCAACAATTTTCTTTATTTGATCAGAACAACTTTTATCGCATCAACAATTCAACATATGTGTAAATTGCAAAAAATTACATGAACTTGTAGTTTTCCCAAAACTGTGGTGTACATCCCATTATATTTTGTGGATCTTTATATAAAGTAATTTTGATCTCGTAAAAACCTCGTTTTTAGAGAAATCCGTCTTTACAACTTCTCGTCATCTTTTACAAAACGGTTATTTGTCGGATCTTTTCATTTCACAAGTGTTTACACACTTGTGGTTTATAAAAAATCATGCTTGTTATTGTAAGATCCATCTCTTTAAAATACATGATTTCTTTGATACGTGGTTCTTTGAAAATACCACTTGCAGATGCGTAGATCCGCTAGTTTTAAACACTATTGTACAAGTTAAAACACTTTTACACAAGTAAAACATTTTTACACAAGTTCATGTTTCATGTGTGGTAGAGTTTCACCTTTTAACCCTTGTTACTTCTAAAATAGCTTTGTGTCATGATTCAAGAACATGACTATACCGGGTTAAACGATGATCCGAGCTACCACAACATAGATCGGGTCTAGATAATCACAACTTTCAATTACTACAACATTTACACAACATATAAGCTATTAACCACCATTTCAAGTGTTTTTAGTAGACTTTTGTGCATCATTTTGCATTTTAACGAGATTTAACCGATACAAATCCTTTTAACCACTTTAGATTAGTTCAAATATGAGTTTTAAGCATTATACCTCTAGCTCAAGGCTAGGGAAGAATCTTGACGAAAATGGCGTGGATAAAAGCTAGATAAAGAGGTCCTTCGTGTTCCGCTTGCTCCAAGCTTCCTAATACGAGACCCTTGATGTTTGTAGATGCTTGGAATGATGATGATCAAACTCGAAAATGGGTGGGTGGTTATAGGGGGGTTCGGCCGAGAGCTCTAGAGAAGAGAGGGAGAGTGTTTGTGTGAAGTTGTTAAGTGATAAAGATCAAGTGTGTTAATCTCTTAACTAATAGACAAACTCAAGTGCTAATAACCAATGGTTCTTGTGTCTTTAGGATATTAGACAAGATTAGATTAGGAGATCTTGCAAGTACAAAGCATGTCCCCTAGGGGACGGTTTCGGTCAAGAAGGGGGGGGGGGTCCTTGGTTCGATTTCAATCATTAGTTGGTTACTTAGTTAGGTTAACTAAGTTAAGTTTAGAGATTAACTTGGTTAGTTGTGTGTCACGCGTTATAATGGGTGTTAGGGTGTTCAGGGACCCTAACTGGCTCAGAAAAAGATAAGTAATGAAAATAACAATATTTTCATGTTCCGGGTAAAGTCCGGTTGTTTGGTTGGATAGTAATCCGTTAAAGTGTTAACAAAGCTTTAAAGTGTCGTTATTACTCTTTTTAGTGACACTACTCATTCCTGACACTTTGGAAAGTGTCTAGTATTATTTTCCCCATGTTTTGGCACTTTATTAGTTAGCTAAAAGCTGAATTATTGTGTAAAGTGCTGAGTTTTGTACTTAGAGTACGTTTTAGGCACATCCAGTCATTGTAACTTATTCCTAGAGACGCAGTTCCACAACCCTTGTATCCCTACACTCACTACTAGTGTAGCAAAATATCTCAGGCTCTTATAGGCCTTGGAGGCAGTGTTTGCCTGATGCTGGCTTTATCAGCATGTTCAGTAGGTTATCCGTTATAGTGCTACTGTGCTTTTGTGCATCACGTTTGTCACTAAGGTTCAGTATGTAAGTATTGTAGTGACGACAAGTAAAGTATGATGCAAGTAAGTACATGTATCAGATATCAAGTAGCAGTTCATCAGCTAGTTCAAACAAGCACAGTAATTAAGCAGTAATTAATCATTAATTAAGTCGTACGGATACCTGGTTTAGTACGGGTTGTCACAGATTTTGAACCAAAACTAATTACCTACTGTTAAGATATTATTTTTAAGGGATTTTAAGATTTTTGGTCAGATTGTAATCTGTTTTAAACATAGAGTTCATGTGTAATTCAGTTAATGACGATAATATCCTTTTTAGGCATAAAATGAGATTAACAAATGATTTAAATGCCAAACTTTTTCCAACTGATTTCATACATTAAATAAATTATTTTGAACATTTAAAACAGATCAAAACCTCATATTTACATAAACATCTTGATTATTGTCAATTAGCGAGTTTTATACTAATTAGGTGCATAGTATGGTCTAAAACCATATTTAACATCTAAGACTTATTACCTACTGAATTTTTAAACAAATTTAAATATTATTACAGTAGGTATAAGTTATGAACTCAGGTTTCCAAAAATGCCCTTAAAAGCTTATGTGAAATGACCAAAATGCCCTTTCGGGACATAGTTTGGTCATAAATGGTAAATTTTACATATGTATAATATCTTACTGAGGTAATGAGTTAAATTATATAAAATCTCTTTTATAAGCACTAAAATTACCAAAATGCCCTTATGTGACTTAGCTTGGTTTAAATTACTTTTTGGGCATATATGTTAACATCTTACTGATGTACTAACATATTTTAAGCATAATAACAAGTAAGACCTGTATATAATTCATTTGGTTACCCGTTACGCGTTTATGCGTTCGGATCGGTTTATGTGACTAGTTTACATAAAATAGCCGAAGCGGGTTCAACCTTATCATTAAATCCTCAAATTTCAGAATGTGTTTAGTTTACCCATATTATACAAGTATCCAAACTTGTCGGGTCTAAATCACATTCTATTCCGGTCTCCGTTTAATCTAACGTTTAGGACCGTAAGGTTTCTTTCTAGCTAGTCGGTCTAAGTCTTTGACTTAACTAAGGACCCGTTAACATCCTAATAGGTTATTAAACCTTCTATACAGATTAAATAGCATCCAGTAGAAGGTACCATCAAAAAGCTTTAGGATTATACTGCTGAGTTACCTTTCACTTTAAACTCAGGTAAATAATTTTAACTTATTTTCCCTTATACGGGCTTGGGATATGGTATTATAATAATACCACTTGGTCGGGTATGAAATCATTTAATCGGATTATGATTAATAGATTTACATAACCCATTTTAATCTGTCTTGTTTGATAACATAAACATTGGGGGTTAATTCGACCGTGTCCTTGATATCCTCGGCTCATTTCGTTTGAAAATGGCCACGACCTATGCACGGGGTGTAGTCATACACCTGATAGATGCAAATGCTAAAATATAAACCCACATGTTGGGGATAACTCCTTTGTGGGTTCTATAAGTGGTGAGTCGGTTAATCATGACCGGCCCCAATTGTAAGACAAACATGTAAATCTGTATACAAGATTATCTTTAATAATTGTCCCAAGTTATAAATGATTTGTGCCATGTGCACTTAAATAAATTTTCATAAATGTTTTCAAAAGAGTCAGTTAATTGTATTTACCAGTGTAAACTGATGTATTTTCTTAAAGACAGATTGACAGGTACCTCTCGTAATAGGCTGGAGCTATTAGGTGTCATAAGAGGATTTTGCAAATCCATAGATACCTGAAGTCTGTTATTTTGTTTCTTTGTAATTATTTATGATCCGCCTGTGGATCTTATTACATTCCATTCTGTATATTCTTTCACTCGGACACTCAGACATTATGGTTTGTAATAGTTTATTCACCAAGCCTTCCGCCGTGCTATTATATTGCGTGTATTGACAATGATGATATCAACTACGTCACGATACTCCCCGCCGGGCCCACCGATAATATGTGGAAATATCGGGGTGTGACAAAGGGCAAACAACTCAAGAACACCACTTCATGCCTCCTGTTGATAACATAGTAGGTCCGTCCTCCCAGTTTGTGGTCGGTGACAACAATAATGACGGTTTTGATGATTCGGAAAGTTGCAGCACCGAAGAAAGTTTTGAGAGTGAAGAGGCACCACCATCTGACGATGGCACTTCTGACGACGAGGCTGCAGTCAACCAACACACTGAGTTGACCCTGGCTCAGCCGAGGCCTATCATTCCAGGGACACATGACGACCCAGACGAGGACGAGGAACTTAGGGATTACATGTGTCCGGATTATGAAGGTAATCCAATGGACGTATGGAATCCAAAAGTAAAACAAATACGTCTCGACATGTATTTCAAATCTAAATAGGAGGTGGACCTTGCTGTCCGAGAATGGAACATTTGCCGTGGAAGGGAAATTTTGTGATGGATAGCAAACCAACTTTATACAAAGTTAAATGCTACACCCGAAACAAAAATTTTAAAACCCCTTTCCCTCATGCTCGTTTGTGTGAATGGCGTGCAACGGCATCAAAACAGAAACACCAACACATGTGGCAAATTACCAACTGGGCGCCTGCCCACAGTTGTTATTCCACGGTGGTACGCAACAACAACAGGTGCCTTAGATCTAAGGATATCGCTGCACACATCCTGCTACAAATTCGTACAGACATTGCGTTGAAGGTGAAACACATCAGGACGCATATAAAGCAGGCGATGTCTGTCGATGTTACGTATATGAAGGCGTGGCGTGGACGAAGAAAGGCAATTGAGAGGATATATGGAACCTGGGAAAGCAACTTTCAGGAGCTGCCAAAGTACGTGTTACGGCTTCAGTCTCGAAACCCTGGTACGGTGGTTTCATGGTTTCATCACCCGCACTCGGCTCTAGGACATCCAACATTCAAATATGTTTTTTGGGCATTTGGTCCTTCTATTCGCGCGTTTCATTTTTGCCAGCCTGTCATCTCTGTGGACGGCACACACTTGAAAGGAGGGTACCGTGGTAAGTTGTTGGTTGCGGTAACAAAAAACGCCAACAACTACATAATGCCAGTGGCCCCACTTCATATCATAACTCTCCTACTCAACCTCCTTTAAATGATCCGCAACTTCAAGCAGTTACCCCACCACCTTTGCCAGTTGAGGAACCACCTCAACTGCCTCCCGAGCCGCCAAGGCGAAGGAGAAATGCTCGAATGTCTGTGTGTGGGGGACCACGGTTCGTATCTCCTCGTGGTTCAAGTTCTTACCCTCCTATTCCTGAGGACCCCTAAATGGGTGGACCCTCGCACGCGGTGCCGAAAGTCAATCCCCCGCCAGTTTCTCATGCACCACCGCCACTGCCAATGGGTTTTGATAACCCGATACCAACATACCCAGGTTCGTCTGGGTATAACCCATCTGGGTATCCAACCACTGCAGAATATGGAGCCCATAACCCATAACTTACTGCAGCACAATACAATTCACTTTATCCTTCTTCTTACCCACCAGTTTACCCAACTGGATATCCGATGCAAAGGTATCAATACCCACCATATCATCAACCTCCTCCTCCCCAACAGGAGCAAACTCAGGAGATTCTGCAAAGGTTAGACCGGGTTGAATGTGAAGCCGATGAAACTAAGAAGAAGCATAATGGCTTTCTCAAGGGCCTTGCGAACCTTATTAAAGGCAAGAAGAAGCAGGAAGTTGTTATTTTATTTTGTATTGTCTTTTAATCAAGTCCCTGCGAGGACATTATTTTATTTTCAGTACCGAGTCCCTGCGTGGACTTACTTTCTATTTCCGTAGCCCTTGCGTGGGCAGTATGTTGTTTCAAGTCCCGTTTAGGGCATCGTTGTACTAGTTTCATGATTTAATGAAGTTATTTTCGATTTTCAAATATGTATTTTATTACATCATCATGCTATATCATTTCAAATTTAATTAATCTGCCAAAGAAATTCTTGGAGGTATAACCTAGCCAAAAATATTAATGGCTATGATGGTACAACCTTTTTAAGAAAATAACTCCCTGTTAACATTTGAAAACATGTTGACATTCCTGGTTGTGCGGTACGAGAAACCACACAAGCTTCCAAATGTACTTAGACTTTCCCAAGTCACTATCATAGCCTATATGATCTATATGAATCGTGGCTAATAAACATCAATGTGATGTATACACCTAAAACATCCATTTGAGATGTACGCTTACAAGCAAAGGTGTAATAATGACAATAACAGTTCTACTTTATAAACTTCTTGCTAATAAGGCAACGAACTATGTTCGACCCTTAAAAGATCACTGATCCAGGAGATCATTGATTATAGTTTAATCGTCCCTGTGACATGGCCTCTTGTGCTGTCTAAATGTCCTTCGATACGAGCCTTGTGCTAAATTAAAATGCCTTTCATGACATTGACAGTTGTGATTTATATTCCCCTGTCTAATAAAATATAAAGAATTATATCTCATTGATTATTATTATTTTCTTAAAATGGTCTATATGGTTTAATAATACCATGGCCATCCAATCATCAAAGTGATGATTTGTTGCATAATTTAAATATAGTATTATTGTTTAATATAGTACCCAAATCATGGCTGGATCTGATGAAGTAAACAGTCATCCTCGGGAAGGAAACAATAATGAGGCCAGAATAAATCTTACAAACGCTGAACTACAAGCCATGATTGACACCGCAGTTGCTCAAGCGGTGGATAAAATATTCAAGGAACCGAGTCATGTTCGGTCCAAAACTCTCACAAAACCCTTATCACAGTCGCATGCATCAAGAAGGGATGAATCTCAACATTCATCCAATCAAAGATCTGAGTCTCAAAAAGTGGTGCTAAACCAGGCTCCTAAGTACAAAAAGAGTTGTACTTATAAGTACTTTGTCTCCTGTAAACCAAGGGATTTTACAGGAGAAAAGGGAGAAATTGACTGCATGAAATGGTTAGACAAAATGGAGACTGTGATTGACATCAGTGGATGTGCTAAGGAAGACATAGTCATGTTTGTGTCTCAATATTTTAAGGGCGATGCCCTCACTTGGTGGAAAGCGTTAGTACAGTCCACTGGAAAGGTTCATCTGTATAACCTTTCGTGGAACAAGTTTGTAGATATTGTAAAAGACACATACTGTCCTCAGCATGAAGTTGAGAGGATTGAAACTGACTTCCTCACCTTGGTAATGAAGGATTTAGACTGTTGATCCTATGTGACCAGTTTCAACTCGATGTCGAGGCTTGTACCATATTTAGTCACTCCTGAACCCAAACGCATTGCGCGTTTCATCGGTGGTTTAGCCCCTGAAGTAAAAGGAAACGTCAAGGCTTCCAAGCCTACTACTTATAGATCTACTGTGGATCTATCTCTGTCCCTTACTCTTGATATTGTGAGGAGTAGGGCAAGGAAAACTACCGATGACGGGAAGAGGAAGAGGGAGGAAGACAAGTCCTTTCAATCAAACAAAAAGAACAAAGGGAACTTTGGTTTTAAGAAAGGGCAGTCGAATGACAAACCCAGGTGTAAGACCTGCAACAAAAGGCACTTTGGAAAGTGCAACCAAGACCCACAAGCTAAACCATGTTGGATTTGCAAGAAGAAGGGGCACAAAACGGTGGAGTGCTGGAACATTAAGGATGCAACCTGTTATGGTTGCAACGAAAAGGGGCACATCAAGACAAATTGCCCCAAGAATACCAAGAAGCCCGAGGAGGCAAAGAAAAACAATGCAAGAGTTTTCCAGATGAATGCAAGGGAAGCAGTGAATGACGAGAACGTCATAACAGGTACCTTCCTCATTAATAATAATTATGCTAGAGTCTTATTTGATTCAGGTGCTGATAAGTCTTTTGTAGACCATAAGTTTTGTAAGTTACTGAATCTGCCTATTAAAACTCTAGACATAAAATATGAGGTAGAGCTTGCTGATGGTACCTTAGAAACAGCTTCAACTCTTCTTGATGGATGTTTCATATCCATTAAGAATCATTCTATCCCGCTATCCCTCTTGCCAATGAAATTGGCTGGGTTTGATATAGTTTTGGGCATTGGATTGATTATCCCATAACCAAGCCCAAATTTCCTGTGATAAAAAGCTAGTTATTATCAAAACCCCTTCTGGTGAATCCGTCACTATCCAAGGAGACACACAGTATGGGTTGCCCAGCAATGTGACCATTCTCAAAGTATCAAGGTGTTTGAAGAACGGATGCGTCATTTACATGGCACAAGTGTCAGTAAACGATCTGAAACCCAAGATTGAAGACATTCCTATAATCTCTGAGTATCCTGATGTCTTTCATGATGATCTACCTGGATTACCTGCAGAGAGGCAAGTTGAATTCAGGATAGATATTCTCCCAGGATCCGCAACAATTGCACGAGCTCCTTATCGTCTAGCGCCTACCAAAATGAAAGAGCTCAGAACCCAATTGGATGACCTACTGGAGAAAGGTTTCATACAACCTAGCTCTTCGCCTTGGGGAGCTCCAATATTGTTTGTGAAAAAGAAGGATGGATCAATGCGCTTATGCATTGATTACCGTGAGCTAAATAAGGTAACGATCAAGAATCGTTATCCTTTGCCCAGGATCGACGATTTATTTGATCAACTCCAAGGGGCGAGCTATTTTTTGAAGATTGATCTAAGATCTGGGTATCATCAACTTAAGGTTAGAACTTAAGATGTGCCAAAGACAGCTTTCAGAACGAGGTATGGACATTTTGAGTTTTTAGTGATGCCTTTCGGGTTCACTAATGCACCAGCCGCATTCATGGACCTCATGAATAGAGTCTACAAACCATACTTAGATAAGTTTATCATCGTCTTCATAGATGACATACTTATCTATTCTCGTAGCCAAGTTGATCACGAGAAGCACCTTCGATGTATCTTAGGATTGCTTCGACATGAGAAGTTGTATGCTAAATTCTCCAATTTCTTGGACATGTTGTTAGTGAACGTGGCATCCAGGTAGATCCCGCCAAGATAGAAGGCATTATGAATTGGGAAGCACCGAAGACGCCAACAGAAATTCACAGCTTTCTGGGTTTAGCTGGATATTATAGAAGATTCATTAAAAACTTCTCAAGAATAGCTGCACCATTGACTTCTTTGACCCGTAAGAATGTAAAATTTGATTGGGGTCCAAAACAACAAGAATCCTTTGAGATTCTCAAGCAGAAATTGAGCAATGCTCCAGTGTTGACATTACCCGAAAGAATCGAAGAGTTTGTCGTTTATTGTGATGCATCACACACCGGTATGGGTTGTGTACTTATGCAAAAAGGCAAGGTGATTGCCTATGCATCACGAGAACTAAAGGTGCATGAAAAGAATTACACCACCCACGACTTAGAGTTGGGTGCCGTTGTATTCGCACTAAAGTTATGGAGACACTACTTGTATGGAACAAAGTGTGTGATCTATTCGGATCACAAAAGTCTTCAACACTTATTTGATCAAAAAGAGCTCAATATGAGACAGCTCCGCTGGATGGAAACTTTAAATGATTACGATTGTGAAATTTGCTACCATCTCGGCAAGGCGAATGTAGTCGCCGATGCCTTAAGCCGAAAAGAGAGAGTTAAACCTATCAGGATTAATGCTAAGAGCATTGAACTGAAGAATAGCCTGAGTGAAAGGCTATTAGCTGCATAGAAAGATGTTGTTTTGGAAACTAACCTTCCAGATGAAAAGTTAGGTGTAACTGCTGAACAGTTAACACCTAGCAAGGATGGAATTCTCAGACTGAATGGAAGAATCTGGGTTCCCATTCATGGAGGACTTCGAGATGTAATCCTCCAGGAAGCTCACAACTCCAAATATTCAGTTCACCCTGGAGGTGACAAGATGTATCAGGATTTGAAAGCTAATTATTGGTGGATAGGGTTGAAGAAATCTATTGGCACCCATGTAGCTAAGTGCTTGACCTGTGCTCAGATTAAAGCAGAGCATCAAAAACCATCGGGTCTGCTACAACAGCCAGAACTTCCCACATGGAAGTGGGAGATGGTAACTATGGACTTTATAACCAAGTTACCTAAGACAAGGCACGAAAATGATACCATATGGGTTATAGTTGATAGACTTACTAAGTCAGCACATTTCTTACCCACTAAAGAGACTTATAGCTCTGACAAGATAGCTCAGTTATACGTGGATAAGATTGTATCCCTAAACGGAGTGCCGGTGACTATTATTTCTGACAGAGATACTAGATACACCTCTCACTTTTGGAAACGCTTCCAACAATCTTTGGGCACTTGTTTAAATTTTAGTACGGCTTACCATCCTCAAACCGATGGACAAAGTGAGCGTACAATTCAAACTTTGGAAGACATGCTTCGAGCACGTGTAATTGATTTGGGAGGTAGTTGGGATGATCATCTACCCTTGATTGAGTTCTCCAATAACAATAGCTACCATACTAGTATTCAGGCTGCGCCTTTTGAGGCATTATATGGTAGGAAATGCAGAACGCCTGTTTGTTGGGCAGAAGTAGGAGAAGCTCAGTTATCTGGACCTGATATAGTCCTTGAAACAATGGACAAGATTGTCCAAATTCGTGATCACCTGAAAGCTGCCAGGGATAGGCAAAAAAGTTATGCTGACAAGAGGCGAAAACCTCTAAAGTTTGAGGTTGGTGATAAAGTCTTACTGAAAGTATCACCCTGGAAAGGCGTGATGCGTTTTGGTAAGAGGGGCAAGCTAAGCCCTAGATATATCGGACCATTCGGGATTATCGAATGTGTTGGCAGTGTAGCTTATAAGCTAAACTTGCCTGAGGAGCTCAACGGAATTCATAATGTGTTTCATATCTGTAATCTCAAGAAATGCTTAGCTGATGAATCACTAGCCATGTCTCATAAAGACGTACAAATTGATGAAAGCCTGAGATTTGTTGAAAGACCTATACCGATCGAGGATCGACAGGATAAAAAGCTCCGAAGAAGGCATGTGCCAAAAGTAAAAGTAAAATGGGATGCCCGTAGAGGTCCCGAATATACGTGGGAAGTTGAGTCCACTATGCGACAGAAGTACCCTCACTTATTCCAGTAAATCTCAGGGTCGAGATTTCTTTTAAGGGGGTGAGGATGTAACACCATGTAAAAACGTGTCCAATTATGTATAGACACGTGTCCTAAACTCTGAATATGTAAAAGATTGAGTTTGAAGGACTAAAGTTGTCAAACAATGGAAATATGAAACCACAGGGACTAAAAGTGTCAACATGCCAAACTTGAGCCTCTGAATGACCATATGTGGAGAATATATTCTTAATCGAATGATTAATTGGATATAAGATGCCGTTTGGGAAAATAATCGGAAGATTTTAAACCACAGGGGTTAAATGTGTCAACATGTTAATGGGAAGATTTTAAACTACAGGGGTTAAAATAATCGGAAGAATTACAAGTGTAGAAAAGATAGCAAGGACCATTAGTAAGAGTCTAAATACCTGCTTAGTCCTTTTTATTAGCTTAATTACCGAAAAGTCAAACATATCGTAATTTAGCTTTGACTTTCGGTTTAATCACAAATGGTCCAGCCACTGACCAAAACGAAAGTGGTTACGAAACTATATTAAAGTAGGTGATTAACCCTTAAAAGGGCACCTCCTAATTTATTCGTTTGACTAGTTAATTGTCGGATCAAACTAGTTTGACAAAAAGTCAAACTGGACAGAAAGTTTAAAAATGAATTAAATTAATAAAACAGAGGTTCTAAATTATATTTTAACATTCTAATAACTTGGTAATTAATATTAGAACATGTTTTATCAGTCCTAACCCAACAATTATCAGTCTAAGGTCAGTTTATAACCGAAAGTCGCAAAAGCTTGACTTTTGCTTTGACTTTCAGTTCTGGCACGTTAAAGCTTAATTCTCCCATGTTTTAAGCTTCCATTAGGACCACATTACTCAGTAGTATAACCCTCTGGAGTTATAGTGTATGGTTCTTAGTGGTTTGAATTATATGCTCTTGATCGTTAATATGCTTATAAATGCCATAAATGCCCTTTTGACACAAAAATGAGATTTTTAGAAATGTGAGAGGACAAAAACCTTTGCTACTGATATTTAAACTTGTCCCAAAAATTTGACATCAGTTCTAGGTCCCAAATAGAAGTTGTGCTCGATATCGTAATTAGAAGCTTTTTATTAGTTAATTTGCGATATCTTGCATAATGCACCTTTAAACTTGGATTTTGAACCAAAACTCATTACCTACTGTTAAGATATTATTTTTAAGGGATTTTAAGATTTTTGGTCAGATTATAATATGTTTAAAACATAGAGTTCATGTGTAATTCGGTTAATGACGATAATACCCTTTTTAGGCATAAAATTAGATTAACAAATGATTTAAATGCCAAACTTTTTCCTACTGATTTCATACATTAAATAAATTATTTTGAACATTTAAAACAGATCAAAACCTCAGATTTACATAAACATCTTGATTATCGTCAATTAGCGAGTTTTACACTAATTAGGTGCATAGTATGGTCTAAAACCATATTTAACATCTAAGACTTATTACCTACTGAATTTTTAAACAAATTTAAATATTATTACAGTAGGTATAAGTTATGAACTCAGGTTTCCAAAAATGCCCTTAAAATCCTATGTGAAATGACCAAAATGCCCTTTCGGGACATAGTTTGGTCATAAATGGTAAATTTCACATATGTATAATATCTTACTGAGGTAATGAGTTAAATTATATAAAATCTCTTTTATAAGCACTAAAATTACCAAAATGCCCTTATGTGACTTAGCTTGGTTTAAATTACTTTTTGGGCATATATGTTAACATCTTACAGATGTACTAACATATTTTAAGCATAATAACAATTAAGACCTGTGTATAATTCATTTGGTTACCCGTTACACGTTTATGCGTTCGGATCGGTTTATGTGACTAGTTTACATAAAATAGCCGAAACGGGTTCAACCTTATCATTAAATCCTCAAATTTCAGAATGTGTTTAGTTTACCCATATTATAAAAGTATCCAAACTTGTCGGGTCTAAATCACATTCTATTCCGGTCTCCGTTTAATCTAACGTTTAGGACCGTAAGGTTTCTTTCTAGCTAGCCGGTCTAAGTCTTTGACTTAACTAAGGACCCGTTAACATCCTAATAGGTTATTAAACCTTCTATACAGATTAAATAGCATCCAGTAGAAGGTACCATAAAAAAGCTTTAGGATTATACTGCTGAGTTACCTTTCACTTTAAGCTCAGGTAAATAATTTTAACTTATTTTCCCTTATACGGGCTTGGGATATGGTATTATAATAATACCACTTGGTCGGGTATGAAATCATTTAATCGGATTATGATTAATAGATTTACATAACCCATTTTAATCTGTCTTGTTTGATAACATAAACATTGGGGGTTAATTCGACCGTGTCCTGGATATCCTCGGCTCATTTCGTTTGAAAATGGCCACGACCTATGCACGGGGTGTAGTCATACACCTGACAGATGCAAATGCTAAAATATAAACCCACATGTTGGGGATAACTCCTTTGTGGGTTCTATAAGTGGTGAGTCGGTTAATCATGATCGGCCCCAATTGTAAGACAAACATGTAAATCTGTATACAAGATTATCTTTAATAATTGTCACAAGTTATAAATGATTTGTGCCATGTGCACTTAAATAAATTTTCATAAATGTTTTCAAAAGAGTCAGTTAATTGTATTTACCAGTGTAAACTGACGTATTTTCTTAAAGACTGATTGACAGGTACCTCTCGTAATAGGCTGGAGCTATTAGGTATCATAAGAGGATTTTGCAAATCCATAGATACCTGAAGTCTGTTATTTTGTTTCTTTGTAATTATTTATGATCCGCCTGTGGATCTTATTACATTCCATTCTGTATATTCTTTCACTCGGACACTCAGACATTATGGTTTGCAATAGTTTATTCACCAAGCCTTCCGCCGTGCTATTATATTGCGTGTATTGACAATGATGATATCAACTACGTCACGATACTCCCCGCCGGGCCCACCGATAATATGTGGAAATATCGGGGTGTGACAACGGGCAAACAACTCAAGAACACCACTTCATGCCTCCTGTTGATAACATAGTAGGTCCGTCCTCCCAGTTTGTGGTCGGTGACAACAATAATGATGGTTTTGATGATTCGGAAAGTTGCAGCACCGAAGAAAGTTTTGAGAGTGAAGAGGCACCACCATCTGACGATGGCACTTCTGACGACGAGGCTGCAGTCAACCAACACACTGAGTTGACCCTGGCTCAGCCGAGGCCTATCATTACAGGGACACATGACGACCCAGACGAGGACGAGGAACTTAGGGATTACATGTGTCCGGATTATTAAGGTAATCCAATGGACGTATGGAATCCAAAAGTAAAACAAATACGTCTCGGCATGTATTTCAAATCTAAACAGGAGGTGGACCTTGCTGTCCGAGAATGGAACATTTGCCGTGGAAGGGAAATTTTTGTGATGGATAGCAAACCAACTTTATACAAAGTTAAATGCTACACCCGAAACAAAAATTTTAAAACCCCTTTCCCTCATGCTCGTTTGTGTGAATGGCGTACAACGGCATCAAAACAGAAACACCAACACATGTGGCAAAATACCAACTGGGCGCCTGCCCACAGTTGTTATTCCACGGTGGTACGCAACAACAACAGGTGCCTTAGATCTAAGGATATCGCTGCACACATCCTGCTACAAATTCGTACAGACATTGCGTTGAAGGTGAAACACATCAGGACGCATATAAAGCAGGCGATGTCTGTCGATGTTACGTATATGAAGGCGTGGCGTGGACGAAGAAAGCCAATTGAGAGGATATATGGAACCTGGGAAAGCAACTTTCAGGAGCTGCCAAAGTACGTGTTACGGCTTCAGTCTCGAAACCCTGGTACGGTGGTTTCATGGTTTCATCACCCGCACTCGGCTCCAGGACATCCAATATTCAAATATGTTTTTTGGGCATTTGGTCCTTCTATTCGCGCGTTTCATCTTTGCCAGCCTGTCATCTCTGTGGATGGCACACACTTGAAAGGAGGGTACCGTGGTAAGTTGTTGGTTACGGTAACCAAAAACGCCAACAACTACATAATGCCAGTGGCGTACGCTCTAGTTGACGAAGAGACGGTTCATAGTTGGTGTTGGTTTTTCCAAAATTTGAGGGAATACGTCACCAGAGACTGTAACAGTAGAATTTGTGTTCTATCAGACCGTCATGCCGGGATAATTAATACGATGGAGAACCTTGTGGATTGGATGGAACCAAACGCCTACCACCGTTATTGTCTTCGGCATGTAAGAAGCAATTTTAGTGGTAGGTTCAAGACCAAATCTCTTAGGAAGTTGTGTTGGATGATCGGGAGCACAAGTCAACGCAGAAAGTATGTTTGGGCTGTGAGGGAAATGCAGATGTTAAATCTGGATGCTTGGAACTACCTGAACGACATCGACAAAAGCAAGTGGACTATTGTGCATGACCGCGGAAACCGTCATTGGGGTAACCTTACGACGAACATATCCGAGTCTATGTATAATGTCTTACGTGAAGCAAGACTCCTGCCAGTAAAAGCCTTGATTCATTATACGCTCACCAAGGACGTATCAGAGTATGCTCGGCATGCGCAGATGGCCCAAAGCTGCAATACCCCTCTACCACCTCGAATTTGGTCTAGGTTTAACAAGTTTCATTCCGTAGCCATGCAACATGAAGTGTCCGTCTACGATGTCAGAGAAGGTTGCTACGCGGTAGTTTCAAGGGAAGAAACCAATGATGACAGTGGAAACGAGTACACCGTTGAATACAGACGCAGGCGGTGCTCATGCGGGAAATGGCAAATGCTTAGATTCCCTTGTTCCCATGCTATCGCCATTTGCGCTTGGAGGGGTGAGCAACCACATGACGTTACCAATTCCATATTCCATACCACCACCTATCAGGAATAGTACAGCGGTCATTTTTTCACCCTGGGACACAAAGATGAGTGGGAAGAAGCGGACTTGACAATTCAAAGGGACCCTTTGAGGGTCACAACACATCGAGGCAGGGTTCGTTCAAGAAGAATTCAAAATGAGATGGATGTTAACTACCACGATGAACCCCAGGCACGTCGATGCAGCAGATGCGGAGAAACCGGGCACAACAGGAAGACCTGTGGCCGACGTTAAGTTAGTAACTTGTTGTGGTTTTTACTGTTAACTGTAAGGTGTATCTTCCTATGTTTTGTGTTTGGTATTTCTGTTTGAATTCTCAATTGGTGTAATTTAACAATTAAGACATTTGTTCCAAAATTCACTAAGAAACATTAAACACAACAACAAACATATTATTGAATTGAAAATACATAAGACAGCAGCTAAGGTAGAATATGGTGGGGTTCAAAAAGATGAATCAGAATCGCAATCGTAATTCTGATACTGCTCCCATGGATCATCACTAACCACTGCGTCATCTGATAACGCGTTTGAGTCTCGATCGATGTCGGATGGCTCAGTATGCCTACAGTAGTAGTGGTGTCCATAGCTGCATTGTGGTCTCCATAAGGCTGCCCCCTTTCGACAACTGAGATGTACGGGCTGCTAGGGTTTTGTGGTGCTGCCATGAAGGAAGTTTGATTTTGATTTTGCTGACTATGATGATCTGGACGGTAACGATGTTGTTCTAGCGTTGAAGGTCTGGGAGGGGCATGCAGCTGTTTAGTGGAGAGGAGCACACTGTTAGGGTTTGGTTGTCGAGCAATATGGTTACGGTTGGATTGGGGTTCAAGAAAGTTACGGTTGGGTTGTGGTTGAAAAGAGTTACGGTTGGGTTGTGGTTCAACATTTGCAGGGTTTGGCTTCCCTTCATGTATATGCAAATGAAAATGAATGTGTAATTCGTTATCACCATCTGCCACCCGAATGACTTGTGCGGTGAGGTGAAGATGTGAAGACATATTGGTGTGATAGGTGGTATTTATAGACATGAGAAGTGTAGGGGTGGGTAGTTATTAGAATACTAGTAAACATAACCTACTACTACAATAAACGAGAATAACCTTCCACTAAAGACAAGCCAGATGAGGACATAAAGTGCTGATACAACAAACGACAAAAAACTTTCAACTAAACACCACTACAACAAACATCCTGCAACAAAACGAGCAACCCTATTTCCAATTGAAGTCACCTCTAGATGATAGTTTCGAGTCTGACTCTTCTCCAGAATATGGGTTGTGCCAAACACAGGACCAATCTTCTTCTTGTTCATCATAGTTCCAAGCATCCTTCAGGACTTCTGGGTCGTAATCCTCCTCCGGGTTAGGGTTGAAATCAAACTGTTGATTGTCATAGGTCCAAACTTTTTTAACAACGGGGATTTCTTCAACTTGTTTCTTTTTTCCAAGAACGTCCTTCTGTTTCGCCAGTTGATGATTCACAACAGCACTGGAAGACGATCCTCCTTCCTCGACAGGTTCAGATTTTTTTGATTTCTTTCCTTCCTCTAAATCAGGAAGCTTTGGGGGTAGTTCCCATTCCAAACAAGCTTTGATGTCTTCTTCACTCATGCAATTGTTTTGAAAGTAGGAGAAAGGAGGTAACCGTTTCTTACCATTGCGCTTATCCATTACTAAGAAATGGTATTGCAAAAAAGAGTGATGAGGACCAATGGAGGGGTGTTTTCCAAGGGACTTTTTATAGATGAAACAGCGACCTAGTATAACATATCTGGATGAAACAGCGACCTAGTATAACATCTCTGGATGAAACAGCGACCTAGTATAACATTTCTGGATGAAACAGCCACCTAGGATAAGATCTCTGGATGAAACAGCGACCTAGTATAACATCTCTGAATGAAACAACGACTAGTATAACATCTCTGAATGATACAACGACCTAGTATAACATCTCTGGATGAAACAGCGACCCAGTATAACATTTCTGGATGAAACAGCGACCTAGTATAACATTTCAGCATGAAACATCGACTTTACTACTTTGATTGTTCAAACATAAATAGTGACTCATACCCCCATCTCGAATTGCACCAACCACACACAATAAATGAGGGACCCGGAAGACTCGTTCTTGGAGCTGGAGGAAGTTCCCGATACCCCCCCCCCCCCTAAAAAGATCCCCAGAAAGACACGCTGGTATTATTACCCAATAGAAGAGTCTAGATCGTGGTCAAAAAATATAATGGCGTTCTATCATAACGGTGATTCTTCTTTCTGTTATAGCGGATTCCTTGGAAGGAGACAACTCGGGTCCGAGTTTTGGGGTGCCCTACTTGGATACGAGAACTACGGTTACTTGTCGCCACTGGTAAGGAGTATAAATATAGGTTCTCCAAAAATTATGTTTTATTCTTATGTTATAAAACTTTGCCCGTTGTAGCATGTGTGTGGGTGGGTGACGAGAATGATGAGGTTCAGATGGATTTTAATAAAAAAATACAGAAAACCAAAACAACTGTTTCCATGGACGATTCTCCCACCGTAATTCCTGGACTTTTTGGGTGAGAATCCGAACCACCGTGCGTTACCTTTGGCCAGTGGATTAAAGGAACATTACCCTCCATTTTGGGACATCGATACGGTAACACTTATATCCCCCACTGTTTATTTTAAACCAAATATGTTTAACTTATATATTTTTGTCTCAGGTTTATATTCCAATCTGTGTTGACCTTCAAGACTGGTTCATGGTTCATGATGATATGCGGACACTCCACCTTACCTTGTATTTTACTGGGACGTGTGCTTCAGGTGTTTCTGATGGGTCAAGCTTGATTCAAGTTAGGGTATACCCAACCCTAATAAATTTTGAATCGTTATTTAAAACATTTTTGGAACAAATCTCCTACTGGGAACATTCTGGACGCCCATATGTGGAAAAGGCAATGGTGACACATACTGAAGTTTGCCAACATCAGAAGGAAATCCCAGGACCTGATTCAGGGGTGTTAGTTTGTATGTTGTTAACTAAACTGGTTAATGACGAGGAGGTCGGGATTGGGGGAGATCTTGTCGAGGCTTGCGCGAAATATAGACGAGAGATGGCGGATGAGTTTTATCCAGCTCGTTTTTCACCCCCAAACATGTAATAAAACATGCAATGCATTATCGTACTTGTATTAGCTTTAAATTATTAAATATCGTGATCCGGCACTTTTTTTTGGCAAAAAGCAAAAAATGGCTTTTAGGCCCCTTTTGCCCCCCCCCCCCCCCCAAACGAGAGGAAACGACCTCCGGTGAGACGACGCCACTCGCCCAAGTCCTTATTCACCCTAGCATAGGACACGACGAAACCCGGTGATGGTGACCTGCGAAGCACCGGTGAGAAAACAGACCCAGAAAAGGCAAGGATGGCCCTTTTTGTCAAAAAGCAAAAAATGGCTTTTAGGCCGTTTTAGCCCCCCCCCCCCCCAAACGAGAGGAAACGACCTCCGGCAAGACGACGCCACTCGCCCAAGTCCTTATTCACCCTAGCATAGGACACGATGAAACCCGATGACGGTGACCTGCGAAGCACCGATGAGAAAACAGACCCAGAAAAGGCAAGGATGGCCCTTTTTTGTCAAAAAGCAAAAAATGGCTTTTTGGCCGTTTTGCCCCCCCCCCCCCCCAAACGAGAGGAAACGACCTCCGGCGAGACGACGCCCCTCGCCCAAGTCCTTATTCACCCTAGCATAGGACACGGAGAAACCCGGTGACGGTGACTTGCGACGCACCGGTGAGAAAACAGACCCAGAAAAGGCAAGGATGGCCCTTTTTTGTCAAAAAGCATAAATGCAAGAATATGAGGAAACATTAAATTTTTATTATAAAGATAGTACGAAAGCACAAATCATAAACCAAAACAACATTCATCCTACATACAACGCCATCTATAAAGCTCGTTAGCCATGTGGCGACGGTAGTTGATACAAGCCTCTTCTACGTCACTTTCATCAATGAGCGACTTGCCTCTTACAAGGTTCTCCATCATCATACAGACAAGCACCCCTGAATTAGCAATGTTACCATTGTCCTGAGGCACACCATCTTGAACAAAACCAAATGAAACTTTTTTCTTTGTGCAGTATCTCGAGTTTCGCCAATAGTGGATTTGGTCAAGAAAATGCTTGAAGAAAATTGGAAAAATGTCCATGACGTTTTCAACCAGCCGTCGTATTTCATTTCCCCATCTTTTATCAGTCCAATATTGTGTTATTTCCATGTTAAACAAATCAACACGGAATAGTAAGCAGTCCTCCTGCTTAATCCATATTGGAATATACAAATAATCAACCTCCCAAAATGGAGGGTACGGTTCCTTCCTTCCCGCCATGTCTACCGCTCTTAAATAATCCTTTGTATAACACACGTCTTCAAAAATTGGGGAGGTAAAACCGTCCAACGCAATTTCCTTGATGGGTCTTTTAAAAGTTTAGACTGTCGTAGCCGCATCAGCCTTAACGTCCACGCTTGAACATGCTGCCATAAAAATAATATATGTAATCAGTGATTTGTATAATAAAAACTAATAATGGTAGGATTGGAATTACAATGTCATTTAGGCATGCATTAGATTCGTAGCCTAGTAGGCTACCCCAAAAGCTTCTAGGTAGCTGTATTTCCCCTAAAAAGCGAGAATAACAAAAAGGGGAATCCCCCTTTAGGTAAAAATCAACAGCATCCCTAGACAAATTTTCGGACTTGTCGGTTGGAAATGCAATTTTTTTTCTTTCTAGAGGGCTGCCACCAGGTTTACTCGACTGAGCGGACGACCCGAGGTTATTTAGGATAACGTTTCGGGTCGGCTTTGGAAACGACGAAGTGTTAGAACGACCGGTTGGACGTCTTAATTTGTTTAGAATCGAAAATGAGTTTCTCTCGACCACATGCGAATTGTTTTGCTCATCAGCTACTTCATTGTCACCTTGGTTTGCCATAAAGGTGGTTGTGGTTTTTGTGGAGTTCTCATTCCCTATGGTGGGGGTATTTATAGTGGGTGGAAATTCAATTAAAAATCATTTTTCTTTTTGAGAAAAAAGCATATTGGTTAAAAATTGTGAAATGTCCTTTATACCCTTAATGATAAACAGATATAAATACCTCATTCCCTAAATCGATCCAACCGATTTACTTCTCTTCTTTTGTGGCTCCCTGATTTCATACGAACCCTAATTCCCAAATCGATACAAGCTGAAGATGTCTCAAAAATCCGCTGCAAGCTCCAACAAGAAATCATCTCAGGGCGGGGAAGCTTCTCAATTCCTCTGTTCATGTGGTGCAGCGACTTGGTACAAGATTTCAAAGACTGAAGCTAATCCAAATCGCCGCTTCTTATGTTGTGTAAGTTAAAATTATAGTTGATTGAAGTTAATTATATGGCTATTTCCTGATTGTTGTGTTTTTACAGAAGAAAGATTGTGGTTTTATACGGTGGGCTGATACACCTTCATCTCCACCTTCATCTCCAACTTCATATTCATGCCCTGGTTGTGAGAAGGTAATACCAGCACTGTTAAGGAGCATGGAAAACAAATATGATTTGGCAATTAAGAAAGCTAAGGAAGTGATGTTTTTGAAGATGTGTTTATTGTTTACTTGGTTCATGATTGTGGTGGTTTATGTGTATTTTTAGTTTAAGTTTTAGAAGTTCAGTATCAGTTTACTCTGAACCAGTTATTGATGTCTTTTTTTGGTTAATGTAATGAACTTTTTAATGCTACGAAATTTGTTCAGTATCAGTTTACTTTGAACAATAAAATAATAGTAAAATATATTGCACAAATAACAACAACAAAAAACACAATATATTAATTTGAAAATGTATTACACTCTTAAACCAGTTAACTATGGGTCATTCAGTGGAAACAGGTTCAAGCCGAGACGCCAGTCTAAGGGGTTTGGTTCAGCATTTTGATAACGGGTCCAATGATCTTCGTTACTTTGGTTATGGGCCCAGTACTGATAGTCTGTTTGGGTCTCCGGCATAAAGTTGATCATCTGTGACGCGGCGGTAACAAACCCTGCCTGACTTATGTTGGGGTCCATGATCTGTGGCGAAGGGCTAAGAAACCCTGCCTGACTTATGTTTGGGTCCACAAACTGATTGTTGTTACCCATATCATTTTCTTGGAGGTCCAATAAGTCGGTGATGTCATAACCGCCGGAGATGCATGCCGTAGCCAACATTGACTACCATGACTCAGTATTATCATTGTTTGCCGCTAGATTTGCGTCCGCAAACATAGTGCCAACGTTTTGTGACCCACCAAAGTTTCCCGCAAAATTTTCATTTTCGTTAACACCGGATCCTGATCCCCCCTGTTTCGAAGTTTGTGCCCCAATTTGATGTCCCGGGCTCTTGAACGTTTCTACCACCACGACCACGACGTCGTGGCCTCCCTAACCTCTGTGTACGAGGATATGAAACAAGGTCCACCGGCTCATGTGTCAGGTGAGTCAGATATTGTGTGTATTCTAGAACATTAGACGTCTCAAGGGCCCGATACGCCGCACCCTGAATAAAGTCCAGATCTTGAGATCGGTGAATTAGACCCATCGTCTCCGACTGCAAAAAAAATTAATAATTAATTTATATACTAACAGTAAATAATAAAGGTAACTTTGAAAAATTTTAAACTTATATATACCATCATTTGGACCCTTGCTCCTTCGTCTTGAAAATCGCTCGTAGGGCCAGCTGGCAACTGTGGGTTCGTCAGATATAACACGGTATGTTGCATGTACCACGCCATGTAATCATTGGCAACGGAAACAGGTGTGATGAGTTCCCCGGTGACCAAGTTTTGATGACGTGCCTCCCACCCACGAACATACAGATCGTGACGAGTTGTCCAGTTCCACCCTGTTTTCCCGCACCGGTTCGTGGAATGAAGCCTGGCATGCTCAGTATTATCTATGGCAATTGGGTTAGGTATATACTGCAACATGCCAAACTGTCTCATCACTCGTTGAGGATAGTGATGCTCCACAACCGAGTAGTATATCAGAGGGCAACAACTCCGCCAAATTCCCATACCACTCCGGCATATATTGGGGAGTCTACCCACAATGTCGTCGTAGGGTCTCCAATTAAACTGAAACAAAAAAAAATTCAATCTTTAGAAACGTGTTTAAACAAACTTAACTTTTATATGTCAACAACTAACAACCATACCGTTGCCTCGGTCATAAATTGCAGCTGAGATCTATATGATCTCAGGCAATGTGTGGGAACCTCTGTACAGGTTAAGCTTCCCTTCCACCTACAAAGATAAATAATAAATTAACATAGTGTTATATACATACCAAAAAATAAATTTAATTTTTTCCAATTCAGTCTACCGAGCAGCTAACGGGGCATTGTAGTGGAACTCGGTAATAGCAGGAGCAAAACAACGAAACCTCTCCCAAGCCCACACTTGTAGAAGCGCCACTGGGCCAGTAACGGCTATAGCATTAGGTGTTGCAGCGCTACAAAGGTTTCTGTAAAGGTGCGATAACACAGCACTGCCCCAACTATATCCCGAACATGCGGGCAAGTCTTCAAGAAACTCTAAAAAATTTAGAGAAATCAGGTGGTTTGCATTATCAGGTAAGACTGTGCACCCTATCAAATAAAATATTATTTGACATGCACGAAAAAGGCAGTCTTGATCTGATGCTTGGTTTTTTAAAAAATTCGACTTTATTTCTTTTAAAACTCTCGTCGACTTAACCCTTTTGCCATTCACTTCAGCTTCCTCAGGGGTAAACCCCAACACATCTTGACACTTGGATCTTGTAGTATACATTGTCATACCAGTGTCAGCCCCATATATAGGCACCCCATCTATTGGTAGCCCCCACAGCACGTTGACATCCTGTAATGTCACAGTGGTTTCGCCGAAAGGAAGGTGAAACGTGTGAGTTTCTGGCCTCCACCTCTCAACCAACGCAGTTATTAAGGCGTGGTCTATATACCGGTACCCAATTTCCAGTATCCCACTAAATCCTGCTGCACGTATTAAACCTCCTACCCTTGGACCAACCGGATTTTTTTTCATATGTTGCCAGAACGATCGATCTGATCGTTTAATATTTATTGGGTTACTATAATTTTCTGGATTTTTGAATACCTCAAACGCCCGGTGATCCTTGTTCAAAAACAACACCGATGCATTAAGAGGACCAGGATGACATTCAAAACTCATCTTCAGCAAATCAAAGTTCACAGAAAATTTATCGGTAAAGCATGGTTTGAAGCTTGGTTTGATAGGTGTTTGAAACGAAATGTGGTGCTTGTGTTTTGGTTTATGTTCATCTATAAAAACCTGTTTCTCTGCATATATGTTAGAATCCATACTGAAGAACAGTGGAAATCTTACACAACAGTCGAATCCTTACACAATGAAATTAAAGTTTGCATTGGAAATCTTACACAATAGTGGAATCCTTACACAATGAAATTAAAGATTGCAGGGTTTAGTCATATCATGTGAGATAATTCACATGCAAGGGTACTGTATATGGCAGGCAGTCTTGAACGATGGCCAAAATTTCAAATCACAACTCACATGTGACTCCTGCTGCAAAACGACATGGTCATTCAGCGATCTTGAGGAAGAATTCTTTATCAAACATCGACTTAGTATAACATTGTAGGATGATTCAGCGACTTATTATAAGATTGCTGGATGATTCAGCGACTTTTATGAAGATTGTAGGATGATTCAGCGACTTTTATGAACATTGTCCTTTGAAACAGCGACTTTTATGAACATTGTCATATGAAACAGCGACTTTTATATGGTCGTGACATGAACCAGCGACTTTCAGCAAGGTTGTAGATTGAAACAACGACTTTCAGCAAGGTTGTGCAGCTTTTGCAGAACATCTGACTTTTTGCAGAATTGAGCTTCAAGGTCGCTGTTTTGAACCGCTACTTACCTAGATATGAAAACAATATTGGTGACCACCTAATGGCACTCTTTTGGGGTTCAAACCCCCTATTTCTGCAAAAAAATCAATAATCAAAATACTGGTAAAATAGTTTTTTAAAGCGGGCAAAAATTGAAATTAAAGCATGGTAGAAACACAAGAAATGATGAGATGTTTGTATAGAAGGTACATGGGAGTACAGAGACACAGATCAGGAAAGAGATCCCCAGATCCAATGATGCCCATGTGCACCCTGTCCCCACCTTTTTTAGTTAAATCCATATCTTTTATAACTTATTATTTTTTTGTACACTTTTATTTGTAATTTAAGTTTATCATTAATAATCATGGGCTGTTTGTTTATCTTTTAATGGGATTCTTAATGGTTCAGACATTTTACTGGTTCAACACTTAATGGTTCAGATTGTTTGTTTGACAAGCAGATGTTTGAATGGTAAGCATTATACTAAGTCTGAATGATTAAGACCTCTAATCTGAATCGGTTAGACATCTGCCTCTGAATGGTTAAGCTTTATACTGGCTTTTAGTGGTTCAGACCTCTTACAGGTTCAACACTTAATGATTCAGACCTCTTACTGGTTCAGCACTTAACCATTCAGAAGTTGCCAAACAGCCCCTTAGTCTGGATGATTCAGTTCAAACACATATAAGGCTATTAAAAACACTAAGGGACTGTTTGTTTAGTTCTTAATGAGGCTCTTAATGGTTCAGCACTTAATGGTTTAAACTGTTTGTTTCGCGAGCATATGTCTGAATGGTTCAGACATTTGTCTCTGAATGGTTAAACATTATAAAAAGAGTCTGAATGATTAAGACCTATAATCTGAATTGGTCAGACATTTGTCTCTGAATGGTTAAGCATTATAAAAAGAGTCTGAATGATTAGACCTATAATCTTAATTGGTCAGACATTTGACTCTGAACAGTTAACAATTATATTGGTTCTTAATGGTTCAAACATGTTACTAGTTCAACACTTAATGATTTATACCATTTAGAAATAGCCAAACAGGCACTAAGTATATATTAGAGATAGAGTTTTAATTTGCAATAGTTACCTTTTTATAGTAAAATTAAGAAAATGATTATAACTGTTTGATTAATCATATATATTTTTTTCATTTAACAAAATATTTTGCTAGATTTTTAGCACAATTGATTCCAGCAATTGCTTAAGTGACAGAGAAGACTGTATTATTCTTCAAGTTATTTTAAGGCTATCATATATTTTATGATATTATTAAAATAAAGATGTATTTTAAATGTGAAAATGAATCTTAAAGCCTTAAAAGACTAATTGATTAATGATTTGGTTCAATGAAGGATGTTTATTTTATTAGAATATTAAAGTCCACCCCTTCATCCCACATGAATGATTAATGTTAAAATGGAGAGTTCAAATGAGAAGAAATTCTTTATAAGAAGAAAAAAGAAGAAATTTCAACCAATAGAAATGTTTCATTAAACTTCATTTAATATTTGTACTTAATGTAACTATAAGGGTATATTGGTAAACTTACATACATCATTAATTGGTAGTTTCATCTTTAATAACTAACTATATTAAATTTGTAACTTATTTTTAAGATATATATTTTTCTCAAAAAATAAAAATAAAAATTCATTTATAGTGTAGGATAAATACGAGGCGTGTAGGATAAATTACGAGTTGTGTAGGATAAATTTCAATATGTGTAGGATAAATTTCGAAATGTATAGGATAACTTTTGATGTGTGTAGGCAAATTTTTTTAGTGTAGAGGATGATAGTCTTAATGACTAATTAATTAGTCAAACATAATAATAAATGAGATGAGAAAAAACTATTTAGTGTTTTACCATTGTACCCTTTTGTTCTTTTTATTCTTAATAAAATTTTCTTCTCAAATGAACATTCCCCTAATGTTAAAAACGGATTATTTGGATCTTAATCAAATCAAAGGAAATCAAGGGAACATAAGTTCATTTGTCCATTTAGCGAATAAAAAATAGATATAAGGCTATGTCCATCGGTGACCCAATCTAACTCAATCTTTTATTAAAAATCAGTATCACTGGATGTTACTCAAAATATATTACTAAATTACATGTGCTGATATACATAGTGAAATTTACATTTGACCGGCTTAGGGGATGTTTGTTTAGCTCTTAATGGTTCAGATTGTTTGTTTCGCGAGCAGATTTCTGAATGGTTCAGACATTTGCTTTTGAATGGTTAAGCATTATACTAAGTCTGAATGATTAAGACCTCTAATCTGAATTGATCAGACTTTTGTCTCTGAATGGTTAAGCATTATACTGGCTTTTAGTTCAGACCTCTTACTTGTTTAACACTTATGGGGTGTTTGGGATTGCTTATTTTAGTGACTTATTAGCTTATTGACTTTTTGAAAAGTTAAAAGGTGTTTGGAATGAGATTATTATGTGAGGGGAAAAGTCAATAAGTCACTCCATTGTGTCTTATTAACTTTTTCAAAAAGTCATAAGTTATTTTGAAAAGCTAAGCCAAACATGGCTGGTTCAGACCTTTTACTGGTTCAGCACTTAACAATTCAGAAGTTGCCAAACAACCTCTAAGAAAAGTTTAACCATTGTAGGACTTCGTTAATAACCATAATAAAAATTACCAACAACCTTGGTTGTAACTTATAAGCTAAAGGGCTTGTAGTTTGATGGTACTATATACGGAGTATAGTATTATAAAAGAATTACAAACGTAGATTCTGGTTTTCAAGAATTTGGTTTAAATTTGCTTTTATCAAAACTAGTGTGGATTATCCGCGCGTTGCAGCAGGCATTCGGTCGGTATCAATTCTTTTTGTTTTAGTAGCAACCGAAAGAAACATGTCTAAATGAAAATAAACACTTGTTTAAATGGATTGAAAATCATAAAAGAAATACCGGTATCAATTCAGATAATACCTATGTTATTCGGTTGGAAACGATTTGGTTCATACAACAATGGTATGAACGTTAAGAAAACGTCAAAAACAAATATTGGTACCGATATGGATATTGTTCGGATGGCATCATTCCGGTTCCTATAATAAAAAATAACCATACGACATGTTTCATTTTGAATAAAAGTTTTATAGAGATGTAGATAAAAATAAATAACTTGCAATGATATACTCAGGATTTAATAAAAAAATTCGTACTCTAGGAGTTATAAAAGAAAAAAAAATCTTAACATAACTATATTAATAATTCATTAGAAAAAGTTTTAAAAAATCTCATATTCATAAGCCATGGATTTTATATTAGTAATATATTTAAAAAATAACCATATAACCTATTCGATTTTGAATAACACTTTTAAAGACATAGATAAAAATAAATAACTCGCAATGGTATACTCAGGATTTTATTAAAAAAAAAAGCATACTGTAGGAGTTATAAAAGAAAAAAATATTAATGATACATTAAAAAAGTAAAAACAAAAAAAAATCTCATATTCATAAGACATAGATTTTGTATTAGTAATATATTTAAAAAAAAGCTAAAAGAATCTTATAAAGAACCATGGATTTTAATATAATAAAATAATAATAATAATAATAATAATAATAATAATAAAGGTAAAGGTAATGGCTTTTTCTAATCATTTTCGTTTTTAATAATTACAACAGAGATGAAAATGTAATATGGCTGAGGCATGCTGGTTTTATCCCTGAAGTTTGGGTTCGAGTCCCACCTATTACACTTTGGGTGGGGTCACTCAACTAGCTTGTTAGTCTTTAGGGGGTATTATTAAGTTGAACGTCGTCTCACTCTCTATCTCAGCGTGGACGTTATTGTAATGAACGACTGTCTGGCCTGAGTATAACCAAACCTTCAACAAGAAGGTGCGATGAGTTGATGTAGATAATTTACCGTTAAAAAAATAAAACTAAACTTAAAGTTTATATATATAACTAGTTTTTGCCCCGCCCGCGTTGCGCGGCACTAAACCGAATATTTCTCTCTCATAACATGCACGTCTGTGTTTCGGTTACTTATACATACTACTCTTAACACGATCTCAAAAAAATTACATTTAGTCAACCAAATAAAATAAAATAAAATACTACAATACTTTTGCTATAAAAACTAAAACGATGGAAAACAATAATTTTAAATTTGGGGCAAAATTGTAATTTTTCAGGACAAATGAGCGTGAGGCAGCCGCCTGACACGAATAAAAATTACACCGCGTCAACCAATTAAAACAAAACACTACCATAGTTTTGTCAAAAAAAACTAAGATGATGGAATGACTGTAACAAAAACAATAGCAAAACTGTAAACTTGAACTGAGTGCAAAATCGTAATTTGGTTGGGAGGGAAAAAACAAAACTAATAACAAAACTGTAAATTTAAACGAGTAAAATTATAATCTTGCTAGAACAATAGAGAAGTATCGGACAGCTGTGTGACAGTATTCTCCTTCATGTAATTTAATTTGTATAGTATTGAAGTATTCAAGTGTTTGTATTTAACAGAGAAAAAATGATGTGGGGGCTGGGGTTGAACAAAACATGAATGGGACTGGACAAAGGAGTAAGATTTGTTTCGCATGATCTTGATTTTCTGTGCACTCTAAAGTCTAAATCTTAATAAATAAAATATACATATTTTAATAAGTTTATTCTGCTGTTTTCAAATAAAACCAAAGATTGTATATGTAATTTCAAAAGATTCGAAAAATTATGCATAGGCGTTGAAGTATTAAGTTGTCGTTACGCTATTAACTTATCTAATAACAATTAAAATGGATAATTAAATAATTAAATTTTCGTGTACTAATCGGTTGTCTAATTTAAGTACAATATAATTTGGTCAAATCTGGATCCAGTTTGGCTTTATCACTCATGGTTATCGCTTCAGACAACAAAATTTGTTTTATACCAATATATATAATTTCACATGTGTAGAAAAGAAAAACCGAGAACAAAAAATGGGATAGTTCTGTTAAAAAAAAAAACAGATTAGATGCTAATTATTAAAAGAAGCTAGGAGTGTGCAAGAATCGAACCATAATCAAAAACTGAACCATTAACCAGAAAAATTAACCGAAACTGACCATAACCAAAAAAACTAATCGGTTATGGTTAAATGAATATGATTAAATGGCCATTCCGTTAAGATTACGGTTAGTGTGTCTTCATTAACCGAAGTCGAAATCGAAATCGAACCGAACCTTGTATGTTTGTGATTTTCCCTATTTTATACCTAATAAACTAAAATTGATGGGTAACATTAACATTAACATCACCAACAAACTTCAGTTGTGAATAAATAGTTTAGCTATGGATATAACAATAACACTAAAATCACCCGTGGTAAATAAATAAATAATTAGATCCATCATTATAATTGTAATAACATAGTTGCTAGCTACCTTAAATATAGAACAATAAAAAATATTAACATGAGGATTGTAAGATGTCACCAGTACGGGCGTAGCATAGACCCATCGAACTTTTCACTCAGTAGTGGAGAGTATGTAGTTTTTGTATAACAATTTTTGGATATATACGTATTCGACCCCCGGTTTTATAGAAATTTTTGAGTATATACATTTTCGACCCTCAGTCCGAAATCTCAAGCTTCGCCACTGGTCACCCGAAAGCTACTATCATGTGTATCAAACAAACCGATTAGCTGTTGGTGGCTATTTTATATTACACATATGAGTTGTAAGCAACACAAAGAAAGAGACACCCCTACCCCACCCCCACTCCACCCCACACCCACCCCACACCCTATCCCCCACGCACCCCCTTTATTTCTTCTTGTTGCAACACAATCACTAGAAACTCTTTTAAGTTGAAAATTGAAAACCTCCTCTCACTACTAACTTACTTCAATCTTTGCTACTTCCAAAAAGGTTAGAAACCCTAATTCTTCTTCATCTTTTTCTTCTCCAGTTTGCAAATTATTTTCCACAAAAAGTTCAAAACTTGGTTTATATAATTACTTGTTTTTCCACTAACTTATGACTGAATTTTCTTTAATTTGCATATGTGATCTTATGAACTTAAATATTCTCCTTTGTGTTCTTTGTTAGTCATTTGCTACAAGAAATGAATCTGTAACACTTGATATACATTCATTAACTTTATTCTATATCTTTCACAAAATTCTTTTTGTCATGATAATTGTCACAGTGAAGATGACATATGAATAAAACAAACCAAAAAAGAATATGAAGTTTAAACTCTCTCTTAATTTTTTATTTTTTTGTTACATTGGAGCCATGCAATTTCTAAATATGTAAATATTTATATGCTCTACAAAAAAGCAGGTCTTAGCATCACAAAATTCATTTTTCTTACTTGAGGATTTTAGAAGAAAACAATGGACAAGTTTGTTCAACCATATGATAAAGAATGCATGAAAATGGCTATGTTAAAGCATGAAGAAACCTTCAAAGAGCAGGTATGCATACATACAAATATGAGTGAGTGAAAGTTTAAGATTGTTTCTAATATTTCTGATATTAAAAAAATATATAAAAAAATGAGTATTGATTGTTTTTTTTTTTTTTTTTTTTTTTTTTAAGGTATATGAACTTCATAGATTGTATCAAATCCAGAAGATGCTAATGAAGAACATACAAAGCAGCAGAAATAATTACAAAGAAAACATATGCTTCAATAATTATCAAGAACAGAAGAACAAGACTGATTTGGAACAGTCTACAACAACTAAAGATTATGATCATGTTACACAAACATTAAACAATGATCAAGATTTTGAGGAAGACGATTGCGAAATCGAGCTCACTTTGGCCCCAACAAGTTTTAACCGGAGGAGGAGCATGACTAATAAGCCCGAAACATCCGATTCGGTAACGGGCCATTCTTCGTCTTCATCGGGGTCGAATAATATGAAGAAAGTAGAGATAATTACAAGAGAAAATTCAAGTTTTTTGAGTGGCAACAGGAAAACCAACACTTCTTCAGATAGATCACTCAAACAACCTCCATGGATGTATCAAGTTCTAAGCTTAAACATGACTTGATATTAAAAAAATATAAGCAAAAAAAAAAAAGGAAAAGTTGAAATCAAGAAAATGATCAGTATATTTCAAGATCTATAATTTCTAGGGTTTTACTTTTCTACTTATGAACTTGTTTGTTTGTGTGATAATATTCTAGCTTTCTTTCTTTTTTTCATTTCAATGGGTTTTAGCTTTTAGAATTAAGATTAAAAATATATATATATTGAGTAAATTGCCAAAATCATCCCTGAGGTTTGGGCATTTTGTCATTTTCATCTAAAACAATTTTTTTGTACCATATAATCCTTCATTTTTTGGGATTTTTTGGCATTTTCATCCAAACGTCTGAATTTTTAGCCAAGCTGAGATTTGAGACTTTTTGTCATTTTCATCCAAATGTTTGATAGAAAAAATAAAGCAAATTAGATATTTGGATGAAAATGACAAAAAAATCCCAAAAATGAAGGATTATATTGAACAAAAAAATTATTTTGGTTGAAAATGACAAACATGCCCAAATCTCAGGGACGATTTTGGCAATTTACTCAATACATATATATATGTATATGTATGTAGGGAGGAGCTCATGCGAGAACCACCCTTATTGCGAGAACCGCGAGAACCAATGTGAACACAACCTAAAATAGCTAAAAAAACCTAACCCCCCCCCCCCCCAAGCTAAAATGCTAAAAACTAAACCCCCAAAAAACCTAAAAAAATCTAAAATATTTTTTTTTAATATTTTTTATGCTCAAATCGCTACTTTTAGTGGCAAAAAAAAAATTTTAATTTTTTTTTATTCGAAAAGTAGCGATTTTTATATAAAAAAATATTTAAAAAAAAAAATTGTGTTATTTTTAGCTATTTTTGGTTGTGTTCACATTGGTTCTCGCGGTTCTCGCAATAAGAGGTGGTTCTCGCATGATCTTCTCCCTATATATATATATATATATATCGTGTTCATCTCATGCTACTATAACTTGTAAACCTAGTGTATTAAAACTTGTACATTGACTTATAATATATGGCCTTTTGCTATGATGGTTGTCTCTCTAATCTTTTGTGTGAAAACCCCATTTCATATCTTTTTTTTTTTTAAAGGTAACTTTTTTGTAACCAAGTCCCTCTTTATGATGTATGGTGATAAAGTAATATGATCACATAGCATGCGTTATCCGTAACAGATATTTTTGTCTATCAAGTGTTTACGTTTTTTCTCGTATTATTGAAGAAAGTAATTGATGATGCATGGCCATGGTGGGTGGGACCCTACTCAAAAACACATCTCATTGATGTTACACAAGTACACAAAAGATGTCACCATTGTGGATAAGTGGAATCTATAAGTTTCCAAAGGGCCAAATTTTTGTTCAGTTTGTGTATGGTTGTGAATTGGTAAAAAAAATATTTATATTTTTTTTTTTTTTTGAATGGCTTAACGGTACACATGGCGCAACGGAACTGCCACCGCCCGAGTTCGAGCCCCGAGCCCCCCCTAAGGTCCAGCCCTCACCAGCATGGCGACCGGTTAGTACTCGAACCCGTTTAGCCACCCGAGCAGGAACCCGCCACAGACTTTGGAATAATCTCAAAGCTATGTGGAAAACCTTCTCCCACTCAGGATCGAACCCGCGACCTTGTGGTCACGTTTCCAAACCATCACTGTGGTGGCCACTTGTTGTGCAGTTTCATAATGTTCGTCACCAACGATCCGGGGTTGTAGCATAGTTGACGTTGAATCTAAAGGATCTACTGCTGGATAGATACCTTTGGCGGCCAATCCTCTTGATAGTACGGTCGTAGCATCTAAATGTGCAAATGTCGTAGCAGGAGCAGGGTCGGTCAAATCATCTGCAGGTACATAAACAGCTTGAATAGAAGTTATGGACCCTTCTTTGGTAGAAGTAATTCTTTCTTGTAAAGAACCCATTTCGGTACTAAGGGTAATATTTATATGTTACATAGTATCTGATACTCCGTACTTGTTTTTATATGTTAGATTGTATCCATTAATAACATTGATTTTTACCAAACCTTTTTAAAAAGTAATACTTGTAAAAAAAAAATTGGAATTCGTATTAACTTTTATTCAAGAGTAAACTGCCAAAATGGTCTATGGGATTTGGTCACTTTTGTCACTTTAGTTCAAAAAAGCAAATTTTTTGAATCTGGGTCTCTATGATTTCAATTTTGTTATCATTTTCATCCAAAATCAAAATCTGGCCAGTTATTTCAGTTAACATCCAGTTTTTTTTTTTTTTTTGTCTTTTTCCCCCCTTTTAATGAAGTGTAAAATGGTCTTTTAACGTTTTATTATAACAAATTAAAAAAATCTGACCATTTTGTCATTCATTAAAAGAGAGGAAACACAAAAAAAAAATGAATATTAACTGAAAAATTTGACCAGATTTTGGTTTTGGATGAAAATGACAATAAAATTGAAAACACAAGAACCCAGATTCAAAATGTTTGAGTTTTGAACTAAAATGGTAAAAGTGATTAAACCTCAGAGACCATTTCAACAGTTTGCTCTTTATTCAATCATGTTTATAATCGTCCATTAATATTCCATATTAAAGAGGGTTTCTTGGAAGTAAAAGGTTCATTTGAGCTATAGATAATGTGTAACAAACTTATATTACTCATATGATGTTACTCATACTTGTATTTAAGGAGTTATATATGATTTTCTTTACCATGATCATTCTTCAAATATCTGCGGTGAATCCGAGTTGGTACTCATCGTGCGTTACAAATAAAAAACAAGTTAACGATACTAGATAATAATTAAAAAAACTACGTCGGGTGATATAACCCGATGGCCAATATCTAACACTTTAATCCGCTCCTCGTGTATTATATCAGGTATCCAGAAGGCCAAAATGGTGAAACAAACAGCTAATTACACTTAATGTTTTCATGTTTGAGAAGAGATCATCTGCCATGTGTTTCCAGGGAGAAATGGAAAATAAAGCCTGAAGTCAATTATTGTTTCCCTTTTTTAAAATCATGGAGACATGTTGGAGACTTTCTTATTAGATTGCTTTTGAATTAAGTACCTCAAATGGGAAAGCAAGGGGGGAAGAATCATATCCAAAGACAAAAAAATATATGTCATCTTTCAAGTACATATTCATTTTATTGGTTGATTGAGTATTAGAAAATATTTAGAATCTCTTACATTACAAATAATGTTTAAAAAAAAATATATATCTTTCTATACTTCGTAAATTGCCATACTTTTAACACTGATTCTCATTCTAATTAGTAAGGGGTTGTTTGTTTAGCTCTTAATGAGGATCTTAATAATTCAGATATCTTATTTGTTGATGCAACAAATACAAGACCAACGGTGGTAGCTAGACTGGCTAGGCAAAATGGTTGAAGGGTTCAACCTTGCCTAACGCAGGTCGTGGGGTCCCCCCACGTTTGCAAGACGTGGAAGGAGGTTCACTAGTTTATTATTGTTCTTTGCTATAGATCCTTCTCTGAAATGCACTCAGATTCGGAAATGGTAGCAAAGGGAATGTGTGTGTTGGATGTGAAAATGAGTGACTTGTATGAAACAAGCACTCGATGTGAATGACCAGAGATTAGAGAATCAGGGCTGGTCAGGAGATGTTTTTTGAAGTAAATGAAGTGTCAATTTATAAGAGAAGACATCTCCCGAAGTAGAATGTATTAGACTAGTAACCTTGCTTGCAGTGGAGGGTTTCCCCTTTCGGGGGTTGAAGGCTTTTGACCCCCGGATAATAGCGTGCATTGTGCAGACCTGCTTTGCTTTTGCGGCTGTGGGTTGGTGAAGCGATCTCCGGATGTGACTGGCCACTGTTTGCTTTTCCCATACCCCAGCTTTACAACCATTGAAGCGTTTAACCATTTGAGCGTTTACATATTTAGTCATTTTATTTAGTCTTTGAGGCTACCCCCGTCATCATTATTGGTTCAGCACTTAATGGTTCAGACTGTTTGTTTCATGAACAAATGTCTGAATGGTTCAGACAAATGCCTCTGAATGGTTAAGCATTATATTAACTCTGAATGGTTAACACCTCTAATCTAAATTGGCCAGACATTTGCCTCTGAACATTTAAGCATTACACTGGTTCTTAATGGTTGAGATCTCTTACTTGTTCAACACTTAGGGGTTGTTTGTTTACCTCTTAATGAGGCTCTTAATGGTTCAGACCTCTTACTAGTTCAGCACTTAATGGTTCAGACTGTTTATTTCGTGAGCAGATTTCTGAATGGTTCAGATATTTGCCTCTAAATGGTTAAATATTATACAAAGTCTGAATGGTTAAGACCTCTAATCTGAATTGGTCAGACATTTGCCTCTGAAGGGTTAAACATTATACTGACTCTTAATGGTTCAGACCAACACTTAATGGTTCAGAACTCTTACTGGTTCAGCACTTAACCATTCAGAAACTGCCAAACAGCCCCATAACGATTCAGAACTCTTACTAGTTCAGCATTTAACCATTCAGAAGTTTTCAAACAATCCCTAACTTTAAATATTAAGTTGACACGAATTAATATATATTCAACCTTGTAACATAATATAAAAACATCTTCACGTCAGAATACACAATTAAAAATATCGGAGAATAAGAAAATCAATGTTAAGTTGATATGATTGTATTGTTAAATACGAATTTAGCATATATTATATACAATCTATTAATTTAATTTTAAGGATAAGCATACCCAGCTAATACCTAATATTCTTGAAATATCACCAACTAAATTGATGATTAACTATATATTATTTATTATTATTGCTTCTCCAACATTACGGAGAGTTTCCCTCAAATCTTGTCTGCCACTATATCGCCATTAGATTCCCTTTATGTATGAGTGACACACCCTGTTCAATCTCTATGTTTAATAAATATTTTAGAGTTAATTACTATTTTTATTCCTGTGGTTTGTCAAAAATCACTATTTCAGTCCATTAGTTTAAAAATTATGATTTCAGTCCCTTTGGTTTCACTTTCGTAACCATTTTACAATCCATTTATTTGTTAGTAATCTGAATAAAATAACCGAACATAATCTGGACAGAAAATAAGAAAACTGAAGAAACAGTAAACAATTGAACCGGGCTTGTGTTTGACACAATTCCCTTAAACAGATTCGTCGTCTGTTCCCAGGGTACGCCGGTTCGAAGCAGCACCGCGCACTGCCGGACTCGAACACTTGCCTGAAAAGTAAACCGGAGAATGCTGCAGAGAGATCGAGAGAAGAGATTGTTTTTCGGTGTGTCAAACTGTGTTGGTCTGGTCTAGTTTTATAGTCACAGAATTCATAACCGAATTCTGGACATTATTGCAATGAATAGAGAACCGTTTAAAACTGATAATGGTCATTAGTACAGTTTTAAAACTGATAATAAAAACCATTTAACACAATAATGATCATCATAATACTGAATAATCATTTCAGTTTAAAACTCATTAAACTAGCCCAACCGTTACAGTTTTAAAGACTAATTAAAAATAATTAGTCAGTCTCGAGTGCAAAAAGCGTCTCCCGCGAGCCCGGGTTTTCGGAGCTGCATTCGTGTCCGCAGGACGTGCGGGCGTACACGAGTTCAACTAAATCCGGTTCCATTTTTTGCACCCCCCCCTGCGCGCGCGGGTAGGACTTGTGGTAAAACATGTCATAAGACTTCAAAGGCTTCATTAACGTTTCACCTTATAAATAGCCTATCTTTTCACTCCCACACCGATGTGGGACAAGGTGAATTACCAACTTGAGACTTTCATTCACACTAAACTTCCAACAATCCCCCACATGAATGGAGGTCGATCTCAGAAACAACATAATTCCTTGTTACATTTCAGCAGTTGAGTTTTGCATACGATAGGTAGGTGTTACCCTTTGAACCTTCGCTCATGAAATGCACTTAGCCCACTAGCTCTGAGTAGAACTCGATGTCTTTGAACTCGTCTGCCGTTTGTGTAGACGACAATGCACTTCACACAAGACTCTCCCTGACAAAGTCAAGTCCTCATAGTTATGTTCGTTATGGTCATGAACATGATGCCTGGTTCTGTGAGAGCCATTAAGTATTGTGCCCCAACAATACCCTTCGAAGCGACCCCACTTCTCTCTCACATAGGTGATTCACTATGTATGTTTACTTTAGTCGAATCATTAAAAGCCATAGGCTTAGCCTCACACTTGTCACTTTTAGGAATGGACTAGGAAGTTTATAAATCTTTATAATAAACTACCTTATTAAATGCGTAGGGTTATCCCCCCACAGTGACCTTGCTTATTCATACAATTAGGTTTTCCTATTGAACTCAATTCTTGGGATCTCCAGTCTATTGAGTTAGGTTTCCATCATATGAACTTCATTTTTCAAGGGCTTCAGTCCCATTCCCACGGACGACTTCTGTACTAACTCTCAACTTAGGCCTTTTGTCAGCGGATCCGCAATATTATCCTTTGACCTCACGTAGTCAACAGTGATAATTCCTGTAGAGATTAGTTGTCGTATCGTATTATGTCTACGTCTGATATGTCTGTTCCTACCATTATACATTGTGCTACGAGCTCTGCCAAGTGCCGATTGGCTATCACAATGTATACAAATGGCCGTTGCCGGCTTAGGCCATCTTGGTATATCCTCAACAAATTGACGTAGCCATTCTGCCTCTTCACCTGCTTTATCTAAAGCGATGAACTCAGATTCCATCGTGGATCTAGCAATAACCGTTTGTTTTGATGATTTCCACGATATCGCTGCACCTCCAAGTGTGAATACATACCCACTTGTTGCTCTGGAATCATTCGTGTTAGATATCCAATTTGCATCGCAATGTCCTTCTATAACTGCTGGATATCTGTTATAATGCAACCCGTATTCCCGAGTGTATCTTAAGTAGCGAAGCAACCGAGTGATACAGTTCCAATGCATTGAACTTGGGTTGCTTGTGTATCTACTTAGCTTGCTCACAGCAAATGCTATGTCTGGCCTAGTACAACTCATAAGATACATCAAGCTACCAATAATTCTTGAGTATTCCAATTGGTTTACGGGTTCACCTCTATTCTTGGCTAGATGTTGACTTGTGTCAAGTGGAGTTCTAGCTTCATTAGAGTCATTTGCATTGAACTTCTCAAGAATTTTGTCCACATAGTGGGATTGACTTAAAACGAGTCCACTTTGGGTTCGTGTGATTTTAACCCCCAAAATCACATCCGCAAGACCCATGTCTTTCATGTCAAATCTTGCTTTTAGCATGTTCTTTGTAGATTTTATGAATTTGTCATCGCTTCCAGCAATGAGCATATTATCTACATATAGACACAAAATGACATATCCATCAGATGTGTCCTTCACATACACACACTTGTCACATTCATTGATTTTGAACCCAGCATCAAGCATGACATGATCAAACTTTTGATGCCATTTTTTTGGAGCTTGTTTCAATCCATACAGGGATTTCACAAGTTTACACACTTTCTTTTCTTGCCCAATAGCTATGAAGCCTTCGGGTTGCTCCATGTAGGTTTCTTCCTCTAGAATTCCATTCAAGAAAGCTGTTTTCACATCCATTTGGTGAACTTCCAAATTTCTAATGGCGGCAATGGCAAGCACCAACCTGATGGATGTTATTCGCGTAACTGGTGAATATGTATCAAAGTAGTCTAAACCTTCTCGCTGTTTATATCCTTTGATCACCAACCTTGCTTTGTACTTATCGATGGTTCCATCTGGTTTCATCTTCTTCTTGAAGATCCATCGATATCCTAGTGGTTTACATCCTTGAGGAAGATCCACTAGTTCCCAGGTATGGTTCTGTAAGATAGAGTCTATCTCACTTTTGATTACCTCCCTCCACTGAGGTCCTTCTGAGGAATGTACCGCTTGTTGGTACGTTTGAGGTTCATCTTCTACCATATAGGTAAGAAACTCAGGTCCAAAGGATTTTTCAGTCCTTTGTCGTTTACTTTTCCTGATTTCAACTTCCTCAGTCTTAGATTGTTCTCGAGGTTCATCGTTTTCAACTTCACCCTCGGGAACAATTTCCTCAACCGGTCTAGAAGAACTCGGTTCACTTTTATCTAAGCATGGGAACACATGTTCAAACCATGATGCATCCTTAGATTCGATTATGGTGCCTTTGCATATTCCAGGGTTCTTGGAATCATGCACAATAAAACGATAAGGACCATAAGGACGGGTGTATCCTATAAATACACAATCCACCGTTTTGGGACCTATTAGTAGCCGCTTAGGTGGTGTGACCACCACCTTAGCTAGACACCCCCACACTTTCAAGGATTTATATGGTGCTTTCTTTCACGTCCATAATTCGTAAGGCGTTACATCCTTTTTCTTATTGGGTATCATGTTCAACACATAATTTGCCGACAAGATTGCTTCCCCCCACATGTTTTGGTTTACACCGGAGCTTATCATCATGGCATTCATCATTTCTTTCAAGGTACGATTTTTCCGTTCCGCTATGCCATTTGATTGAGGGGAGTAAGGAGCTGTGAGTTCGTGGATGATTCCACTTTTTGCACATACGTCAATAAAAGGTGAAACATATTCACCTCCTCGGTCGCTCCTTACAATTTTGATTTTCCGATTTAGTTGATTCTCAACTTCGGCTTTGAACAAGATAAACTTGTCAATAGCCTCGTCCTTACTTTTAAGTAAGTACACATAGCAATACCTTGTACTATCATCAATGAACGTGATGAAGTACTTGTTCCCACCACGAGTAGGAATTGCTTTTAGATCACACACATCAGTGTGGATCATCTCGAGGGGTTCGGTGATTCGTTCCACCTTTTTGAATGACGATTTCGTTTGTTTTGCTTCTACGCAAGTTTCACATTTATTAATTGAGTCGATATCGAATGTTGGTATGCAATCAAGTTTGATTAAACGACGAATGGAATTATAATTTACGTGACCTAGTCTACCATGCCATAAATTAGAAGACTCAATCAAGTAAGTAGAACTAGTAGCGTTTTCTTTCATTGCATTCACGACAATTACATTGAGTTTAAACATTCCATTTAGGGCATAGCCCTTACCAACATACACACCATTTTTGGTCAACACGACCTTATCCGACTCAATCACCATTTTGAACAAACTTGTTCAATTGCCACCCCGAAACAAGGTTCTTACGAATTTCTGGAACATACAACACATTGGACAATGTGAGTTCTTTTCCAGAAGTCATCTTCAAAACAACGTTACCCTCGCCTTTTATTTCCGCCGTGGCAGAATTTCCCATGAAAACCTTTTCTCCATTAGTCACCTCCTTGAAGGTGTTCAAAAGGCTTTTGTCAAAGCACACATGTCGAGTAGCCCCCGTATCGACCCACCAATCCTTGTTATTTTGCCCAACTATGTTCACTTCCGTGACCAAAATCGAGAGGTCCGTGACCATGGCAACAAGCTTATCGACTTCATCTACCATGTTCACTTGTTGAGCATTTTCCTTCTTCTTGGGAAGCTTGCATTCGCTAGCCTTGTGGCCTTGCTTTTGACAATTGTAACAAGTTCCAAGGAACTTCTTTTTCCCAACTCCCCCCTTAGGACCAAGGTTGGAGCGTTTCCCATGACTTTTCTTTCCGCCCTTTCCACTGTTTTTTCCCTTCGAAGATTGCCCATGTTCAACAAGATTGGCCTTCACAGTTTCAGGACCATCAATTCGTTTCAAAGCCAACTTGTTATCTTCTTCAATACGAAGACGAACAACGAGATCTTCAATGGTCATCTCCTTTCGCTTATGCTTGAGATAGTTCTTGAAATCAACCCAACTTGGTGGCAGTTTTTCAATCATTGCCGCAACTTGGAATGTCTCGCTGAGGACCATTCCTTCCGCATGAATATCATGAAGAATAACTTGCAATTCTTGGATTTGGCTCATGACAGTTTTAGCATCTATCATTTTAAAGTCCAAGAACTTAGCCACCACGAATTTCTTAGTGCCCGCATCTTCTGTTTTGTATTTGCGATCCAACGACTCCCATAATTCTTTGGCAGTCTTGGCTTTGCAATACACATTATACAATGTGTCCACCAAACCATTCAAGATAAAGTTGCGGCACAGGAAATCCGAATGATTCCAAGCATGCATCGCGCTCACATTTTGAGCATCCATTTCCCCTTCATCAACATGGGGTTTAGGTTCAGTCAAGAACCTTGCCAGATTCAGCGTGGTCAGATAAAAGAACATCTTTTGCTGCCACTGTTTGAAATTCACACCATTGAATTTCTCTGGTTTTTCAGCATGCGAAACTGCATTAGGCAGCAGTGCAACCAGACCGGTAGTGACAGAAACAGCGGAAGTCATGACCGCAGAAACAGCACTGGTCATGACAGCAGAAACAGCAGTAGTCATCGGCAGGAACAAATCAGTAATATAATCTGTTTAAGATTGTTAGTAATCTGAATAAAATAACCGAACATAATCTGGACAGAAAATAAGAAAACTGAAGAAACAGTAAACAATTGAACCGGGCTTGTGTTTGACACAATTCCCTTAAACAGATTCGTCGTCTGTTCCCAGGGTACGCCGGTTCGAAGCAGCACCGCGCACTGCCGGACTCGAACACTTGCCTGAAAAGTAAACCGGAGAATGCTGCAGAGAGATCGAGAGAAGAGATTGTTTTTCGGTGTGTCAAACTGTGTTGGTCTGGTCTAGTTTTATAGTCACAGAATTCATAACCGAATTCTGGACATTCTTGCAATGAATAGAGAACCGTTTAAAACTGATAATGGTCATTAGTACAGTTTTAAAACTGATAATAAAAACCATTTAATTAAAAAATAATTAGTCAGTCTCGAGTGCAAAAACCGTCTCCCGCGAGCCCGGGTTTTCGGAGCTGCATTCGTGTCCGCAGGACGTGCGGGCGTACACGAGTTCAACTAAATCCGGTTCCATTTTTTGCACCCCCCCTGCGCGCGCGCGGGTAGGACTTGTGGTAAAACATGTCATAAGACTTCAAAGGCTTCATTAAGGTTTCACCTTATAAATAGCCTATCTTTTCACTCCCACACCGATGTGGGACAAGGTGAATTACCAACTTGAGACTTTCATTCACACTAAACTTCCAACATTATTCTGTAAGTACAGGGACTGAAATGGTTACGAGGTGGACTGAGAAGGTTACGAAAGTAAAACCACAGGGACTGACATCGCAATTTTTAAACTAATTGACTGAAATAATGATTTTTGACAAAGTATATGGACGAAAACAGTAATTAACTCAATATTTTATCTATGCTACCAAATTTTCTTGTGAATATTTGTTGTTATTATAAAACACATCTTGGTACAATAATCAACAAATAAAAGATTGTGAAAACACATGTTGATATTATATTTTAAAATTTGGTATTTAGTGTGATAATCATTTTTTAAATGATTGTTAAGAAGTTCAAAAATGGGAATTAGCTTAGATAAATATTTCTAGTAAGTCATATGATTGTGTGCGTATAAAGTCTAAATTAACAATTTGGCTTTAAAAGGTACTAACAACAAATCAATAAACTAAACAAGAACTCAGATATGTTTATAAAATATTTTACATATGTGTACACTTATAAATTAGCGTATTACACACATGTATAATTGTATGCACTTAGCGACCGGAGAAATAATATGTATAGGTAAATGTTTAATCGTCTAATCAGTTCTTAGCGACCGGATTCTTAGCGACCGGAGAAATAATATGTCTAGGTAAATGTTTAATCGTCTAATTAGTTATAATGTTTTTAAGTTATTGATCAAATGATATAAGAGTTCAAATAAGATTTTCATTTGATTGTATTTGCTCAGTGTTATAAACGATAATACATATGCATTTGAAATTCATGTTATGAAATGATAATCTATATCTATATTATATAATAAAAGAAATCAATGTGTAACACGCGTTATCTATTGGACGTATTTATCTATGGGTTTCCCATCTTTTTTTTTGTACTTGTCTTATATTAATTGAATACATAATAAATTAATATTAAATTATATCATACTTTAAATGCCGAATACAATTCTTCTATTCTTCTAACAAAATATTATCCTAAAATTTAACTTGTCAATTTAAGATATTTTTAAATAAACCATTTATCACGAAAACCAAACTTTGTATTGATATATTATTTATTTTTATTTTAGTTACTAAAAATTATTATATCGATTTTATTACATAATTTATAAATAAAATTGTATAAAAATTTCTATAATATTTGATATATAAAATTAAATCTATTCAACCCGTATAATACACAAGGTTTTTTTAAAGATGTAACCTAAATTTATCACTCAAATGACATGATTTGCTTCTTGAATAACGAGTTTTACCATTATATCTTCTTTTAATCATCTTATCTATTGTGTATCGAGTATATCCGTTAGTCTTATTAAATATAATTTTTTATTGTTTGATATATAAATTTAGATTTATTCAACCCGTGTAATACAGTAAAGATATAATTTTTTTATTATTTAGTATACAAAATTAAATTCATTCAACCCATGCAATACATGTGGTTTTTAAAGATTTAACTTTTTTGTTATTTGGTATATAAAATTACTAGGTTATAACCCCGTGTATTACACGTGTTGAATAAATGAATTTTATATACCAAATAATAAAACATTATCTTTTTAAAAGCCTCCTTTATTGCACGGGTTGAAGAAATGTAATTTTATATATTAAATAATAAAATAAGTTATATCTATAAGAACCATATGTATTGTATGGGTTGAATAAATGTAATATTATATACCAAATAAAAAAAATCATATCTTTAAAACCATTGTATTACACGGGTTGAAGAAATGTAACATTGTTTACCAAATAATAAAAAAAAATGTTATATGTTTAAAAACCCTCGTGTATTACATGGGTTGAATAAATATGATTTTATATACCAAATAATAAAAAAAATATTTAAAAAAACTAACGGTTTTTTTGTATTTAAAGTAGGATAAGATTGAATATTAATCTGAACTAACGGATTTTTTATATTTAAAGTAGGATAAGATTGAATATTAATTTTTATTTATTTAGTTAATATAAGATTGAAAAATCATATGGATTGAATAGGTGGGAGGTTGTATTATGATAAATCGGTTAACCGTTTGTATTAATTTAGATTAAATATTATTATTTTTAGTATTATTAATAATTTTAATCAATTAAATTAGAGAATAACAAGTGTCGCAAAACATGTTTCTTTTATTATATAGTATAGATATAGATTTAGATCAATGAAAATAAAATTTGATTTGTAGATTAAAGTTACCGGAATATAAAATATTACTTTCTCATCTGATAATTTTAAAATATAAATATATATCCTTTATATCCATTGGGAATAACTCAATGGTGTTGATGAGTTAGATAAGGTGTAGAATAGGTGGAGTTCATGGGTTCAATCCCCATGACATGCAAGTTTAGCTATTTAAAAAATATTAATAAAAAATAAATATATATATATATATATATATATTTATTTATATATATCCTTTATGAAACCCATGTACCAAAGTATGATTTTGACAGAACGTTTTGCGCCTTTTCCCCCTCCAAAGACTTAGGTGCATTGTTACATATAATAACCATTTTTTGTCCATTGGATCTTTAAAATTATATGCAGTTACTAACATGTAAAAGATTATATTTGGGTGTACCTATTGGCACACCCATTTGCCTATCTACACACCTTAAAGATGTTTTCTGTCCTTATATGCACACACTGCAGTGTCAAACTGTGGCCAAAACGCGGCGTTTTGGTCCGGTTAACCTAACAAAGACTGATGGGTTTCTGACGGGTCTGTTGACCGGACCAAAACGCCGAGCTTTGGCCGCGTTTTGGTCCTGTCAACCAGACAAAAGACTGACACCCGGTCTGGTTGACAGGACCAAAACGCGGCCAAAGCTCGGCGTTTTGGTCCGATCAACAGACCCGTCAGACACCCGTCAGTCTTTGTTTGGTTAACCGGACCAAAACGCCACGTTTTGGCTACAGTTCGACACTGCAGGGTGTGCACATAAGGACAAAAAACACCTTTTTTGGGTGACTATCTACACATCAAGTGTGTAGATAGTTTTGGCCATTATATTTATAAATACGAAGATATGTATGAATTCCTATTAGATTTGATTAAATATTATTGATAATAAAAATTTGTATTAGATTAAATTTTAGATTTGATTAAATATTATTAATAATAAGAATTTGTATTAATTTAGATTTATTATTATTATTTTTAGTATTATTAATAATTTTAATCAATTAAATGAGAGAATGACAAGTTTCCCAAAACAGGTTTCTTTTATTATATAGTATAGATAGATATTTATTCAACCCGTAAAATACACAGGGTTCTTAAAGATATAACTTATTTATAATTTAATCTATAAAATTACATTTATTCAATTTGTGTAATAAACAAGATTTTTAAAGATATATTATTTTATTATTTAGTATTTAAAATGATATATATTCAACCCGTATAGTACATCGGGTTCTAACCTACTATATATACATATGAGATTCAACTATTTTTTGTAACTATAAATTATAAATCATAAATAAGTGGTATATTATCTGATTTACAACAAATTTAAAGTTTAAAACACATCGGTATAGAATCTCCAACTTTGTGATTTTATAATATAACTAGTTAGATGCCCCGCCCGCGTTGCGGGGCGGTGGACGAATAATGAGCGAGTGTTAGGCAGCAGCTCATTGACACGAAAAACAACTAAATCGAGTCAACCAATAAAAAAACAAAGTTTTATATTTTTGAAAAAAAAAACTAAAACAATGGCAACATTGTAATTTTTAACTGAGGGAAAGTTGTATTTTTTGACTGGGGTAAAATCGTAAATTGCCAAAACCTAAAGTGATGGCAGTACTGTAAATTTGAAGGGGGGGAAATTTGAAATTTTAATAGGGACAAAGTCGTAATTTTGCACCTAGGGTAACAGCGTAATATAAATTTCAACTACGGGCACAATCGTAATTTTAAGCTGTAGGCAAAAGCATAATTTTATTTTGAACCGAGGGCAAAATCGTAATTTTGAGTTTGGGGCAAAAGCATCATTTTATTTTGAAGGGGAGAAAAACGTAATTTTCAACTGAGTGCGAAATCCTAATTTTTTTAACGGGGAAAAATAACATTTTTTACCTGAGGGCAAAATCGTAATTTTTAGCTGGTGGAAAGAAAATAATTTTATTTGGGACAAACCCGTAATATTATTTTGAGCTGGGGGTCAAAACCGTCATTTTAAAATGGATATAAAATAATAAACTGGTTCGTCCAATGGGAGAGTGGCAAACCAAATCTTAATTTTGACTTGAGGGCAAAATCGTAATTTTGAGATGGAAGCAAAAGCGTAATTTTAGTATGAGCTAGGGGCAAAACGGAAAAAAAAAATTAAAAAAATAAATATGGCAGCCGCCCATTTTGGCCAATGGGAGCAGGCTGCCGACATTGTCTTTTGTAGTGTATATAATGAAACTGTATGAATGATGATCAGGCTGTTAGATAGGCATGCGCCACTGCTAGTTTGACGCATGTTTTTGCTTTTTTATTCAACTCTTTTATTTTTTATTTTTTAATTTAACTGTATTTTTTTTGGGAAAATTACAAAAAAGTTGGTTGACCAAGTGCCTTTTCAATTTTGTCACCTTCCTGCGTCTTTGGAAGGTCCTCACGGCCTCGGAAATGTCCGCCTATCATGTTGAAGCGTCCGTTTACTTTCAAGCCGACACGTGTCCGATTAACATATTACTTGACTCCCCCACCAAAATGTCAACCTCCTGAGTTTTGCTAACGCGTCGGCCAAATGCATGGAAAATGATTTACTTGGGCCCAACCCGTTTGTAGACTTTTTAAGTAGTTATTTTTAAAATAAGTTATAAACATGGGTCCCTATAAATCCCTATAAACATGTTAACGGAGTCAAACTTTTTTATATTAAACACTATTAAACATTAAATTAAAACCTTATAAAGAAGCAACTTATATGTGCATATATATCTTGTATCTTTAGCTTTGGGAGGATTTCAAAAAAAAAAAAATGGAAATTTTCCTTTCTAACACTAAACTTTTAACTTTTTGACAATTAAAGTTTAAAGTTTTAATTTTTGTTTCCTTTTAAACCCTAAGGTTTTAATCTTTGACAATTTACCCTAAAGTTTTAATCTTTGGCAATTTAAGTTTAAAATTTTAATCTTTGTTTCCTTTTTAACCCTAAAGTTTTAATCTTTGACAATTTAAGTTTAAAGTTTTAATCTTTGGTAATTTAACCCCTTTGATTAATTTGATTTTTCACTTCTAATTCAAAAGTTTCCATCTTTTGCGATTTAACCACTTTGATTTTTTTTTGTAACACCCGTTAAGTTAATTTAAGGTTTAATGAATCTTTTACGAAAACAATCATGTAATTACAATTACATATACATCGGAAATACGGGTTTACTAAAACTTTTACAAATCATAAGTTATTCTACATCACGTGGTTGAATTCGTTGTTTAAAATTTACAACGTAGCAAAGTGCAGAAGCGTGTATCTATATCGTGTTCGGTTCTTCGTTGAGCTTGATCGTCTTCCGGCATCCCAAAGTGTACCTACATTTCATAAACATGAAATGCTTTAGTCTTACGGGGTTTAAATCATGTCCAAACGAGTACGGGAAACAATTGATGTTCAAAAGAAAACAAGGACTTGAAAATAATCTCCACCGTAACTTACGGTGGCACCGTAAGTTACGGTGGCCCCTGAGTTCATACTCTTCTACCGTACAACAGTAGGTTACCACCGTAACCATATCAGCTCCACCGTAACTTACGGTGGCACCGTAAGTTACGGTGGACCCTGTATGCAGCTTTTCCATTTTGCCGTAATTTGACACGAAATCTTTCGTATCTTTCAAACCGCTTATCCGTTTGACTTACCGTTTCTTCCTGCATGTTTAAAATTTGATTCTCCATCATATGGTGTTAAAATGCGGCTTGATAAAATTTAAGACTTTTAAGTCCTCGGCTTAATACTCTTTTACCAAAATTTGACCCGTTTGTGATTTTATCAAACATACAAGTTTGTTCGACCCTTATTTCTCACAAACCTATTAAATTCAATAATGTCTAACATATTAGGTTCCGATTATAGAATTATATACCTTCTTTAATCCATTTCACCCATATGCTTATTTTGACCCGTTTGAGGTATTTACGCATTTTAGTCTAGAACTTGTGCTTTTCTTTTGACGCCACAAAAGTCCATGTCTAATTAACTACAAATATTCCACCACAACTATTTTGTGGCGGATTTAACATAATGAATCCCTTTTTCCCAAATTTACCCATTGGTTGATCATTTTACGCAAATGACCGTTTTTGAGCATTTGACCCACGAATATGAATTCCTATGACTTTTATTCATATTTAATGATTCCATAATCTTTATGTAAGTTACTAATCAACCCTCCTATGGGTCGTTTGCCCGATATACCCTTCAAGGGTGTTTTGGTCAACTTTAGTCCCTCACTATACGACGAAGGACTTTCGCTAAATATTTGACCAAAAATTGTATGTTTAACCAAAAGCTTATTTAAACGTACCTGGCTCGGGTCAAGGTATTGACCCGTTTACATAACTTGTGCTTTAAATCTTTCTAGTTAAAGCAACGCATACTTATGTTATTTCCTGTGATTACAAAACTCAACAAGCGATTGTCAAATGTAATTTTCAAATGGTGCTAACAACACCATTTGACCCATTTAGTCTAATTTTCCATTTATCCATATGAGATGGTACTTAGTTACCATTTCATCCCTTTAAACCTAACCCGGTTTTCCTTTAACTTGTTGTACTTAAAACCGTTTTTATTTGTTCGTCATTACATGACTAATTTACCTTTTTACCCCTTTTACCATGATTCATGATTTCTTACCATTTTCCCTTGTTCCGACTCTCATTGAATCGTGTCGGAACATTGTATACCAACCACTTAGTAGCATTCATATGCAATACTTGAAATTAAGTAATTTTGCAAGCAATGTAAAGGGGCGTAAGCTCCACTTACCTCGCATCCGAATATGTTTTTCTTCTCGTGCTTGATTCGTTTGACCGCTTCTTTCCCAAGCCTCCACCTAGCTCGTTAGGCGACAAACTATCATCATTCACAAGGTGGTTAGATTAGTCATTTCAATTCACGACTATTCCACCTCACGTATTTTCTATGTCGAAACTACTATTTGACTTTATCATTGGTTAGTTTGACTTTTAAAAGTCAATTGACTTACCAACATATTCATATGCACATTTGGTTCATTGAACTCACTTAGGCATATTTCATCCGAACTCTTAACAAAAATCAAATTTTTACATACTAACTAGTAAGCCACGATTTCATTTAGGCATTTCATATCAATGAAAATTTGCTGTTTTTGGTGACTTGTTTAACCTGTTTACAAGTCTTCAAAAAGTATATTTTTTTATGTGGCGTACCTCTCGGAGGGTTAGCCCTTGAGTTAAAATTTCAAGATCTAACTCTTTACCAAAAATTCGTGAAAATTCATTTACTAAGCTGCAATCAGATTCGTCACTTCTGACTGCAGCTTACGGAAAAATTCATTAAAAATTCCTCGTTTATCCGATTGACGAAATTCCAATTGGCGATTCTTTTAATCGCTTAAAACTTTCTACAGTAAGAATTTGAGATCATAACTCAATTCCTAAATTGAGTTATGACATTCGTGATGGGCTGCAATTTCTGCCAGAAAACGCAGCTTGAACCTTTGATACGGAAAAATTCATAAAACGCTCGATTTTCGTCGAAAAAATGCGATTCCAGTGGGGTTTTAAAGATATTTCCTGGAATTACATTCTAGACTCAAGAAACACATTATTTTATCACTTTTTGTCCAGGTTACAGCCAATACAAATTGGCTATAAATTCTGATCAAGAATCGTTTGAATTCAGCTTTCAATTTAAGCTTGTTCTTGACATCATAACACTATTTTTTGCAATCAAAACCCTAAAAACATCTCATACATGAATTTAGTATCAACAAAAACTTGAGCTAAGCATGATTTCAACATATACTTGTCTAGGGCTTACTCCTAGACACTATATTGTTCCTATTCCATGCAATTAACAAACATGCATCATAAATTTTCAGATTTCCCAATTTCATGAGGTTTTCAAACAGTGAATTAACACCAAATTTTACATACCTTGTAACCCCCTTGTGATGAGGATCACGTATCTATGTTCAGATTTCGATTTGGGACAGGAATTAGCCTTCAATTGATCAAATTTGTGGAGTTAGGGTTTGATGAGAGTTCCTGGTCGCTCTCCTGCGCTTCTGATCGACCAAAACACTAATTTGTGTGTTTGGTTTTTATTTAATTTATTTTAACAAATTCTAGTTTCAAGTTTTACAACTTAGGTCCCTCCACTTTAGTTTCTATAATAACTTTGGTTAATTTTAACCCTATTATAAGTTATTTCTAAACTATTAGCTAACTAGGTTAAAATCCCTAGTTAGCAAATTCTTGTTTATTTAAGAATCCTAATATTCACCGGGTTTCTTTTACCACTAAAGGTAAATTACCCGTCTTTTAGTATAAACGTGGTTTGATTACCAAACCCGTTTTCGGGGTGTTACATTTTTACTTATGTGTTGTAATATTGGCTTTCGGGGTTTTTCAAAGAAAAAATTGTTATGCATATGGTTGTTGTAACCTTGGCTTTGTGGGTTTTTCAAAAAAAAAATGATTTTTTTACTTTTCACCCAAAAGTATTTTATAAATTACTTTTAACGCAAAACTATTTGTTTTTTTTTACTTTTAACACAAAAGTTTTTATCTGTTGCAATTTATCCTCACAACTTTTTTTACTTTCAACTTTGGTCCTTTATATTTTTCATTTTCCGCAAATTTTTAGCTTTATCATTCATTCTAAATTTTGTGACTTAACACACCACAACGTGCGTCTTTCATTTAACGTTTTTACGTTTCGTTCTAAATTTTGTAGGTGAACGTTTTTACATCGTCTATTTTTTCCTGTTTGATAGGTTCAACATAACGTGCGCGCACTAAATCGACTTAGTTATCACTAAAGAATCCCCGCCGCATTGCGGCGGGTCTTAATTCTAGTTAAACATAAGATAATAAAAATAAAAACCAAAATAACAACACATAATATTCTAAAACCATATCCTAATAGCCTCCCACTCCGAGACATGTTTGAATTCATGTCCCTCTTCATGACGGTAGTTGATGAGGGCCACGTCCTTCTGATCGTCCTCACCAAGGTCCGGCATTTCTGCCTCCACTTTCTTGAAATATCGATCAAACCTCTCACATTCCAACCGCAGGACACGGAACCTGGAGGATAATGCGTCAACGGTCCGATTGTGGTCCGGAACACGTAGTTGGGCGAAAATCTGTTGAACACGAACCCAGAGCCCACCATGTCCTCGTCGTGGAGGATCGATCATGGCCTCCTCCCATGCTTCGCACATAGCAATATTTTCAACATCTGTCCAGGAGTTGGCCATTTTCAGGTGGGTCGTTGACGGCGTCGGAGAAGGTTTATAGTGAAAAGTTTGCTTTGAAACTGTAACACCTCGAAAATTTCCGTCCAATAATGTATCGACACGTGTCATAGGCTTTGAATATGTGAAAAGGCACTTCAGAGGGACTAAAGTTGACAAACAGTGAAACTATGTGAATATAAGGGTCCAAAGTGTCAACAATGGATAAATAGGCTCTACAATAACCCTACATGGTGTTTATAATCTTAAACGGATAAATCATGGATCATACGAAGAAGAAAATGAAAGAAAGTGAGGAATTACAAACTACAGGGGCTAAATGTGTCAACATGTTGAAAGTATACCTCTGAGTGACCTTTTGGCAAACCCGAAGCTTTGTAACGATAAAATATACTCACTAGAATATGTGATAAAAATTTCATAAAGTTTCGTTGTCGTATGAGAAAGTTATGATCAAAACCGTGCACGAAGGGTTAAATGCGTTAACGTTGAAATTCGTGACTTTTCGAGTAAGCACAAAGTTAACCAAGGACCTAACCAAGTTTGTAGATGTCCTAAGGCCCTTAAAAATCAGGTTTGAGGGTCTAATGAGCAAGAAAAATAAGCAAAACCACGTAACAAAGGACCAAGGACTGAATTGTAAATCTTGGAAACTTGTTTGGCTGGTTGCCAACTTGTACGTGCCCCGCGTAAAGGACCTCGCGGCCCGCGAACAAGTGACCAGCGACAGAAACGCGCAGATGCCAGTTATTCAGGTCTGAAACGTCTGTAACCAGCTGTCTTATTATACCAGGAGCTCTCCAATGGTTTTACATGCATAGGGGGGCACCTGGATAGATCTTATAACATCTATAGACTCTTGTGGCATCATCCTAAAAGATCAAAGTTGATATAAAAGGGACTTGAAGTGTAGCAACATTGTTCATTCACTTACAAACATTCACAAGTTCACTTCTGGAGCTCCTCTGATCAACCTCAGGCTTTCTAGTGATCTCTAATCGTAATTAGGCCTCTTGTAAGTGTTTATAACCCTTTCTATTTCGTTTTAGCTTAGTTAATTAGCTATTAGTCAAACCGTCGTAATTTAAGTTTGACTTCGCGATTAAATGAAATCCGCTCAGTCATTTCTCGAATTGAAAGTACCTATAAGTAAGTATTTATGTGGGTAACAAACCCTTAAAAGGGTACTTTCAGATTCCCACTCCAACTATGTTAATTGTCGAGTCAAAGCTTACTTTAAAAAGTCAACAGAATGTGTATTTTCAAAATTAAGCATAATTAGCAATGTAGGATACATGCAACCTGTTTGATCATTAAAATAACTTGGTAACTAATGTAAGAACATGTTCCAACATGATCAACTCGACAATTTTCAGTTTAAACCCGGATCGGACCCGAAAGTCGCATAATTTGACTTTTGCTTTGACTATCAGTTCTGATCCGTTTATGCATGTTTAAGATCTGCCTTAGAGCTTATTTTGGACCAGGTTTCATATAAGTATAACTCTCTGAGATTATACAACTTGGTTCAATACTTATCCGATTCATATGCATGTTTCCGATTAATGCTTAAATGTTGACTATTATGCCCTTTTGACTATAAAACGTGATTTTTGAAAAAGTGAAAGAGTAGAAACCTTAATTATTGATTTATAAACTTGCACCAAAAATTTGACATCAGTTTGAGGTCTAGATTAGAAGTTATGCTCATTAGCGTAATTTGAAAGCTTTATGTTACTTAAACGGCGTAATTAGCGTATAACCTATTTAAACCCACTTTTTGATATCAAATTTTTTACCCACTGATATAATATAATATTTTGGGATTTTTTTGAAGATTTTTATTTAATTTTTGGCTGAGCATAACATAGGTCTCTGAGTTTAATTCGGTTAATACCGATTTTGCCCTTTTTAGCCATAAAATGAGTTTTACAAATCCTTTTGACCCCAAACCTTTTTCTACTGATTTTATTTGTTAAATAAAATATTTTGAGCCTTCTGGAATTATAAAAATATCAGCTTTCCTTTAAAAACCCGGAAATGGCTCCAAATCGTCTTTTTAAGCGTTTTTAACGCATAGTATGTACTAAAACTATATTAAACATATAAGGTTAATACCTACTGATATTTTTAGTATATTTTTATATAATAACAGTAAGTAAAAGTTTATAAACTCAGGTTTCCAGTTTTGACCTTTTAAGCCTAAGTGAAATTACCAAAATACCCCTAAGGTGCATAGTTTGGTTTTAAATGATAAATTTCACATATAGGTCATACCCTACTGTTATAACTTATTAAATTAAGTGTATTTACTGTATAAATCAGACCTGTAACTCAGATTACTAATTAAACTCTTTTATAATCTTTAAATGACCAAAATGCCCTAATGAGGCATAATTTGTGTTTAAATCCGTTTTGGGCATAATAGAAGATACCTTACTGATATCACAACATGTTTAAGGCATATTAACTCAGGGAACTTGCATATGACTCTTATGGTTACCCGTGACGCCCTTTTCGCGCTCGGTTCGGTTTATGTAACTAGTTTGCATAAATTGACCGAAACGGGTCAAACCTTATCATCTTTGTCTCAAAATCCAGAATGTATTTAGTATACCCATATTATACAAGTATTCAAACTTGTCGGGTCTGAATCACATTCTATCCGGTCTTCGCTTAATCGTGCGTTTGAACCGTATCGTCCTTAAAAGCTAACCGGTCTAAGCTTAGGCTTAAATAAAGACCCGTTAGGAATCTAATAGGTTATTATAAACCTTTGTTCCAGAATAGAAGAACCAGTAAAAGCTACCTTCACTCGCTAATTGTGATTTATACTTACCAAGGTAAATACTTTTAACTTATTTTCCCTATACGGGCTTGGGGTACGGTATATAAAATACCGCTTGGTCCGGCATTGAATCTTTAATCGAATAGTGGTTAAATCCTTGATATGCTACGTTTTGAATGTGTTTTGTTTGCTTAAAGCCTTTGGGGGGTTAATGACCATGTCCCGGATATCCTTGGCATCATCTTACGAGATGGCCACGACCAAAGCACGGAGTGTAGGCGTACACTCGTCAGTGCCTAACCAAATAATGTGGTGTGTCTATTAATCTTTAACCCGGTCTACGGATCGGGCTACTGAACGCATAAGTAACATGTAATTCCCTTACAAGATTATATTCACATAATTATCCCAAGTTATAAAATGTTTTGTGCCACGTGCATTCAAATCAATTTTCAAACCTTTTCAAAATGAGTCAGTTAAATTGTATTTACCAGTGTAAACTGACGTATTTTCCAAAAGGTTAAGTGCAGGTACTACTCGTACTAGGCTGGCTGTCTTCTAGCGTCCTCAATAAGTCTCGCAAGCTTGGATGTCAATAAAACTGTTGAACAATATCTTCTTTTATTTTGATCCGCATGTGGATCCGTTTCAACTATTTCGTGATATTTAATATTACAATTTATTAAAGTTTAAATGAATCTATCTTTGCTTCCGCTGTGCATTTATATAATTGTGTTGTTTGACTTATGATGATATCAACTACGTCACGATACTCCCCACCGGGCCCACCGGTGACACGTGGAAAATTAGGGGTGTGACAGAAACGGGGGGTGGTGATAAGTGAACGGGGTGAGGGGTTAGATAGTGGGGTAAATTAGGGGTGTTGAAACGGCGTGTGCAACGGTTAAAAAGTTAAACGGCTGTTGAGTTTCCTTTTTTTTGTCGTTAATTATTTAAGCGTCGTGCAGGCCATCGAAGAGTCGGCCAAGCAGTTCGGAAGCGTCGGCCAAGCCGTTCGGTAGCGTCGAGCTAAGCCTCGGAAGCGTCGGTGGCGCCACGTACACAGTTTTCAGGGACGCATTAAAAAAGTTTTTGGTTATGATGCGTCAGCCACCGACGCTTGAACATGTCGGACACGTGTCAGCTTGTAGGAAAACGGACGCTTCAACATGATAGTGGGACGCTTCCGAGGCTGTGAGGACGTTCCAAAGACGCAGGAAGGTGACAAAATTGCAAAGACACCTGGTCAACCAAATTTTTGTAATTTTCCCATTTTTTTTATGTGAAAAGCATTCAATCATTTCAACTTCACTTCCAGTTAACTGCTAGTCTGCTACTGTTTTTTGTTGTTTCAGGATTCTACACAAAAACAATTCAGAAATTAGAAGAATAAACAACAATGATTTATTTTTGAACTAAGAAACATAAAATAGTATCTTGAATTGTTTATAACCTTCAAACCAACTTATAAAATATTATGAACAGTAGCGGACCCACAATAGTTTTACAATGGAGTTCATTTTTTCGGTATTCAAAATTTTCATAAAAAAACGTTAAAATTTTCGGGTCGGTCATCAATCGGGTCAGGTCAGGTCGGGTTAGAGTGAGGTTTGAATTAGATTTAAAAAAAAAACTGAAAAAACGGACTATACAAGAATTGAACCCATGACCTCTTATTGATAAAAAGAAGGGTTTGCCACTACACGAGTGTATTTTAGGGTTTGCCACTATTCATAATATCATATTCATGATTTAATCAACATGATTAGGGATTTTTTTTTTATCCATGTATAAAGATATAATCAACAATGAGCGGATCTAATTCGATTACAAACGGAATTGATAATTGTGAAACAAAATCTTAGCATTAAAAAAAGAACTAGGATCGATGTGACAACTAAAAAAATGGGAAGATCGAATTACCCTATATATTAAATTTTGAAGTCAATGAACATTATCCTATATATTAAATTTTGAAGTCAATGAACAGTAAAATGAAAAAATAGTATCGGGTATCGGTACCGGTACCCGCTTTTACCAAATAGGGTGTATTTTCGGTATCGGTTCGGCACCGGTATTTACCGATTTTTACCCTCAAATACCAGTGTTGTACCAGTACCGACCGGTACCGAACCGTACCGTACCAGGTATATTCGGTATCGGTACATACTTTTGGGGATTTCGGTAACGGCCCTATATATTAAATTTTGAAGTCAATGAACAGTAAAATGAAGAAATAGTATCGGGTACCGGTACCCGCTTTTACCAAATATGGTGTATTTTCGGTACCGGTTCGGCACCGGTATTCACCGATTTTTACCCTCAAATACCGGTGTTGTACCAGTACTAACGGCCCTATATATTAAATTTTGAAGTCAATGAACACTAAAATGAAGAAATAGTATCGGGTACCGGTACCCGCTTTTACCAAATAGGGTGTATTTTCGGTACCGGTTCGGCACCGGTATTCACCGATTTTTACCCTCAAATACCGGTGCTGTACCAGTACTGACCGGTACCGAACCGTACCGTACCAGGTATATTCGGTACCGGTACATACTTTTGGGGATTTCGGTAACGGTATTTTCGGTACCGGTTGGTACCGAGTTCATCAAATCCTGTAGCAACGTAGCAATGCAAGTAATTGCACAGTTTAGATTACTTTTCATACACACAGTAAGTAAACTGTATTTCGTTTGAATGAGGTTTTATATACACAACAACTTATTTTGCTTTCTTTTTTGTCTTTTTTCTGTAATGAATGAATTGTACCATGTAAAATTAACTTGGATATTTAGATTATTGATGAGCAAATCGTATCAAATCCTGTAATCAAACCGGTATCGTATTGGTACCAAATTTACTATACCAAATCATTTTCGGTACCAATTTGGTACCCACCTTTGGGCGTTTTCAGAATTGTTACTTTCGGTTCGACACCGGTCTAGCACCATACCTGTATTTGTTGATTTTTACCTTCAAATACCATACCGTATTGCACCGAGCATTTTCGGTGCCGGTACCTAATTTCGATGATTTTCCGGATCGGTACTTTCGGTTTCGTTACAGGTACCGAGCTCATCCATATTTTAACGTGCTAGCACCGTAATAACTAAATTAAAAACAACCGAATTTTCAACGTGTAGGACGTGTGGGTCCTATTATTATATATTAGGTTATTTAAAATCGTTTTTTTTTAGGACGGACCATCCTTACAACGTCATTTTTATTTATGTTTTGATATTCGGTATCGGCTGCTGATACGCGTTTTACAGACATTGGGTCCCCGCCGCAACGCGCGGGCGGAAAATCAACTAGTTTAATTGGAAAACAATTTGGCCTTGCAAGACTAGCGAACAACAAATTCAATTATAAAGCAATTAGGTGCTTGCTTGTGTTTATTGGGAGGGAACAGAATAAAAAATGAGTGATGTATCACTTAAATCATATTAATTAAAATGTCGTGCCAATGGCCTAATAGTCTAGTACAATGCTTAACCATTTAGAGCCAAATGTCTGAACCTTTCAGACATCTACTCTCAAAACAAACACTTTAAACCATCAATTGTTAAACCAGTAAAAGGTCAGAACCATTAAAAGTACATTAAGAGTTGAAAAAAAAGCCCTTAATCAAATCTATATTTAGGAACCAACTAGAAAATGATACTAGTATTTTATGAAGTCATTTGAAAAGATTATGCATATTTAATCCACTTAAATATCAAGAAAACAAAAAAGACAACGGCCCATTACCAAGATGTGTTTAAACATAAAAAAAAAAAAAAAAAAAAAAAAAAAAAAAAGACAATGGCCCATTACTAAGATGTGTTTAAACAAAGGTTTGTTTGCACAACCTATAACTTCTCCATGTTGATTTATACATCTATTTTGATGATTTTCATTGCTTTCTCATTATACAACCTATTTTGTTGCTTAATTTTTGAACTTGTTTTGACAGCCGTTAGTCATAACTTGGTTTGGTTCAGTTTTAAATTTCAGAGTGAAAGAACCTTATTTCGCCGTGTTGACCTACACGCTAACTATTCGTGTGTGTGTGTGTGTTCAACTCGCTCATACAGTTTCAAGCTCGAGCTGAAGCTGGTTCAACTCAGCGCGTTCAACAGCCTGTCCCAAATTAAATAACAACGCGCTGTACCATAAGAATTGGCTCATGAGAGTTAAGTTTACGACCTTTTTTGACCTAATTTTGTAGTGAGATTTACCATGGTTCAAATCTCAATGTGGTAAAACATCGAATAAACGATGAATAAGCAACAAAATAATTTAATCGAATTCTTCTTCGTTCCGAAGCCATTTTGTTGCCACCCATTTCTGTCCTTTGATTACCGGGCAGCTCCCATGAAGCGACGTCTGCAATCAGGAACCATTAAAGAAAAGTTCAACAGACTGGTAATCATAAATAACTTACCGGGTCGATGGTACCGTTCGGGTATAAGGAATAGAACAAAAGCCCGTCACCCTTCCGTGGTTTCACTTTCAAACCAATACATTTTCTAAAATCGTAATTTGAAGCCGTATTTTCGCCGTTCTGTAAATCAAAGCAATAGATTTAATAACCCTTTAACAAATTAGAAAATAGCGGTCAATTCATAATCGTGAAACTTACCTCGAATGGAAACATGGTTTCTCCACCTACTTCAACATCCGATAAATAGAGCAAGAAAGAAGCAATCTGTAAGCAAGTCAAAATTGAAGTTATAATTACTATAGTCTAAATTTAACAAACTGTAGATCATGCATTTGCATAGAAAGAAGATTATCAGAAATATATTAATCAGAATACTGTAGAAATGTTATCATTCGTGGTTTTAAATAGCATGCAAGATAAGGGTGGCGCGCTTATTGCATACGTGGGTCAAAACTAAAAACCGGTCAATATTAGAGTCTGGAAAAGGCTGATACGTAAAAACAACAAGAAGGATGAAGAGATTATAAATTTTTACTTGATGAAAAAGGCTTATATGTAAAAGATACGAGAGAGAAAGATAGAACGAGAGCGAGAGAGAGAGAGAGAGAGAGAGAGAGAGGGAGAGAGATGTGGTTTTTGGGCCTACATAAGGCTTAGTTGGTTATACATAGAGCAACGGCTCGCGTGTCAGCTTTTGGGACTTAAAAACACATCAGAGTGCATCACGTTTTTAAAACCAAGCTATGATCTTTCTACATATAATAACCTTTCGATAATACACTTCCATGAGCTAATGATATAAACAAAATTTGTCATTGGCAGATAATACAGGTGTAGATTTAAAAAAAGCAATCAATCATCACAGCGATAACCGCTTAGATGACCAACAATGAGAGACGCAAGCAGCGTTGGGCACGATTCAAGAGGCGAAAAGCAAAAAACTAGTAAAATTTGGATTCGAACCTAAGACCTCCACTAAAGGGACTTAACACCAGTCCCTTAAAAAGGTTACATTGTCATACTTACAAAAATAGTTAACTACATTGCTAGAATATTGATCCATTCATGAACCGCAAACGGATGCATTGGTTACTGGTGTAATATTCTGAAACCTTAAGAGCTACCAATTAACAAAGCATAAAGACAAAAAGTTTATAGACACATATATATGCATATAGAAATAAGGTTTAATGAGTCATGTACCCGCTGGCTCTTTTGCGGACCATACTCAGTAGGGTTGAAAGCATCATAATGTGAATTATATCTTTGCCCAATCTCATACCTTAGAACATTGAATGCCTGAAAAATAACAACACTCTTACATCAAACAGGTAGTAGATGAGTCATACGAGTAATCTACATATCCGGATGTAAACAGAAACAGAAAGATAATCCTAACGTCCTGAACGGAAACCCTTTTTTTTTGTAAATACAAAGATTAAACCCGACTTTTTTTTGTTACCATGAGAACCCGCAAGGGCCACTGGTGCTTCTAAACAAAAAACTTCATGGGCCCCACCAACACCCACCCGATGGGACCAGGTAAAGCATAACTTGCGATAGCGGAAACCAGTGGTTACCGCTCCTTGAAGATTAAACTAAACTCAACTTGCAAGTTATTGAGATGGTAATGAAAGAATACCTCTCCGTGACTTCTTGGGATCATTGTAGCCCGTTCTATTTTCTTCTCAATTTGATCCAAGATCCCCGTTTTGTCCTCAGATGCACTTATGAACATGCCCGAACTGGTTTATTTAAAAAACAAAAAAATAAGAAAGACGAACGTACATCACATCTAAAATAAAAATACCATCTCTGATTACTTTCTAATTTAGCTTTTCTCATACACTGTAACGCGCTATATCAATACCTTGTTCTAATCCCCTTGGTATTTTCAGCCGTTTCTCCCTTCCGTAAAGCCAAAGTTGAAGGCGCAAGTTTTACTTTCGCCATCTTGATTACACTTTCACACTGTTCCGCTGTCGCAAATCCAGGAAAGTATAGCGCTCGAGGCGTCCAGCTTAATATCTAATAACCATATTCATCACGTAACAACAAAACCACTTTCCAAAAAAAAAAACTATTTAACAACAAAACTTCAAATAACTCATAGGAGTAGGATCAAATACAAACCGCATTTCGTATACAAACTGTAAGAACCATTTAAAAAGTGTCATGTGCCATCGAACCAGTTATAGAGAAATGGTAAAATAATAACCTAAATAATATCAATTATATTGAATTCCCTATAATTATGCTAACAAGCAATTAATTCTTTATTTGAATCTTCCTTTTGTTTTCAATGTGCTAGTAAAGAAAAGTGCTGATATCATTCACATATGTGCTAAAATCAATTATCTTGATTAATTTTCATGTGCTAATACAATTCAAAAGTGCTACTTTTATGTATGTATTGTTTTAATATAGAGTAAATTACAAAAATCGTCCTTTATATATGTCACTTATTGCAAATTGTGTCCTTTATCTTCAATAATTACAGAAAACGTACTCGATGTTTGCAAACCCTTGCAAGTTATGTCCTTTAGCCCTAACTCAGTTAATTTTTTGTGGTTAAATCTGACCAAATGGACCCATCATGAGGGCATTTTGGTCATTTTACTCTCATGTGGGGTCCATTTGATCAGATTTAACAATAAAAATACCCTCATGTGGGGTCCATTTGGTCAGATTTAACCACAAAAATTAACTGAGTTAGGGCTAAAGGACATAACTTGCAAAAGTTTGCAAACATCGAGTATGTTTTCTGTAATTATTGAAGACAAAGGACACAGTTTGCAATAAGTTACATACATAAAGGGCGATTTTTGTAATTTACTCTTTAATATATGTTAATTTAACTTTTTTAAGTGCAAGGATCTATTCTTACGGTTTGTAAGATAAATATGGTTTGTACCGTAACCAACCCGCTCATACCTCATATTCATATTCAAATAACTTCAAATCAAAAGCTTTAACATCAATCAAGGTACCTGAAAAGGAATGGTGGTGAAGGAGTCATCACCGGAATCGCCCCGAGGCAACGGATCATATTCATATTCTTTCTCACTAAGAACCCTAGGTCTAGGATGCAAACTATAATCATTTTCAACCTGCAAATTACATATAATAATTTATAAATCGATTTGATCAATCCAGAAAAGCGTAATAAATCAAACTAATAACAAAATTAAGATATTATAATTTATAAATCGATTTGATCAATAAGAATAATAATAAATGAAGACCTGTTGGGATAACAGAGAGGAACCGAAGAAGCCTAAAAAGAAGAAGAAGAGGCATAAGAGGAAAACGGCAGGTAAACCGAGACTAGACCAGCTGCCGGTGATTTTTCCTCTGGATTTCATGGTGATCGGGTCAAAGTCAAAAGTGTGCAGTGAAGTGGAGGATGATTGAGGGTGAGTAATCACGGGTGGATGGTAGGCGGGAATTGTAGGTGTAAATGGAGAAAAAATGGTGTGTTGTACGGATGGATTGGACCCTGCTGCTGCTGGATTTTAGGCTTTTTGCGGTGAAGGAGAAATTGGGGTTGATTTGACCCGACCCGGATGAAAGAACTTTAGATCGGATTCAGGTCGATTAGGGATATGAATTTATAGTATTCCGTTTTGAAATTAAACTAGATCTTTTTTATTTTTTTAGAGTAAACTGTCATTTTGGTCCCTGTGGTTTGGGCACTTTTGTCATTTTAGTCCAAATCTCAAATTTTTTAAACCTGGGTCCTTGTGGTTTCACTTTTATTGTCATTTTAGTCCAAAATCCAAAAACCCCTCTATTTTGACTGTTGAAAGCTGATTGTTTTGTCCTTTTGTTTAGGGGCATTTTAGTCATTTGATTTTAATATAACATATTAATAATTAATCATATTCTGTCTTTTTAAATCTAGCCTGAAGAACATCAAATATCATCTCCCAAAAACAATCATATTCTTCAAAACCAAACCCTCCTAACAGAAGAAGGAGCCGCCACCACTCCTCCACCCGCCACCACCCCACCAGAAAGACAGCCTCCACCTCTTCTCCACCCCCACCTCTTCGTTCACCAGTAACCACAACCTACAACCAATTTCCACCCTACTCCACCTTTTAAATCGTCTCCTCCATCAAACTCGCTGCAAATCGCCAGAATTTTGGTGGGTTTTTTAGGCCTCTTCAACACCACCGCCTCCACCACCTTTTGGGCCTCTGCAAATCGCCGGAGCTTTACAGCAGAGACGAAGGTGGTGGTGCCGACAACGTCTATGATAGAGAGAAAGGAGAGAGAGAGGGAGAAGAGAGAGAGACATATGGGTATTTAGAGAGAGGGGGAGAGACAAAGTGCAGAGTTTGGTGGAGACGGGGTGGTTTTGGACACAACGAAGGTGGCAAATCGAGAAGGAGATCCATCATTAGGTTAGGGTTTTTTGAATGATTAATGCAGGGGGCCATTTTTGTTATTAATTGTTTGAGGTTTTTTTTAGAGTTTTGAAGTGGATCTGTTTTAGGGCTCTGAAGAGGTGGTGCTTGTGGGGGTGGTTGTGGTGTGGGGTGGGGTGGGGTGGGTGTTGATGGTGGCGGTGGTGAGAAGGGGGAGGAGGTGGCGGTGGTGGTGTTGCTTGTGGCGGCAGAGAGGATAGAGGGAGAGAGAGTGCAGATTTGTCCTCGGATACATTAGGAAAATCAGATAAAAGTTCTGATAAATCGTCTTGCTCACCAAAGAACAACAAATCAAGCAAAACGCATTCATCAAATACAAATCTGAGGACGAAAGAGGAAAAGAAGAAGAAGAAAGGTGGTGATGAATTTGTTTCTTTGGAAACAAATGAGCCACATGTTGGCGATGAATCTGATGCATCAAAGTCAGACAAGCCACATTCAGGCAATGATTCTGGTTCGTCAAAGCCAGAAGAGCCATTTGTTGAGGTAAAAGTTGAGAATTCTGGTTTAACATTGGATGATGAAAAATTTCCACCATTGTTAAACAAGAATTCAAAATCACCCAAGGACAGTCAGGCTTGGGTGAAACTATTTAAATGAAAAATCTGACTTGCCGGAGCTCCCAAGTTGGTAATCGTGGAGCATGAATTGGCATCTTTCTTAGACTGTTTTTGGTAAATTGAAAATTAGTCACTAGTTTGACTTGCCGGAACTCCCAGGTTGGTAAGTGAGGAGTAGGAATCGGCATTCTGATAATTCAACCTACAAATGGTATTGGTTGGTAAGCCATGTGGTTGAAAAAGAGGTTGTGTTTTTAATTGAAGGTTAATCAAGGTCATTAGGTTGAACTTGATTGAACTATTCTTACAAGTGGTAAATCAGGGACATTTAGTTGTATCTGATTTCCTACAAGTGGTTGAGAACCAAAATGATGAGTTTATCCCCTAACCTACAAATGGTTAAAATCAATCAACAAAACTTATTTTTCGGAAAAACCATTTGATTAAAACAAACTTAAGTGTTTTGAAATCATAATGGGAAAATAGTTTGTTGTGAGGGGGAGTTCTGATTGTTTATGCCAAGTGGATGGCGAATTGAAGTGATTCGATATTAGTTGTCACGTTGTTTGTACAGTTTGTTTTCAGATTTCTTTTAAATATGTTTGAATTTTAGGGGGAGTAAGAAATTTCTGAAAATCCAAAAACATTTGAAAATTTGAAAAAGCAAAAAACATGATAAAATGCAAAAATTGAGTTTTTGTGTCAAAGAAGAGGAAATGATAGTACATCAGTGGACGATCACAACATGCTAAAGAAATGGAAAGTTAAATATGTGATAAACGGTCTCACTGATGATGTGCCACTAAGTTTTTGCACATTTAGTAGATTGTGACGAGATATAAACCTAAATTCAAACTTGCTTATATCATGGGTAACATCTCTCGGATATATGGGTAACCCCCGAAATCTTGTTTGAAAGGTCCCTCTTTCTGAGATACTAGGTCTTTATGCTCAGTGATATCTGGGGTATTATCCCGGGACTTCTGATAATGCGGAAGCAATGGCCTAGTCCCCGGAGAATACTTTACGCTTGCTTGAAATATAGCACCATCCTCAGCATAAAAAATGATAAAACATTGCAAAATGCTAATCATGTGCTGTTGAAATAAAAGATCCTCTAAAGGGGACACACCAAAAGTCGAGCCGTCATCTCTCTGCTGAACGGAAGTTCTGACCTGAGCTCTCACGATTTCGCTATATAACCCCTTACAGATATCATCTGTGGTATACTCACCTGTAAGACTGAATATTGGGATCTGGATACGGGAGTATATTCTGAGGTGGGACACGCGATTAAGTTTAAGTACTTAAGACATTAATCTCGTATCTCGAAACAGTTGAACTTTGTGTGAGAATTTAAGTGGATAAGTATACTGACAATCTAAGTGAATCGTTTAGAACTTAAAATGTTTAAAGCTTAATGGTGTTGGTGATTTGTCTCACAAACTGATATGATCCTCTTACACAAACTCACAAAAATATTGTTTGTAAATATTTATTCTCTGCATTTTATTACATTTAAAAAATCCAAAAAGATTTTAGTGTGTTTTAGCATAAATTTTGTAAAATACAAAAAGATTTTCGACAACTGGTGTTGGAGAGCTGATTTTCAAAATTCCGAGTGCTAGACATGATGAACAGATGGTTTGGGAAAGTGTATTTTGAAAGAAAAACGATATTCCTGCAAGTGGTTCATTAGATGGTGAGATTGTTTTTACAAGTAATCATCAGAAAATTTATTGTTGGGTAGAGATTTGTGCAGGTAAAAGTCAGGAATCGATCCTGAACCTGAACCTGTAGAGAATGTGCAGGATAAAAGCTAGGTGATCTTGGATAGATGATAGAGAGTCAGGTTTCGATACCTGAGGACTCTGTGATTTTAACAAGCCAGACTGCGATCCCAGCATATCGAAAGGGGGAGTCTGAAGACACCTAAAGGAAGGAGTGTGTTGGTGCTGGTGAAAAGAGAAGAGAGATTTGAGGATGCTTACAGCGTCAGATACTTCAAAGAGTTCGAAAGGACTGATAAAGACTGAAGATGCGAAGACTCGACACTGAAGACTCGTCAACATTCGAGGGGGAGTCTGTTAGTGCATGCGTCTGTCGACTTCGTCTTATATCGAGTCTTACATTACAATTGTTAGATCAGGATTCGTTGTACGAAAAAATAGGGTAGGATTTATGTGTAATTGAGCTAATTTCGTTTGAACATGACATGTGACACATTCAAACGAAATTACATTGCTTAATTTCGTTTGAAGGTGTCCATGCCACTTTCAAACGAAATCACTCACCCTATAAATACCTTGAGTCTTTATTTAATTTGTAACTTTCCGGTTTGTGCAACGAAGTGCTGCCGAAGTGTTGTCAGGTTGTAAATCATTGTGAAATCAATCATACAACAATTTAAAGTGTAAATCTTGCTGAATTGACCTCTACACGTCTGTTTCCGCCTTTCGTATAAAGATAAACTCTTCTGATCGACTCGTTCGGGTCTGAAAACGATCCTACATGGTGGTGGTGAAGTAGTGGTGTTAATGGAGGGGGGAGGAGGTGGCGGTGGTGAGAAGGGGGGAGAGAGTGGCAGTGGTGGTGATGGGGAAGATGACAACATCTGCATCAAGCTATAGGGTTATTTATTTAGTTTTATTATTTTTAATTAATAATCAGTTATAATAAAAAGAAAATGACAAAATTACCCCTGAGGGAAAAGACAAAACATGAGGGTTTAATTTGGGGAATCTTGCCTGATTTTACTTTTGGATCAAAATGACAACAAAATTGAAACCACAGGGAGCCAGATACAAAAGGTTTGAGATTTGGACTAAAGTGGCAAAACTATCCAAACCTCAAGAACCAAAATGACAGTTTACTTTTTTTTTTTTTATAATAAGTGACATTCCATCTCAAACATATAAATTAGAAATGCTTTTAGGAATTACTTTACTTTTAAAGTTAGGTATTAAATATTAACTAGAAAAGTAACCCGCCGCGATGCGGCGGGGACTCGCTTAATAACTTTGGTCTTGTGTTACTGCCCCCGTCACATTTGATGCAAGCCCCGAAGGATTGGTGGTAGGGCCTTATTATACTTCTGGATCTCGACCAATAAGCCAGTTGCCAACTGGCGTTATTGCTTCTCCACATAAGGTAATCCGGGAGCAATGGTTCCCCATCTCCTGGCGATTCGTTCTTATTTGTTATGCTTGTATATCTAAATGTTGCCACCAAAAAAAAATTGTATGTCAACATACTAAATTAGACTTTTCATATTTATAATATTTTGGACACAACCTAAGTGCAATATCAAGACCATGATTCATCAAATCATTTTACATTTTTGCTTATAATAAGAATTCATCAAGACCATTCATAATTTCATGACATCCTAATAAATTCACAACGAAAACATAATTACGTATTCGAAAGCGGCGAAACGACACAATAGCAAGATAGCATCAACCCCTTCTCAGGAAACATAGTATTTGAATCTACTTCTTTGAGGACGACAAACCATGTCAAATAATTCGGTCTCAATGGACAAAAAAAACATAGTGTTTTTTTGGCTTCAGAATACAATAAAGTTGAAAAAAAAGCCGAATAATAAAGTCTACACCATACACACCCATTCTCTTGATTAGGAAGGTCGATGACAAAAACATATGTAACTTCTAATATAGCGCGTACATTTAACCAGACACTTTCTTGATGAAAATAAACTAATAAAGCAATCTAACTATCTTTGCGAAAATAAAGCAATCTAACTAAGAAGATACATGCCTTTTTTATGGGCCCCATAGCTCAGCATGTGTACCAGACTTGTTAAGCTTCTTTATTAGCCCGATTACACTTTCAATGAAAAAGGTGTAGTAACCATTTACATGATCAAGTGCAATCAGACTCGGACCTGCAATTCACAAAAAGATATATGAATGTGTACATATGTAACTTCTAATATAGTGCGTACATTTAACCAGAAATTCATTCAACAACAACAACAAAACTTATTTAATTTAATAGCATGAAAACTGATAAACCGTAATGCGATAACCGATGTCTAAGAAAACGAAAAATGTGGAATACTTACCGTTATTTCGGCGACCACAAGGAAGCAGAATCTAGTATAAAAACAAACAGAAAACTTGAAACACGTACGGTCGAGACACCTGACCAAATACTGATCGACATACGAAAATCTCTGATGAACGCAAAACCAACATATCAGGTCGAGTTTCGTTCGCCGGAGCTTGGTCGGAACTTGACCGGATTCATGCCGGAATTATTATTATCAAAAATAGTCTGAAACGACACATCAAGAGCCGATCTAAACTAAAACTATAACATGCGGCAAAATAGAAGGCTTACCGGATCTTCGCCGGAGACTCGTCATACTTCGTGGAATACAGTCGTCGTCGACCATTGTTTGTGTGTCGGTCATGTAGCCTAGTAAATGAAAAGCGCCGCCTGGTAAACCTTGGTAAACATTGGTCCTTCCACCAACATAAAGAAAACAACAAAACAAACGACATAACTCAAGTATGCCTAGCATGTTACAAATTAGAAGTATTTGAATGCTAGATCATATATCATTAAGCAACTATACACCATACAAAAATCAAAGCTCAGAGCCTCTCCATAGTTGCATTAAAAACAGGGCCGGTCCCGAAACGTCTCGGGCCCTATCGGGCCCCGTGCCAAGAAAAAAATTGGGCCCCACATACCAAAGTAAAAACACATAAATATATATAAAAGTAAACAAAAAAAACGTTGTATTTTTTCCAAAAAACTGATTGTTTTACATTAGTTCATAAACCGTGTTGTTCTCCTAGCATTTTCCGAAGCAAACTTATGTATCGACTCTTCATAATTCATGTTCCTTAAAAGCTCGTTCTCAATAGATATCAAAGCCAATCCATTAAGTCTCTCTTGGGACATCGTTGACCGTAGGTAAGACTTTAACAACTTCAACTTTGAGAAGCTTCTCTCCGCCGATGCCACCGTAACTGGAATCGTCAACAACACTCTATATGCTACCAATGCATTAGGAAAATAACTGACTTGAGCCAGAATTAAAACAGATTCGTATAGTATTAATGAATTGTTGAACTTGGTTTTAATTAATCAAGTTGGGCTATTTAATGGGTTAATTGGGTTTATAAGTTGGGGTTTTTTAATTCAGTTTTTTATAAAATATATCGGGCCCCAACATACATGTATATAAAAAAAATTTCGAAAAACTTCGGGCCCCTAAAAATGTCGGGCCCTGTGCGGTGGCACAGCCGGCACACCCTCAGATCCGGCCCTGATTAAAAAATGCCTTGTCAAAAAAGAAGCACCATCACATCCATTAATCTTAGATGGGCTACAACCCAGCTTCATCGATACCCAAAGTAACAATGAACAAATAAAACACGCATGCATTAGGCTCAAAGCTTACAGTCGGTCGCAATTAACATTACCACGCCAAGTCAGAAGCCCCATCACAACCATCACTCTTAGATGAGGAATCGCCTATCTTCATCGAGACCCCAAGTGTACACAATCAGTAACACATTTTACAATCTCAATAAACATAAAAATCAACACAACGCATGGCATAGCTCAAAACATCAACAAAAATGGCATGTAAAACTCCGATGAAGACAGCATAAACATCTCCATCAATCTGTAATACATCAGTGACAAAAAGCTCAAAGGCACCACAAAGGATAACCATAAAATACCACCATCTAAACAATGTTACAACCTATAGAAGGAACCGTATCCATATAAAAAGAAAACCCCAACTTAAAATCATAGTGTAACTGGTAAATCCCAACGGTGAAAGAAGAAGCAAGGCAACAGAACCAAAGGCGTGAAGTCTTAACTCAATAATCTGTTAGAAAGAATACCCAAGGGACTAATTGGTTAACACAATACATCTCAAAAAACGACATGCAATCACAAATAATAAGTTGCACACTCAAGAACACAACAAACAAACAATCACAAAGTCGATCAGCCAAACAAATCACCCTAAAACATTTAAAACCCTAGAATTTAAGGGTTTAAAATCCACATGAGGTAAACATTTACCTAAATCGGTACGAAATTAAGAGAATCGATATAGGAAACCGAAGGACAGAGGAACACCGGCGAAGGGAGGAGCGGAGGGTAGGTGAGTGTGGCAGAGCAAAAAGAACAGCTTCAAAACCAAGTCGATATAGATCGACATACGGATATCTCTGATGAACGCAAAACCAACATATCAGGTCGAGTTTCGTTCGCCGGAGCTTGGTCGGAACTTGACCGGATTCATGCCGGAATTAATATTACCGAAAATAGTCTGAAACGACACATCAAGAGTCGATCTGACTAAAACTATAACATGCGGCAAAATAGAAGGCTTACCGGATCTTCGCCGGAGACTCGTCATACTTCATCGGAATACAGTCATCGTCGACGATCGTTTGTGTGTCGGTCATGTAGCTTAGTAAGTGAAAAGCGCCGCTTGGTAAACCTCGGTAAACATTGGTCCTTCCACCGTTTCTTTCTCTCAAACGAATCTGCAGCTCTATCTCATGTCTCTCTTTGCTCTATCTTCTGTTTATATGAATACACAAAGCTTCTAAAAGAAGCTTTAGTAAGGAAATGTACTTCTCATCTATGCACATACAACAAATAAAGCCAGAGTTACAAGTACCCATTGCATAAAGTTGTTGCAAATTAGAAGTATATATATGTGTTCTAGTCCAGTTAAAGACGAATTTTATGTAATTTAAGTTGTTTAAAAAATTATTTTATTATTTTAGGCTATCAAAATGTATTATTATTATTATTATTATTATTATTATTATTATTATTATTATTAGTTTAAATCTATCGTAGATTAGTTTTGTTTATTATACAATTAGGGCCGTCCAAAAAGCTCGCGACTTGGAGCTCGCTCGAAGCTCGCGGCTCGGAGCTCGCTCGAAGCTCGCGGCTCGGAGCTCGCTCAGATTTAGCTCGGAAAAAGCTCGCTCGATATGGCTCGGTTTGAAAGTGAGCCGAGCCGGCTCGGCTCGGTCAGAAAGTGAGCTTAGCTCGGCTCGGTTTGGCTCGCTTAGTAGCTCGACTCGGCTTAGCTCAAGTTATTTTACTTAAAATATTTTTTATTTCTATATACATATAATATATACAAAAAAATGATTATTATTTACATGTATTTAGGCTTGTGGTTTGATATCTATGACATATTTAAAGGTTGATTGCCGTTCTAATGAGCAAATATTGTATTTACTTGAAATATAAAACTTATTTTGCGTTGTTGAACGTGATTTTGGCTTGTAATGTATTAGGTTGAACTTATTTTGAATATGTTATTTTGAAGTATTGAATAATATTTTAAAATACTGAATTCTGAGAGTTATGTATTAATTTTTATTTTTAAAATCGAGCAAAACCAAGCCGAGCCCGAGCTTAGATTTTCAGCTCGGTTTCAAATCCGAGCCGAGCCAAGCCCGAGCTTGACCTAGCTCGGCTCGACTCAGCTCATATACAATAAGCCAATTTCATTTTTTAAATAAAATAAATTAGTAGTACTTGATTACACACTAAAGGTTAGAGATGTTCAAAAAGAGAACAGGCATGTTAATTTTTTAAAAGAAAAAGTTAGTCGTGTAATTAAAAAATGGTGAACTAAATATAGCATTTCTTTTATCGAAAATTATTTTTTATTATGGATAATTTCACATATATCTAAAAAAACTTGTATAATACCAAACATCTATCTATCTACTATATAAAAGAAACCAATTTTTGGACACGTGTCATTCATTGAAGGTATCATCAAATCTATACTTATCTTATATTAACTAAATAAATTAAAAATTGATATTAAATCTTATCATACTTTAATAAAATATTATTCTCAAATCTAAATTGTTAATTTAATATATTTTTAAAACAAATACTTCTCTTTCCTACTTATCTTATATTAAAAATATAAATAATAAATTAATATTAAATGTTATCTGAATTTATTAAAAATATAACTTTTTTTATTATTTGGTATACAAAATTATATTTATTCAACTCGTGTAAAACGCGGGGTTTTAAAAAAAAATTTATTATTTACTATTCAAAGTTACATGTATATAACCCGTGTAATACACGAAGTTTTTAAAGATATAACTTTTTATCATTTGCTATGTAAAATTAGATATATATTCAACACGTGTAATACACAGGGTTTTTTAAGGATATAATTTTTTTTATTATTTGGTAGATTTTTCAACCCGACTATACACGAGTTTTTTAAAGATACGACATTTTTAGTATTTTAAAATATACAAAATTAAATTTATTTAATCTGTGTAATACACATGATTTTTAAAGATATAACTATTTTTTAGATTTATTCAACACGTGTAATATACGGGGTTTTTAATGATGTAATTTTTTTATTATTTGGTAGATTTATTCAACTCGATTATATACACAGGTTTTTTAAAGATACGGCGTTTTTAGTATTTAGTATACAAAATTACATTTATTTAATCTGTGTAATACACATGGTTTTTAAAGATATAACTTTTTTTTTATTATTTGATATATAAAATTACATTTATTTAACCCGTACAATATACGGGTTCATAAAGATATAACTTTTTATTATTTAATATATAAAATTATATTTATTCAACCCGTTTTATACACGGAGTTCTAACCTAGTTTAAGAATAAAAAACCAATATCAAATATACACATTTAGAACACTTAAAATCCTGTATCTGTCCATTTCACTATATTGCAAATAATATTATGACCAATATATTTTTACACTTTATCAACCTATAAACTATTTGGCAAATGTGTTTATGTAATAAACATATAAAATAGTATATTCAATACTATGGTTCTCATTCTGTAAAAAGAAATTAATATAGGAAATTAACTTTTTTATAAACCAATGCTATACTTCTGCCTAAAAACTATTTGGCAAATGTGTTTATGTAATAAACATATAAAATAGTATATTCAATACTATGGTTCTCATTCTGTAAAAAGAAATTAATATAGGAAATTAACTTTTTTATAAACCAATGCTATACTTCTGCCTAAAAACTATTTGGCAAATGTGTTTATGTAATAAACATATAAAATAGTATATTCAATACTATGGTTCTCATTCTGTAAAAAGAAATTAATATAGGAAATTAACTTTTTTATAAACCAATGCTATACTTCTGCCTAAAAACTATTTGGCAAATGTGTTTATGTAATAAACATATAAAATAGTATATTCAATACTATGGTTCTCATTCTGTAAAAAGAAATTAATATAGGAAATTAACTTTTTTATAAACCAATGCTATACTTCTGCCTAAATTGCCATAATAGAGGAACCAACCCATGTGCTCCTACTTTGACCTAAACGAAATCAGTCTACATAACCTTACACATGGTTTTCTGATCGATTTTGACATCTTTGCAACCGGTTTTAACCCAACCCCTTAGACCAGTCGTTATGGGGGGACGGCCAAGGGACGGCGAGACACGGCGCCGTCCCGGAACACCGCCCTCTTGGCCCGTCCCCGTCTTCAACGGCTCCTTGCAGCCGTTGTCGACGTCCCCCTCCATCACACACAGACCTATACATACATACATACATATATATATATATATATATATATATATATATATATATATATATATATATATATATATATATATATATATATTTAGCCTCATCCCCCACCCCGTTGGTCCATCCCCTTTAGGCCCATCCTCACACCCGCTTTTGTGGCAGGGGACGTGGCGGCCCATCCTCCCCACACCATACCTTCCAGTCTTATTGGCTATTGCATTTCCTTTACATGCCACATGTAAATTTTTCACTTTTTAACCTTTTTTCATACGTTAGAAACTGATTTAGCCGTTTAACTTCTATAAAGTCACTATGCTCCCATATATTCGTTTCGTATGTCAAATAGTTTTCTTTTTAAGTTACCCATACCTCCAAATTCTTACTACTCAACAAACTAATCTTGGCCATGTGCCATGCATGATGCATCCCAAAGAAAGATAAAGTTATATTCAATCGGAGTTTGGTCATTTTCCTCCGTGCTACACGACGTGACTTTTATCGTTAGCGCCTTAACTCATTAGAAACTATGAAAGCGAATATCCCTGATTATACCAATACCCTAAACCTTAATAAAAAAAAACTTAACACGTTTAATTTTGATGATAAAATTTACATTCCATAAATTAGAAACATTTTTGTGCATAAGGTGTTATACCTTATGTTTTGGGGGGGTTTTAAAAAAAAAGTTGATTTTTTAACTTTAACCCAAAAGCTTTTATATTTTGCAATTTTAACCCACATAAATTGTTTTTTTTTTCACTTTTAACTCAAAAGTTTTTATTATTTTCAATTTAACCTCACAATACTTTTACCTTCAACTTTGGTCCCCTACGCTTTTCATCTTTCGCAAATTTTTGTTTTACGCTTCGTTCTAAATTTTGCGAGTTAAGACGACGCGACGTGTGGTTTAACATTTTTTTTTGTTTTGTTCAAAATTATGCGAGTTAACATGACGCAACATGCATGTGTGGTTCAATGTTTTACGTTTATTTTTTTCGTTTGATAAGTTCGTCGCAACGCACGGGTCCTGGATCGACTTAGTGTTGGTAGTCGCTAACAGTAATGTAACATTAGTGCTATTTGGTATAGTTTTACACTCCCACCGCAACGCGGGGAGCTTAAATCTAGTTATAAAACAAAACTAAAGTCTAGTTGCAATATGGAAAATCTAAAGTTTACTACACCCCATAAAAACTACACAAAAAGACAAAATAGGTATTATTCCAAATATATTTAAACGTTTGTAACTTTCAATACGACATACTTTAAAAAAATACCATAAAAACCCTTTTTCTGACATACTTTAAAAAAATACCACAGAAAACCCTTTTTCTCTTTATTATGTATATAGATATACTTTTTATATTTTTTTAAGTATAATTACGCCATAGATATAATTGTGTTGTTGTATATTTACACGGTGTTGATATGTGCCCAGGTCTAGATAACCGCGAATATAATTGTGTTGTTATACCATACCATTTATGCGGTGTTGATGCGTCAGGATCTGGATGATTGTGCTGATAATTATGTTAGGTAACCCCACCTTAGATTTCATAAATGTAACAACCCTCGGTAAAACCAACACCCTTATAATATTTCCGACACCCTATTATATTTTAGAATGTCCCAATATGTCTTTAATTACACCCCGTATGTGAAAACCGAGCCCAAATTATGTTATTGTTTATAAAAATAAAATAAAAATCTGAAATTAGAACTGAGGCGGGCCGCGTAAGATCCCACCTCAAGTTCATGCGGGCCGCGCGGACTCATAACACGCGATCGCACCAGAGGCCGACACGTGTCGTAATCGTGTCAAGCCTAGTGATGACCCAGCTAAGCTACTGCGTTGACCAAGGTTGACGCGGGCCGCGTAACCTTGGCCTGTATCTTATGCGGGCCGCGTGGAAACCCAATTTCACAACTATAAATAGCAGGCATCAGTTTTCAGTTTCCGTCGCTCATTCTCAAATCTCATTCACGAATTCTGAAATTATAGACATAATATTTTGGGTATTATACCCCTAATTAGCGAGGTTCTGCTCCATTGTAAGTATTATAACCCCAGTTTCGTAACAGTTACGCTGCCCGATTGATTTAGGGTTCCGTAACAACTGTCGTGGTTCTGCCCGACGTAGTTGTTGGAATGCCGTCTCGGGGAGGGTATCATTAATAATTTCAAAGGGTTATGGTACTAATCAATGTACATTTGTATAAATTATAGATTATAGCCAGGAAAACCTTACGAAAAGCCTAAGACAGCAATGTGAGTTTATCCTCTTTTTGTTAATGTTTTTGGTAATGTTTTACCAAACCTTAAATGTTTTTTCTATGAAAATTAGCAGTAATTGAGTCTTTGTAGTTATTCAATTACTGCCGGTATGTTGGGGTTTTGTATACAAAATTTTGTACTACTTGCGAGTAGTAAGTCGGGATGACAATGCGTTACCATTGGACAATGAGTTAGCCAATGGGTAATATGACCCACAAGTCAGGATTGATAGTACCAAATGGAGTAATTGTGTAGACATAAACAAAGTGATCACTCTCAATACTGTTCACTGTGACTTTAAACTTGATTAAATTGGGATTCACTCACCAGTATTTCCCGCTGACAAATATTTTTAAAACATGTTTCAGGTAACCCAATGTGACAGCCAATTAGTAAAAAGCCAGCTGGAGAGCACTGAAGGCTTGGGAAAATGTGGCTATAAAAGTTACCTAATAAACGATGTTTTAAATTTAAATAAAATAGGGTTTGTCCCTAATAATGTATTGTAATAAGAAACTTGGGTTTTACCCATGTGATTATTAATATGAAATGAGGTGGTTTTACTCTGATAAACATTTCCTAACTACGGTCCTGATGTAAATTCCGCTGCAAGACTAAATAAAACTGATACCACCAAACTCTGTGATCACGTCCGCCCGTTCCCGGGGATCAGGGATAGGGGGTTGTGACAGAAGGTGGTATCAAAGCCTAGCCACTGGTCTGAGCCAAAGAAGTGTTCTGCTGACACTTAAATTCTGAAATTTGTGTTAGGAAATTATGTAAATAAATGCATAACTGTAATTAGGTGTTATGTGTTATTTGACTATTTGTTAGTTTTCAGTATGAGTGATCAAGGACCAGCAAACGTGAATCGTCAGTTGTCTGAATCACCTAAGAATGAGGGTACATCATCCCAGCCTGCCCTTTCCGGGTATACTGCTGATCAGGAAGATGGAATATTTGCTTTTAGAGCTCAATCTGAAGAGCCATTTCCTACTAAGAAACGAGGATGGTTCAGTAAAGAAGCTTTTGCTCGTAGGAAGAGAATGCGAAAATTACATCAGCAAGGGGCTTTAGCAGCTATTAAGAGAGAGACAGATGCCCATACTCAAGATATGTTAAATAGAAGCCTAGCTAATTTTCATATCTTAGCTACGACTGCTGCTGACCCCGGTCTGGAACAACTAGTAGCCCCACAACCACAAAACCCAGAACACCCCATGGAGATAGAAAATCAGGAAAACCAGGTGGAGATGCATGATTTTAACCCAGAAGAAATCCCTAGGGTGCCTGCACCGAACCCACTAGACCCGAATTACGATCCCTGGTGGGACGATAATAGGGACTTTGTGCAACGTTACCCTGTTCAGGATTATCCACCCATACAGAACATAGAAGTTTACCCAGGTATGGACCCTTTAGATCCCTATTACCAAGATAACTACATTAGGGAAATTTTAGAGGATCCTTACCAATTTCAGGAATTGTCACCCCCATATCAGGAACCCGTACCCCAGATTCCAAACCCAGTCCGAGAACCTGCACCCCCAATGAGTGCAGAAAACGTTCAAGAACTTAGGACTTTCGGGGAGGAAATTTTAGAAAGTAGTGAAAGGATGCGTCAGGTGGGAGAGCGTCTCGTATGGAAATACGATGAGCGCAATATGGATTTTTGGATAAATCCATATCCGTGAATGTTTGAATGGAGGAAGCAGTAGTAATAATAATATAATATAATAAAAATAAAATAAAATATGTGTGTACGGATGCATATTACTATTTTATTTCTGTTGGTATTGTAATCTTTATTTCTGTACTAGTGTGTAATAGACGCATAAGTATATGAAAAGAGTATAGTAGCAATGATCTACGCTTTTGGAAAAACTGCGTGTCGTGTGATTAATTATAGTAAGATATTATTTGTGATGTTAATATGAGATAAATGTTTAAAACTCAGATGGCCGACCAAGGAAATCAAGTCAATTTGGATAATAACCCGGAAATCCAGAATGATAATATTCAGAATGATGATAATCTGAATAATGAGAACCCAAACAACAATAACAATGGAAACCAAGTGGATAATAGTGCTATCCAACACATAGTAGCACAGGAAATTATAGATGCTATGCCATTTATACTACAAACTGTTAAGGATGCTGATAATAAAAGTAAGCATAGCAGTAAGCGACCAAGTGAACCTGAACACAGTGTGAACAATGGACCGGTACTTCAAATGCCTATTCCTAAAAGAAGAAGAACCATGCCTTATGGTTGTTCTTATAAAGAATTCTGGTCTTGTAAACCAATGGAATTCTCAGGCAATGAAGGAGCCATTGCAACTTTACGCTGGATAGAGAAGACTGAGGCAGTCTTAAGGATAAGTAAGTGTGCTGAAGAAGATAGAATATTGTTTGCTTCTAATCTGTTTAAGAACGCAGCACTAGAATGGTGGAACACTATCCTCCAGACAAGAGGAAGTGATAGAACCTATAATATGGAATGGGAAGAATTTAAGAATAAGGTAGAAAGGAAATTATGCCCACCCAATGAGAAAAAACAGATAGCAAACAAATTCCTAAATCTTAGAATGACTGGTATAGATAGCAAAGGGTATACTAAGATATTCTTTGAATATGCTAGGATAGTACCAACCCTTGCATCACCAGAACCAGTGTTAATCTCTCGTTATATTTGGGGATTAATTGGAGAGATTAGACACATAGTCAATGCAGCTAGACCTCAAACCATAGAAGAAGCTGTAGAATTAACAAATACCTTGACTGATGAGTTAGTCCGTACTAGAGAAGAGGATCAGAGGAGGAACTTAACTCAAAGGCTTACACAAGAATTTCGTTCCGGAAATTATAATCGTAAGAATATGGGTTCTACCTCTGCAACATACTGCAAGGTCTGCAAGAAAAAGCATTCGGGAAAATGCTCCATTCTCTGCAATCATTGTAAGATGCCAGGACACAAGGAAGAAAATTGCAGGAAGAAAACCAGTAATGGATTATGCTACAACTGCGGAGAAAAAGGTCATATCAGGCCAAATTGTCCAAAATTAGCTCCAGCCACAGATAACAAGAATACCAAAAATGCTAGAGCATTTGTTCTGACTGCAGAAGAAGCCAAGATGATCCCAGATGTCATAGCTGGTACGTTTTTAGTTAATGATGTCTTTGCCAAAGTATTATTTGACTCTGGTGCTAACCAAAGTTTTATTAATACATCGTTTTGCAAATTTCTAAATAAATCATTAACTAAACTACCACATGAATGCGTAGTAGAAACAGCTAATGGAGAAACTGTTAGAATTTCTGAAATCTTGCAGGGAGCAAGAATAGAAATTTTAAATCAAAAATTTATTGCAAACCTGTATCCCATGAATTTGGCAGGATTTGATGTTGTTTTAGGAATGGATTGGTTAATAGCCAATAAAGCTAGTATTTTATGTGATCAAAAGTTAATTCAAGTAAATTCACCAAAAGGTAAAATGATCACAATTAAGGGAGATAAACCTTCTAGGTCTACTAAATTCATTTCTGTGATGAAAACTGCAAGTTGTATGAGAAAAGGTTCTATAGTGTATTTGATTTCTATAATCACTAACACTAAGGGAAAGGATTTAAAAGATATTCCAGTAGTATCTCAGTTTTCAGATGTCTTTCCAGAAGAATTACCAGGACTACCTCCAGATAGAGAAGTTGAATTCAGGATTCATCTAATACCAGGAATGTCACCAATTGCCAAAGCACCTTACCGTTTGGCACCTGCAGAAATGCAAGAATTGAAGAAACAATTAGATGAATTGTTGGAAAAAGGATTCATACAGCCAAGTTCGTCGCCATGGGGAGCGCCGATACTGTTCGTTAAAAAGAAGGACGGCTCAATGCGTATGTGCATTGACTACCGTGTATTAAACAAGGTCACGATTAAGAATCGGTACCCATTACCGAGAATCGATGATCTGTTTGATCAGCTACAAGGAGCTCGATTTTTCTCTAAAATCGATTTAAGGTCAGGATATCATCAATTAAAAGTACAGGAAGAGGATATTCCTAAAACTGCTTTTAGAACAAGGTATGGTCATTATGAATTTACTGTCATGCCATTTGGTTTAACCAATGCCCCAGCTGCATTTATGGACATGATGAACCGAATATGTAAGCCATATTTGGATAAATTCATAATTGTTTTTATAGATGATATTCTAATTTACTCTAAGAGTAAAGAAGATTATGCAAGACATTTGCACGCACTTTTAAGTCTGTTAAGAAAGGAAAAACTTTATGCTAAGTTTTCTAAGTGTGACTTTTGGTTAGAACATGTACAATTCCTTGGACACTTAGTCAATCATGAAGGAATTCATGTAGATCCAACAAAGATCGAAGCAATTACGAAATGGAAAACCCCTGAGTCACCAACCGAGGTTAGAAGTTTCTTAGGATTGGCCGGTTATTATAGAAGATTTATTAAAGATTTTTCTAGAATAGCCATTCCCTTAACTAAGTTAACTTGTAAATCTGTTAAGTTTGAATGGGGATTAAAACAAGAAGAAGCCTTTAGAATTCTTAAGCAAAGATTAACCCATACACCTATATTAGCATTACCAGAGGGAACTGAAGATTTTGTAGTCTATTGTGATGCTTCTAGATTAGGTTATGGATGTGTATTGATGCAACGCCAAAAGGTTATAGCTTACGCATCTAGACAACTTAAGAATCATGAAGAGAATTATTCAACCCATGATTTAGAGTTAGGAGCCATAATTTTTGCTCTTAAGATTTGGAGACATTACCTTTATGGTAGTAAGTTTACCATATTCACTGATCATAAGAGTTTAAGGTATGTTTTCGGGCAGAAAGAGTTGAATATGAGACAAAGACGCTAGATGGAATTTCTTAGTGACTATAACTGTGATATCCAGTATCATGAAGGAAAAGCAAATGTAGTGGCAGATGCTTTAAGTAGAAAATATCATGAAAAGCCAAGAAGGGTACGTTCTCTTAAATTAAAACTGCAAGTAGATTTAAATGATCTGATAAGAGAAGCACAATAATCAGTAATTAAGGATGATTCTGAAAAATTAAAAGGTATGTTAAAGGAATTAAAATAAGGAACAGATGGAATTTGGAGATTTCATGAAAAGAGAATGTGGATACCTAAATTAGGAAATCTTCGATATCGTATATTAGAAGAAGCCCATAAGTCTAAATATACGATGCATCCAGGAAGTGATAAAATGTACCAGGATTAAGGAAAAATTTCTGGTGGATAGGAATGAAGAAGGACATAACAGTCTATGTTTCTAAATGTTTAACTTGCTCACAAGTTAAAGCTGAACACCAGAAACCCTCAGGTTTGTTACAGCAATTAGAAATGCCAGTTTGGAAATGGAAATTAATAACAATGGATTTTGTTACCAAATTACCCAAAACTAGGAAAGGAAATGATACAATCTGGGTGATTGTAGATAGACTAACCAAGTCAGCTCATTTCTTACCAATGAAGGAAACAATTAGTATGGAACAATTATCTAAATTGTATGTAAATGAAATTGTTTCTTTACATGGTATTCCTTTATCAATTGTTTCTGACAGAGATAGTCGATTTACATCTCATTTTTGGTCAAGTTTCTAAAAGGCAATGGGAACCAAGATAAAACTAAGCACGGCTTATCATCCACAAACAGATGGACAAAGTGAAAGAACAATTAAGACAATGGAAGACATGCTTAGAGCTTGTGTAATTGACTTTGGAGGTAATTGGGACGATCACTTACCTTTAATAGAATTTTCTTATAATAATAGTTATCACACAAGTATCAATGCTGCACCATTTGAAGCACTTTATGGACGAAAGTGTCGAACCCCAGTCTGTTGGGCAGAAATTGGGGAAAAGCAACTATCTGGACCTGAAATAGTGCAGGAAACAACCGACAAAATTTTTCAAGTCAAGGAACGACTGAAAGCAGCACGTGATCGACAAAAGAGTTATGCTGATAACCGATGCAAACCATTGGAATTTCAAGTAGGAGATAGAGTATTGTTGAAAGTCTCTTCTTGGAAAGGAGTAGTAAGATTCATCAAACGGGGAAAGCTAAGTCCCAGGTATGTTGGACCTTTTAAGATTATTAGAAGAATAGGACCTGTAGCCTATCAGCTACAACTGCCAGAGGAAATGGCAGGAATACATGATGTATTTCATGTATCAAATCTTAAAAAGTGTTTAGCTGATGAATCATTGATAGTGCCTCTTAAGGATATAGAGGTAAATAAACAACTCAAGTTTGTAGAAAGACCTCTACAAATTGAAGACAGGAAAATCAAGAATCTCAAACATAAAAGATTAGTTCTGGTCAAAGTGAAATGGGACTCCAAAAGAGGACCTAAGTACACATGGGAACTCGAATCAGAAATGAAAAGGAAATATCCGCACTTGTTTCAGTAGATCTCGAGGACGAGCTCTAAAACAAGGTGGGGAGAATGTAACAACCCTCGGTAAAACCAACACCCTTATAATATTTCCGACACCCTATTATATTTTAGAATGTCCCAATATGTCTTTAATTACACCCCGTATGTGAAAACCGAGCCCAAATTATGTTATTGTTTATAAAAATAAAATAAAAATCTGAAATTAGAACTGAGGCGGGCCGCGTAAGATCCCACCTCAAGTTCATGCGGGCCGCGCGGACTCATAACACGTGATCGCACCAGAGGCCGACACGTGTCGTAATCGTGTCAAGCCTAGTGATGACCCAGCTAAGCTACTGCGTTGACCAAGGTTGACGCGGGCCGCGTAACCTTGGCCTGTATCTTATGCGGGCCGCGTGGAAACCCAATTTCACAACTATAAATAGCAGGCATCAGTTTTCAGTTTCCGTCGCTCATTCTCAAATCTCATTCACGAATTCTGAAATTATAGACATAATATTTTGGGTATTATACCCCTAATTAGCGAGGTTCTGCTCCATTGTAAGTATTATAACCCCAGTTTCGTAACAGTTACGCTGCCCGAATGATTTAGGGTTCCATAACAACTGTCGTGGTTCTGCCCGACGTAGTTGTTGGAATGCCGTCTCGGGGAGGGTATCATTAATAATTTCAAAGGGTTATGGTACTAATCAATGTACATTTGTATAAATTATAGATTATAGCCAGGAAAACCTTACGAAAAGCCTAAGACAGCAATGTGAGTTTATCCTCTTTTTGTTAATGTTTTTGGTAATGTTTTACCAAACCTTAAATGTTTTTCTATGAAAATTAGCAGTAATTGAGTCTTTGTAGTTATTCAATTACTGCCGGTATGTTGGGGTTTTGTATACAAAATTTTGTACTACTTGCGAGTAGTAAGTCGGGATGACAATGCGTTACCATTGGACAATGAGTTAGCCAATGGGTAATATGACCCACAAGTCAGGATTGATAGTACCAAATGGAGTAATTGTGTAGACATAAACAAAGTGATCACTCTCAATACTGTTCACTGTGACTTTAAACTTGATTAAATTGGGATTCACTCACCAGTATTTCCCGCTGACAAATATTTTTAAAACATGTTTCAGGTAACCCAATGTGACAGCCAATTAGTAAAAAGCCAGCTGGAGAGCACTGAAGGCTTGGGAAAATGTGGCTATAAAAGTTACCTAATAAACGATGTTTTAAATTTAAATAAAATAGGGTTTGTCCCTAATAATGTATTGTAATAAGAAACTTGGGTTTTACCCATGTGATTATTAATATGAAATGAGGTGGTTTTACTCTGATAAAAATTTCCTAACTACGGTCCTGATGTAAATTCCGCTGCAAGACTAAATAAAACTGATACCACCAAACTCTGTGATCACGTCCGCCCGTTCCCGGGGATCAGGGATCGGGGGTTGTGACAATAAACTATTTCAGACTTGGCGTATATCAGCACTATATATAAAAATTATTTGAGTTTAAGAAAATTGGTGGAATTAGTAAATTGACTCAACTATCCTTACCCATCAAAAATCTGATGTATCACGTGTCGTCTTCTCATTGTTTTCTACGCTTTTTAAGTTAAAAACATTGTGTACTGTAACCAACACCCGTTATTCTATATAGTCTTAGGGTTCTTGCCTGTCTTTTTACTCTTTTTTATCCCTCTACGCGCCATCAAATCCTAGTTAGTTGAAGGCTCTCTTTCCCCATCGTCTCTCTTGTGTGACAACTTTCTTTCTCTTTTTTCCTCTAACGTCCTGTCCCAATGGAACTTGTACACATATATAGATTTGATTTTATATATTTTTCTCATGTGTCCGCAACTGTTGTTTTTATCACCTTGATGTTAAAAATGTGTTTTTGAACGGTTATCATATTGAGATCGTTTATGATCATTATACTTTGTCTGTGTGAATGGTTTTGTGTCTTTGATAACACTTGTATACCATTTACCATCTGATTTTGCCTTGTAATCTTGTTATTAGGGTTTTGTAAGCTAGATTTTCTTTATAATCGTAACTTTAAATAGTAAAAAAATGACATCAAGAGGTGATGGACGTTAGCAAGGATCAAGTAGTTACTATTCATCACCAACAATCTATTATAATAAAAATAAAAATAATAAAGGAGATATGAAGATTTTTTATTATAATAATTTACAATAAATTTAGCGAGTGGAGTCTACATTGATCGTTTGTCGTGATTAATATTTTATTGTCTCTTAGATTTGCCTTCTCTATAGTGTTTCCGAAACACTGTGTTTGGTTCATGATCAAATAAATTAGATGCAACTTGAAAATATGTAACTACAAATATTTATTTATGTTATCAACATATAATTTAAATAAAGATAATAATATAAATAATGTTTTTTTTGACTAATTATAACTAGAGTTTTCGATTATGTTACAAGCAGTTTTTAACATAAAGCAATTAAAAAATGTTTATGAGGGGATTGATTTTGAAATTCAGTTAATCATCATCATCATACTCAGTAATAGCCTTAGTTCCATGTTGAAATATGTTTCGGATATGATCAACAAGATAAGAAACCGGGCATGGCAATACCCGAGTTGGCTATTTAATTAGGTTTTGGCAAGGAAGTGATCAGTTTTTTTTGGGTTCTAGTTCCAGGTTTTTTGAGTTTTGAGGGGTTCGAGTTAGGGTATAGCTGGGATTGAGCCAGTTTCAAATCATAAGGTATGGAATTCTATATATACCCAATGGGTAAGATCGTGTATGAAACCAGGTCAAGTATGACTAGGTTTATTAATATCCGATTTCTATTTTTTTAAAGTAAAGTTTAATACTTGTTTATTATTTTTTTTCTCACACGCTATCAATCACTAATAAGACTAAGGTGTAGTGTTTGATGTGTAGGAATGAAGTTTAATACCTTTTTTTTCTCACACACTATCGATCACTAAGACTAAGGTAGTGTTTGATGTGTAGGAATGAAGTTTAATACCTTTTTTTTCTCACACACTATCGATCACTAAGACTAAGGTAGTGTTTGATATGACAGGACTGAGAGGCGGAATGGAATCGGTCGATGGCATACAACATTCTGCCCATCCTTTGTCCCCCCTATGAATGAATTAATAGTAGTGACTGATTTTCAAATGCTTAATCTTCGGCCCAACATTCATTCAGCCCAACATTCAGCCCCACAATATTTTTTAGTCCAACTGGTTATAATTTTTATTGGCCGAAAAATCAAATTTAATCTCTTGATTAACCTTACTAAATTAATACTCTCTTCAGTGTCAAACGATTTAAGTAATTTTTATATTAAATCTATATATATTGTTTTAACCTACCTTGACACCCATCTTTGTAATACAACAAAATTTTCACACAAAATTTAATAGAAAATTCCCAAAATTGTAAATAGATCTTTAAACCAATATTTTTCATTTTATTATTTTATATAATTATTTGATAAATATCAAATTAAAGTACATAATTTCATCATTCAACTGTTTCAAAATTAGATCAACATTTTCTGTTAATAGTTATTATATGTCCGAGTATTTTAGAAAGCGATAATAAACGTGACTTTATCTCGCAATTTTGGACTAGATTTTTAAGATTAAATGTGATACTAGTGGCAACTTTAGGGTGAGATAAACCTTAAGGACCAATAGGCCTTGAGTTAGATTGGGGTTTTTTTTCCAGATTATTGGGTTTACGCTGGTGACACGATGATACTTCAGTGGTCCGTCAGTAATTCAAATTTGCAATAAACATTGGATTTAGAGTGACAAAAAGTGTGACAATAACCCAATGCTTCCACTAAACGTTTACGACCTTACCCTGGCTTCGGGTTGATAATTGTATTTATAGGTGAAGACTGATACATATTTATGATTGAGTAGTCGACACCTCCACAATGCACCTCGGGTGCATGGTCACAGATGTCAGGTTGTGTTTAGTGTTGTTTTCACTATAGAGAATACACTAACATCTATATATTTATCAACTGTTATCATGAAATCAGCCACAATTGTGGCAAGGTACATTAATAAGGATCCACTAGTTTCAAGGTTTGAATTCTTAACGACGGGGATGTCCGATCATTGTGTACTTTTGTTCAAACCCCTCATAGGTCCGAACGTTGTGATGTTAGGATCATTTGATAGGTTTGGATGTTTTGACATTAGGATCATTTGATAGCTCATAGTGTTTTTGTGTCCCTTTGGGGACATCTCATAAAGTTGGAACGATGAAGAGAATATTAGTGTGTCCCTTGCACAAGGATGACACATACAAATCGATAAATGGTAAAACAAACTTAGGTTCGAATATTATATATTGGTGTCTATATACATATATAGACAATATATAAAGGAATAAGAAGCAATTCATAAAAGGAGAATACATATAGGGCGGATGTAGGCCACTTTTGCGGGTTTCCATGAACTCATTCGGTTAGAAAAAAATAGAAAAAATTAGTTAGAACCTTGTATGATTTGGGAAAAAAAAGTGAGAATTATTGAGAATCTATCAAAAGGAACCGAGTGAAAAAAGTTTTTAGATCCGTCAGTGAATGCTTAACAAAACACAATGCACAAATGGTCGAGAGAACCTTGGTTTATTGTAAATTCTCACATCTTTGGAGTTTGTTTCCCTTCCGAGCATTTGTATAAATTCAATTCTTCACGTTGACTTAACTTTATTTTTTTTAATAATGATATTGAGGTCACGGGTCGGGATTGTGACAACTGCGTTCTGTAATCAATGTACGATGTAAAATGATGATGACTATTAATAAAATTGGAGTTACTATATGTGTTTTGGTGTTATTATGTGTGTATTTGTGTTTTATGATATTTTCAATTCGATTCGATTCCGATTGCAAGCTTTAAATCACGTTCTGGAAGGTTATACGCAAACTGGTGCGTAAACGCAGTCAGTATAACACGACAAACACTCCGGAATAGTGACATAGGCTTCACATACCTTAAATAACCTTCACATAACTTAGAAATAAGTTTTGAATGGTTTGGTGTGTTGAAATCAACTTTGTTCGATCGCAGGGACTAATTGTGTCAAACTGCGAAACTATGCCGATTTGAACTGTAACGAACATTCCGTAATATGACCATAAGTTAAACATACCCTAAATATCCTTTACATAGCTTAGAAATAGGCTTTGAGGGGTTCGGTGTGCTAAAATAAACTTTATGCTCATTCAGGGACTAAAAGCGTTAAAAAGTTCACAAGTTTGCATTTTCGCGCATATCTTACGTTCTGAATATATCCGGACCTCCAAAAATTTATGTAAGCATTAAAATATTTTATTTTAGTGTTTGGCATAAGAAAATTCCATTCGTCGCTTAATTTGGATCGTTTTTGCGTTCGTTACAACTTCCGTCGTAATTAACCGAACAATGCAACCGTACGACCAAACGAACCGACATCCGAGATATTTTTTAGCACATTTTAAGTTCCCTATACTTTAACTTCATTTTAGATCTTTTAAATGGGGTTAACGGGGCTTAAACGTTTCAAAAATGCATCAAATAACAAGTTTGGGGCTTCAGGGGCCTGTTCTGCCATTTATGAAAGTATCAGACCTGCAAGGTCCTTACGGACCGTATGGTTCTGGGTCTTACGGTCCGTAAGCATGTGCCAGAACATCAGAAAGCTGTTTCCAGCCAATTCCAACTCATTTCTCTCTTGCACATGGTATTTCAAGATACTAGGGACTCCAATGGTTTTATAAAACCATGGGCTTGATGTGTACGGATTAGATCAAAGCTCGGTTTACGATAAACGATCTTAACGGTTCAAGGAAATCTATAAATACCCCCATGATCACAACTCCAAAACCCACAATTTGAAATCTGGTTTATGCTCTCTAAGTGGAAGTATATGCTTCCTACCTGAGAGAAAATCGGAATCAAATCTTGCGGGGACTTTCTGTAAGTATTCTTTCGTTTTAGCGTTAAAGTCAAACTGCGTTTGACTTTCTGCATTGACCAGTTTATGGTCAATGTGAAGTTCGTTTGAACTTCATAACGTGAGCGTAATCACGATGGTTATAGTCCCTAGTGACTATATCTACTGATTACCACGTTATCTAGGCTCAGTGACGAGTCGTAGTTTCAGCCAAAATGCGTATTCTTGCGTATTTTGTAACCAAACTTCACTTAGGTATCAAAACCGTTTGTTTTGATACCAAACTTGTTTTCTAACTGTGAGTACATAGTTCCCCTATTTTACTGTTTTCAATTGTTTTGGGGTGATTCATATGTACAAAATGTTTTCAAGGTTTAAACGATGATTTCAAAAACGAATAGAACGATTTATACTAAACTAATAACGATTTCGACAATGTGAACGAACTTGTTGGTTGTAGTTACATGACGAATGACATTTATTAATTTTGGCCGAACCGACCAGTATTAGGTTATGGTACCATAGGATCCGACAAATCCCGTTATTGCACTATACCCATGGTTATGTGTGGGTGTTGTGGGTAACGACTGAATCTGTAATTATTAACTTACCCTTTGGGGGTTTGTTAATACGAGAAGCGAGGAACGAGGTAGTCGAGTCACGAAGGTTTGAATGTTATTAGCGAGACGACCATATATATAATTTTTCGCAATTAAAACGAGGATGATTTGGAAACGATTTGAAAACGATTTGGAAACGATGTTAAACGATTTGGGTAAATGATTGGTTTTTGGTTAGTGTATAGATAACGAGAGGGGTGTAATATGGTGAAAACATGGTAGATACGCCGCTGGTACTTCTTATATATAAGTGTTTTCAACATATTACATACCGTGGCGTTATTTAGTCACTTGGGTAAACGATATTGAAAAGATGACACACAACGATGTTTTCGAAATGATATACGAGTTTATTAACGAGTTTATACGAGATGTTTTACAAGATGGTTTTCTAAAACAAAAAGCTTTTGGGTTAAGTATCATGGCTACGAAATTTTATAAATTATAACCATCTTGATTTGAGTTGGTTAATCATGTTGCAATATTATACACTTTTTAAAAGAACAAGGTTTTAGAGGTATTGCAATATATGTAAACAAGCCATGATTCCGATACTCTTATAAAACCTATGTACTCGCCAGCATTTCTTTGCTGACTTTGTTTTTACATATGTTTCAGGTGTTGTTGCTTGATTGACGTTCTAGGATGCATGCGTCACGTAGGATCTAGACGAGGCCTTAGTGACATAAAACGATGATAGTTGATATAAGACTTGTTTATTATGTGTTAAAACAATGTTAATGCTTAATATTATCAATAAAACGAAACACTTTTTGTATCCATGGTTATGAAACGATAATTCTGTTAAAACACTCCCCGACATTTCCGCCACGCTTTGTTGTTTTACGTGGTCGGGGTGTGACAGAGATTTAGAGAAAACGGTAGAAAGTGTGAGAACGATGAGAACGCTTATTGATCGTCTGATCAAAACAATCTATGGACTAGATTGGCGCGGTGGCGTTTTCGTAAATAACATCAATTTTATTACCTGGACGCGCTTCATTAAGGGTAAAAGGGTCTTTTGACTTCTCCACACAAAACACCATACTGATGAATAAAACGCCAAAAACAAAAATCACAAACCCTTCTAAGTAAAACGCCATTAGATATAAAACGCCAAACTTAATTATAGTAAAATCCCGCCTAAAAAAACCGCCAAAAAAAATCCTATATATACAACATCTCAGACCTTCAATTAAAAACACACACACAAACCCAAACGCCATTATTTATATATCCCATTCGCCTTATAAACGCCAAAAAACCCAAACATCAAACATCAAATTCAGTTTTTGTCTGTAAGATTTCGCTAAATGAAATGGACAAAATCATTAAGTAAGGATATTGACCATTTCATTAAGTAAAATCTTATTGACTGATCCTCAACTTCCATCCAATTTATAACGCCAAAACATACAAAAACATTATTGAGCTTTGTTGTCAATAAAGTTTAGCTGTATGGGGTGGACAACATTGTCAGTTATCTTTCTTAACAGAGGATTAACAATGTTGTCCATCTCATACAGCAAAACATTATTGATTTTAGCATGATCAAATTCTGAGGTTTAAGATGCTCTTATTTCGTGGCGTTCTATTTATCGGTAAAACGCCAAAAAAGTTAAAAAAATCAAACATCGTTCATTGTAAAAATTCAAGATTGTTGCATGAAAGGGTCTAAACTCAATAACATTTTGCTGCATGAGATAAACAAATCTTCAAGAAAAAGATGCTGATGTCAGATTGTGTGCTTCCAAACAGCCACACAAAAAACTACTTGAAAAACAAAAAAAAACAAAATGAATCATACAAAAGTAGAACAGCCAAAATGTCACACCCCCAAAATCCACCTGCGGAGTATCACCGCTTGGAGGCGTGATTGACCAGGATCAAGCCACCAATCATATTGAACAAGCATGTAAGTAATTATAAAATCCAACACAATACAATTGGTGTCCAAACAAAACATAGTTTAAGTTGCAAGAGGAAGCATAATGTTTAAAACCAAAACATAAGTTTAAACGTTTCAATGTTTAACATGGCACACAGCTGTCCATGTCCCACAACGACTCTTCCCCATGCAAGCTCCAGCTAAGTACCTAATGACCTGCAAAGCATGTAGTAACGAGTCAACAACAAAGTTGAGCGAGTTCACAATTGGGTGTTTGTTTTAAGTTGTTCCAAAAACAGTTTCCTTTAACTGGCATCCCTGCCGTGGGGGTTACCCCATAGTTGAAAACGTGTTTTGTTTAATCCCGTTTACTCTGGCTATCCAGCCATGGGGGCTACCCCGTGTTTATACTACTAGACTCGTTACCATATCGACCACTGACTTTAGTCATGTTTATGTGCCCTTAGCGTTAATGTCTATCATCATTGACGTGCCCAGATCCATTAGTTCACGCCCGTCCTCTGTGGCACGGTGTGAGGCTTGTCAGACCTAAATAGCGCTATCTAACTAATGACCCGCTCGCCATTGGCCCGGCGATTAAGTCGATATAAAAATGAGGGACTTCGTGATAGAGTTTTGGTCTAGTGAAATTTAAATTGTCCAAGAGGACGAGGAATTACATTCCTTAACCCATACTGTCCTACCCAAGGAGGACGAGGAATCCATATTCCTTAACCCATTCCCAACCCCTGGGAATCCCATGCCTTGTAGAAAGTGTGAACTCACCTTAGGTTAGCTCGGCAGATAAACGAAAGGTCAATCGAGCTGATAGAGGTGAACCACGTCCTAACATGGTTACCATACAAGTCAGGTCTAGGTTTCAAGTAGTGCACGTATGTTTACACAGAGATAGCAAGTTACGAACACATTGTATACACGATGTAACAACCCTCGGTAAAACCGACACCCTTATAATATTTCCGACACCCTATTATATCTTAAAATATTCTAACATGTCTTATAATACACCCCGTATGTGAAAACCGAACCCAAAATATGTTATAGTTTATAAAATAAATTAAAACTCTGAAAATGTAAGTTGAGGCGGGCCGCGAAAGACCTCACCTCAATCTTACGCGGGCCGCGCGGACTCATGAAACGCGGATACACCAGAGGCCGACACGTGTCGACATCGTGGCGGACCTACTAGCTGACCCAGCTAAGCTATTATGTTGACTGGTGTTGACGCGGGCCGCGTAAGGCTTAGCCTTACCTTACGCGGGCCGCCTGAAAGTCAGAATCAGACCATATAAATAGATGGCATCAGTTTACGTTTTCCGTCGCTCGTTCACATTTCTCAATATCGAATTCTGAAAGTTATAAGCATTATAGTCGGGTACTATACCCCTAATTAGCGAGGTTCTGCTCCGTTGTAAGTATTATAACCCCAGTTTCATAATAGTTACGCTGCCCGATTGATTTAGGGTTCCGTAACAACTGTCGTGGTTCTGCCCGACGTAGTTGTTGGAATGCCGTCTCGAGGAGGGTATTATTAATAATTTCAAAGGGTTATGATACTAACCAATGTACATTTGTATAAATTATAGATTATACCCAGGAAACCCTTACGAAAAGCCTAAGACAGCAATGTGAGTTTATCCTCTTTTTGATAATCTTTTTGGTAATGTTTTACCAAACCTTAAATGTTTTACTATGAAATTTAGCAGTGATTGAGTCTTTGTGGTTATTCAATTACTACCGGTATGTTGGGGTTTTGTATACAAAATTTTGTACTACTTGCGAGTAGTAAGTCGGGATGACAATACGTTACCATTGGACAATGAGTTAGCCAATGGGTAATATGACCCACAAGTCAGGATTGATAGTACCAAATGGAGTAATTGCGTAGACATAAACAATGTGATCGCTCTCAATACTGTTCACTGTGACTTTAAACTTGATTAAATTGTGATTCACTCACCAGTATTTCCCGCTGACAAATATTTTTAAAACATGTTTCAGCTAACCCAATGTGAAAGCCAATTAGTAGAAAGCTAGCTGGAGAGCACTAAAGGCTTGGGGATAATGTGGCTATAAAAGTTACCTAAGAAACGATGTTTTAAATTTAATAAAATAGGGTGTGTCCCTATAAATGTATTGTAATAAGAAACTTGGGTTTTACCCATGTAATTATTAATATTAAATGAGGTGGTTTACTCTGATAAACATTTCCTAACTACGGTCCTGATGTAAATTCCGCTGCGAGATTAAATAACCCTGATACCACCAAACTCTGTGATCGCGTCCGCCCGTTCCCGGGGATCAGGAATCGGGGGTTGCGACAAACGACATACACGTAAGCAATATCAGACAAGTAAATAACAAAGCCCAGTATGAATAGCCGGCCCAACCTATTGTGCGATCAGCACAACTTGTGCGATCAGCACAACTTGTGCGATCCACAATGGGTTGTGCGATCAGCCATAAACCCGACCCAAATAACATAAACAGTCCAACATGCATACGGCCCAACAAATTAAACAGTTTAATAACCTTGTGCGGTCCAGTTCAGCTTGTGCGACTGAACTAGACTTGTGCGATTGAGTTTGGGCTTCAAGGCCCAACAGTAATGCAGTTTATGTTGATTGTGTGAGGCCCAAGCCTTGTGCGATCGGCACCTTCTTGTGCGATCCACAGGTCTTGTGCGATCATGCATACCTTAGTTGTACACTGTGTTCTAACCTATTGTACATCAGTCTATCTTGTGTGACTGCCTTGTGCGATCAGATCAGATCTTGTACGATCTGATCTTGTGTGACCAAGGAGTCTTGTGCGATCAGTTATGATTTCTGAATTTCATGCAATCAGTTTTATTGTTTCCATTTATGTAGTTATCAATCAATAACTAACAGTTTCTAAACCAAACAATAATCGATCAAAACAAGCTTATTCCAACCAATTCCTCATGAACCCTAATTATGAATAACACATGAACAATAATCATAACACTTAAACATCTCAATCATGGTTCACGATCTAATCACTAGCATACACCCTATCATGACAACTCAATAAATCATCCTAACGTAAACATATCACAGCCGACTCGGTTTTCATTCATCATTAACAAATCCAATCCATACTAACACAACCAAACCATTCGGATCCGAATAGAATACATATATGGCTGATTACATTCATTCATGATTAATCACATATCGTTCATAAATCAATATATATACTTCACAATATTATCTAACAACAATAACCATGAATTACTAACCGGTTAGAAGGTAGAATGAAGAGCAAGAAAACTTCGAGAGATGGAGATGTTGTTGCCGTCGGGTTCAAGAGGAGTTCAAGAGAGAGTAGGGTTTTGTAAACTTTGTGTGATTAGGTAAAGTGTGGGATTTATACTAACACCCTATGTGTTATTCGAGCTAAGGGGAGTGGGCCGAACCCTTCATGGGCTGCCCTTATGGTTCGAGTACAAAAATGTGGCCCGAATGGGCTTGTGCGATCGGGTTGTGTTGTGCGTTTGGGCTCGTTTATATACATACATTCGTTACACATAAACACATATCAAACATAACATTCCATTAAGACCTCATATAACGTAATCACATATTGTTCAAACAAGTTACATCAAAGTACAAAGAAGGTTCTAAAATACGAGTTGTCACACAAAATGCTTGTTTAAACGATATCATCCCGTTAAACGCCCCCAAAAATTCAAAAAAGAAGAAAGAGACTGGTAACAGTGAAGATTTTGAAGATCAATTGTTTATGTATTTTTTTTATTTTCCTTTTCAGATAATTGTTATATAATAAAACGCCATATATGATAAAAACGCCAAAACAGCCAAAATGCTTGTTTAAACGATATCATCCCGTTAAACGCCCCCAAAAACTCCAAAACTATAATAAAATTACTTTGAAAAAGTATTATAAAAAACCAAATATATATATATATATATAAAGCAAATTTGAAAATGTAACTATAAACAGTAAATACAAATCAGTAATACAGAAGATGGGAAAAATCTATACTATAATAATAAAAGAAACCATTTTTAGGACACTTGTCATCATATTAAGCCATGCCTTATGGATAATTATTATTTTAATTTAATCTTTTCTAATTAATTATAGATAACCCTCATACTAAATATTATTTAGTAAATTGTCATTTTAGTCACTGAGTTATTGTCCAAATTGTCATTTTAGTACAAATAGTTTTTTTCTCCTCTAGGTCCCTGACTTTTCCTTTTTATTGCCATTTTGATCACATTGCCTAACTTAGTCTAAAACCAGGTTATAATTAGGGGTATTTTTGGCATTAAATTATTATGAGTCTTATAAATTATGTTGTAAACTACCTCTGGTTACCACTACACAACAGTTATGCCAAAAATACCCCCAATTATAACCAGATTTTTAGACTAAATTAGACAATGTGATCAAAATGGCAAGAAAATGCACAAGTCAGGGACCCAGATGAGAAAAAAAAACTATTTGGACTAAAATGACAATTTGAACCAAACCTCAGGGACTAAAATGACAATTTACTCTTTAGTTTAATATCTTATAGATAATTATTATTTAGTTTAATCTCTTCTAATTAATTATAGATAACTCTCATACTAAATTTTATTTTGTTTAATCTCTTCTACTTAACTATAGATAATTATTATTTAGTTTAAATTTAATGTATATTTCTCATTTATAATATTATATTATTTATTTGAATCTCTGTATCATATGACAGACACCTACTTTTTATTTGTAATATAAAAATTTACTCTTATTTTTTCGATAATGTAATTATCTCTAATAAACTTTTATCATAGTATATATACAATGCTAGACATAAAATCAAAATTTTTTTTGCTTGACATCAATAACTTAAGAAATAATATAATTAAATGTATAATATGCACTTTTTAATAAAATAATCCCAAACAAAATTACAAATATAAAATCATTGATTTTACTAATAATAACAAAGTCTTAATTTTTTAAATTAGATTTATTATGGATTTTTTTAAATATAATATATATATTGTATCACTCAAATGGCTGTTTATTTACTTTTTAAATAACATATTTGACCACTGTATCTTCTTTTCAATAATCATCTTCGCAATCACTATATCTATTACGTACCAAGTATATCCATTAGTTTTTTTAAATATAATATTCTTATTTTTTGGTATATATTTATTCAAGCCGTGTAATACACGAGGGTTTTTAAAGATATAATTTTTTAATTATTTATTAAACAATATTACATTTATTCAACCCGTGTAATACACGTGCTTTTAAAGATATAATTTTTTTAATATTTGGTATATAAAATTACATTTATTCAACCCGTGCAATATGGTTCATATAGATATAACTTCTTATTATTTAATATATAAAATTACATTTATTCAACCGTGCAATAAAAGAGATTTTTAAAGATATAATGTTTTATTATTTAGTCTATAAAATTCATTTATTTAACCCGTGTAATACACGGGGTTATAACCTAGTTTATTATATTAGAATCTAAAACGCCAAACTTGAAAGATGAGACATGTTACAGACTTCAGAGATAAAAGCTTATCAAAACAATAATTACAAACAGTAACTGAAAAGACGAATACTTTATTATAATAATGCACCGCCTAACCTAGGAGCCAAAAATACATCCTATAAAATGATACGTCTCAGCAACTACCATTTGATCAAACAAAAAAAAATCAAAAGCCAAGACTACTAAATACAACTCACTGTAAAACGCAAAAAAAAAAAAAATCAAAGATAGCTAATATGCTTTCTTGGATATTCAGAATTGTTTTTCGGGAAGTTTCACTGAATGAATTGTTATCAGAGGGGAGTAACTCAGAAATATTTTGTTGCATGAGATGGACAAAAATTCAAGAAAAAAATGCTGATGACAGTCATATGGCATTTTATATTTTTTGTTCTTGAAGAAGGTTTGGATGAGGAAAAGAGATCAATGATACTGAAGAGTGAGATGATTAGAAAGATGAAGATCAACATGAAGAAAAAGCGAAAAACCCACCCACACGTCATAGATTTATGTCCTCAAACATCCACAAAAAAAGCCACTTCAACAGAAGCACAGGCAAAAAATTCAAACCGATGGGTTTGTTAAGTTTTACATAAAACGCCAAGTTTTTTTGTGACAGTTCTTCTACTATTAAAGAACAGAGAGACTGATGACAGTGAAGATTGTGAAGAGAGATCCGATTAGGATTTTTAATTTATTTTCTTCGCTTGTATTTTTTTTTTACTGTGGCTGAAATATAATCTAACAACTGAAAAACGCCAAGATACCACAAACGCCAAAATGTTTATAAAAAATAATAAAACAATGGGCCATTTTTTTAAACGCCTTGAAAAACGCCATTCAGATAGATTTCCTGACCACCCTTGGTTCCAATGGCATACGATTTGAATAAACACCATAAACGCCATAAACGGCATAAACGCCATAAACGCCAAAATGTTAATAAGCTTTTCCATTAAACGCCATTAATTATTGAATTTGATTAACGCCAGAAATCTTAAATCACAAAAAATAAAACAATATTGGAAAAAGCGGAACTGGAAAAACAGAAGATAAAAGGACAAAAAAGCCCATCCGCCCTTCCCTATGCCGCGTGACACGTATTAGGTCAGGATGCGTTCTCACCGTTCTCACACTTTTGAGCTTTTTCTCCAGAACCCATTTCTTGAGGTCACACTCCCGTTATGTACCTGCACCCATTATATCATTATGAGCATAAATAATATCTATCTTTCTTGATATACCTTTCATAGTTCTTTTGAAACTTAAAAGGACTTTGAAAACATATATAAACATGACATATATAAGGAATCTATATGTTCCCTTCCAAATAATTTTGAACCTCTCTTAAATTTTTTTCCCTAGAGGTATTAGAATATATTAAAACATTTTAGGCCTCTAGGTATATAAAGAAATTCGGTTCATAACGAGTTGGATCGGGTCGGGTCATGTAAAACAAAAGAACATTAAACTAATATTTATATAATCATCAAAAAAAAAATGTCAAACGTCATTACAAACATATTTAAAATTGTGCCCTACGAGTTTTCATTTTTTTTAAATCTATCCAAAACATCATTTAGAGATACTTTCTTAAGAGTATCCACATCAACGAATTTGGAAGATGATTCAACCTCTTTGCTCTTGAGAAATCCGTCATAATTTCCCTACTCATGGTTCTCAACTTCCTATCAAATACAAAACAACATAACCATTTAAAACAACACTATACACTTAAAGTCTTAAACAATCATCAACCGTATTTCATAATTTTCAAGCCCTAGTTTTAACTATTGATTACTTGTAACTAAACATTTAAACAAACAAAACTTTAACTAAACCAACAAAATCACCCTATTAAAAGTCAAGAACAACCTAAAAAACATCAAACCACATAAAATTTCAAACCCTTTTAACATCTTTATTTCTCCTAAAATATCACATAAAACAACAAAAAGAACATAAATAAACGAATCATACCCGTGTGTTTTCAATGTCCGGTGATTGCAGATGGTTTCGTGGCCGGAATCAAGCTTTTCCAGCGAAAAGGGGGTTGCGTCGCTGATGATGTTTGCATTCGCTGGGGGATCAGAGCGAGCGAGAGCCATGAATTGGAAATGGCGGTCGGGTTGGGTTATTTTATTTACTTCAAATTTGATTGGGTTTGTTTTAGGCTTGGGTTAATTATAATGGATTCTTTATTGGGCTAAATTGTTAAGTGAAAGTGATTGGGTTAAATTGTTAAGTGAAAGTGGTTAAAGAATAAGTATGTAAATTAGTTTATATTTTAATAATAATCAGTGTTTACAATTTTTTCTTTTTTAAAAAGTCATAAAATTTTCTTTTTAAGGGGTGCGGTTGAAAATTTCCAAAGGATGCGATTGAAGTTTTCTACAGAATTTGCCAACGGAATGTTTCTGACTATATTTATTGGTGAGATATAATAATTAGTCAAACAAATTACACCAAGATAGCCGGTAAGCGGGCAACAAGCTGCGCCGCTACCCCCTTTTGAATAGCGAAACCTAACCTAGTAAAAACGAAACCCGATCTCTAGGAGACGAAATGTTGCTGTGAACAACCCGTTGGACCCGTTCAAGAAATCTAATGGCTTCTGGGGCTAGCGAGCCAAAGGTATCAAAGGCAAAAGGGATAAAGGAATGTTGATTATCCTCGCAGGCTTTGGCATGTTTGTCCATTTTCTTTGCTGCCGCCCTTGCAATCGCCTGACCAGGGACAAAACCTGTATCCCGAAAGCCTACAAGGGGGGAAACCCCGGTAAGATCAACACAAGCGTGTTTACCTGCATCCTGATGGAGGGTGTGAAACCCGAGTGTTAACGTGCTTATCTTGTGTGATTTATTTCCGTTTACGTGATTATATGCTTTGAATATGTTCACTATGAGCTTTTGTGAATTTACAGGTTAATCGCGTAATATGGCGAAGTTAGAGAGTTTAAAGATGATGCGGAACAACCGCGGATGATAAACATAGCGAGAGGCGGTATTTGGGAGTTGTTCGGGCCGATAAACAGTTTGAATATACAAGAAAATGTGGGTTTTTATAAAAGATAATCATCATTACGTGGACTTAACGAAATTATCATACATCATCATCTTGGACCCATTCAACTACATCACCCATCACTTTGACGGTGTACTTTAGACATCTTGGAAGGGTTTTTGTTTTTCAACAACAATCATATTAAATTGTCATCAATATCACGTGGCTTTAGGCCATCACACAAAAAGTCAACATAATCATCTATCATCACATGAAGGCACAAGACTAGAGGCAACATAAATACATCACACGCATACATGAAGAATTAGTAGTAGACTCTTGTGAGATGGACTTGTGCATAAGTGGGCCGCCATCTTGACTTGGAGACATATTGGGCCAATAACAATGATGCACATGGGCCGATTTTTATGAGAGTGGAACACACGTGAGCCCAAGGTTTTTGGGGCTTTTGACATCAACTCATAGTTATCATTACAGAACAGTGGGGATCGAACATATTAATCATCCACGCAACACATCGATTCAATCATGAATTCATCATTCTTTCAAGCTTCTCAGGATTGTTCGACCAACATGCGCGGCTAAATCTCTTGTGGACACTCTGGGTGAATGATTCTTGTGAGACACTTTTAATTCTAGTTTCTGTTTGTTTTGAGATTTGGATTTGTAGTCGGGTGACAGCCGACTATTTACATGATTATATTATTTGTGTGACAGACAAATCCTGAGTGACAGTCAGAGTTATAATTATGTTTTGAATCCAATTATGCTTTTGTTGATTGAATGATTCCTATGAATGTTTGTTTTAATATTTCTATGATCAATTAATATTAAGATTTTGAACTGCATAGGTAATTGGTAGATGTGACAGATTTACTATTCAATCAATAGCATCCAATAAAATCAGAACTAGGTTATTAGTAATTACAGAATCAAAATCCCGGAGTGACCACGTTTTTCCTATCATTGTTTTTACAATCTCAAAGTTATTGTTTATAGTTTTCTAGCAAGTTCTCAAAGTAATTCAAATATTTACAAACAAATAATAATTAGCATTAACCACAGACTCCTCTGGATTCGATACCCTGCTTACCCTAGCTACCTAGGTTAATTAGGTTTTTGCATGTCACTAACGACAGACATCACATCCCATCCGAAAACTAAAACGTCCGCGGGGCGCAATGTGGATCTTCCTTCCCTCGGATCTGTCAAAAAGTTTACGGGGGCTTCTTTCTTCACCGAGATCCCCGCCCGTTTGAGGATGTCCCCCAAGACATCCCGCACCCAGTCGTGCCTATACTTAAAACCTGACAGTTCTTTACAGTGCAGAGCATGCTCCCCAAATTGGTCTAAGCAAGCTTTCCGGCAAATCGGGCATTGCTCATCATCAGGGAACATAGGAATCATGAGCCGATATTTTAAGATAGCACGATATTCAACAGCTGACATCTTTTGGCCTAAGCCCTCGATGGGGATGACCGATAGAAAATCTTGGGCGTGGGGGCCCCGCAAGCATTCTAGGACGGCGTTCTGACGAGGGGTCGTACAGAAATCTGATCCAATATTCTGAGCGATACGACAAAACAGAGCACTCGCCAAAGTCTTCTGGGTCTTCGGTGGGGCGGTGTCCCTGTTAGCGAAACCGCCAATATCCAAATCCGGGAGGTGTCTATGCAACTCCCCCAGAGCCATGTCATAATCCCCATCCATTCCAACAACCCCACTCTCGCGTAAGATGTGATCTTGCAGCCCCCATGATTGAGCTCGCGAGGCAACAAAACCGTAAATGGAGACATCCATGGCCGATAGAAGCCCCAGCCCCCCATCTTACAGGGCAGAGAAGCAACCCGCCACTGAAAATCCCCAAAAAACGGACCCCCACACACCACAATGTCCTCTATAGCCCCCCGTAGCCCTTTATCGAATAAGGATGCCGCCTCATTTACAAACACAGGTTGACAAGTTCGCAGACCAAAAAGGAGCTTGGCGACACCCATGCAAGAGCGCAGCAGGAGAAGCTCACTTTGCGGGTCTCGGAGTTGCGAAAGGCTACTCATAAGGTCCACTGCCCGGGAAGCTCGCCGCGTAGCCAAAGCACTAATGAAACTGGGGTCCCGGCTCACAGCTCCCCCAAGGAGTCTCACGTCCCCTGTTGGTCTTCCAATCTCCTTCGGGAATAAACTAGCCTCCAATTTTTCTCCATTGCAAGACGGCCAGTATACCTCTGTTTTTTTTATATTAAGCCGGAGCCCCAAAGGTGGTCCCTCAGATTGAATGATAGCCAGAGCCTTTGCTACCTCAGATGTTTTTCCTATAATAGTACCATCATCCAAATACCACGCGTGGAAGGGGAGGGTGCAACTGTCTCGTATACGTTGTGTGAGGGGGTGCAAGACAAGGGCGAACAGTAGAGGCCCCAAAGGATCCCCCTGCTGGACCCCCGTGGACGACCCAATACAGTCATTACCCACATAAAGCCTAGCGGTTTGCCCATAAAGAAAATGTACCCACAGAAATATAGATGGGCATCGAATCCCAACCTCCCGCAGAAGAGCTGTGCGATCCACTAGGTTGAAAGCATTGGAGAAGTCAACGGTAAGCATGGCGAAGGCCCCATCATCGTGAAAGGCGTTAAGGAACCTGTTCGCGCTATGGAGGATAGCTTCAGCCCCATCTGGTGTCCCAACCCCGAATTGATGATCCCCCAGGTACCTAACCATCTCTTTCCCTACCTTTTTCATCGCTATCTTGGAGACCAGCCTACGCCAAATGGCCCCGACCGCAATAGGACGGATCCCCCCATCAGGTTTCAGCAAGGGGGTCAGAGGAGCGGAGGCAACGAACTCAGCAAGAGACCTGGGGCATAACCCCTCAAGAAGACATTGACTACCCGGTGATGGCTAAAACTAAGCCCGAGGAAGTTGAGGAATTTAACACTATTTTTTTTTTCCTGTAAGGTGCATCCACCCACTCTGAGTCCACCCCTGCTCTTAAAAGCATACAAAATCATTGGCAACATGAAATCATTTCAGCTAAATAAAAACTCCGACTTTAACATTTCATTATTAAACTTTAAAACTTTATACATCATTTTAATTTTATTTTTTTCACACGTTTAAACTTACGAACCTTATATTTTAACATTTATCAAAGTTTGATTGTGAGAAGGAAACCACTGTTTATACACTTTTGGTATTTTTTTTATATAATTTCAGTGTCACTCTTATGTTTTAAGTATATCTTTAAGCTACTTAACTTTTTTTAGAATTTAGTCTCACTTTTACGCTATGTGATGTGGTATAAAGCCCCAAGCCCCTAGGGGCTTTATCATGTTACGTGTGCGCCATATAAGCGAAAGGCTTTATTATTAACTTGTATTGTGTGTGATAACGCCCCTTTAAAGCCTCTTTTAAACAATATAATAAAGAAAAGAAAAAGGAAATCAAAAGGGGGGAATCTGATTGGTGGGAATGAATGGGTCCGACATGCATACCCATATAGCGCTCGCCATTGGGTAACGAAATTGCCCATAACGCCCCCATAGCGTCCATAAAATGGGGGAGGTGGGCCATGGTGTGCGAAAGAGGGTGAGATGGTAGGGGCGGTATACCACACCATGTGGTCTTATACTTTAAAAAGTCCGTGTCTTTAACCCCCTCTAATTTTTTATAATTTATTTTTTTGTCTTTATTAACATCCGTTCGTTAAGTTTTTTTTTAAACATTTTGAATAAAATTGTGTCGGTACCGGTATCGGTATTCACTTTAATTGGTTTACAATAAACAATACACAGTTTTAATCCGCTTAACTTTTTTAGGTTTCAATCTCACCCGTATACTTTAAATAGTGTGCGTCTTTAATCTGCTTAGTTTTTAATAATTTGTTTTTTTCTCTACTAACCGAGTCGATACAGACCAAATTTCCTCCACGAAATGTGGGTAAATCCCACTAGTTATAAGTTATAACTCAAATGATATAAATGACACACATAGTTAAGTATGGTTTAATTTAACAATGCGAATGCCATTGTTGTGTCACATGAAATCCACTTTTGTGTTGTGTGGTGTACAAGAAATATAATTAATATTAGGTTATAGTTATAGAAACAGGCTGGTTCCAATGTAGAATTAAACATTTATAGAGGGTCATTTTCTCCTTCACAAGCGCCCCATGAAACCACATTTAAGACAACCTTTCTCCACAACCTCTCCAAATAAATAATATTTTTTTTTAAATAAGATTATAGTTTAATAGTTAACTATGTTTTTTGGATTAATCATGTCAACACTAAATAGTAGATGCTTTACTTTATAATTAGTTAATGATTCTTAAATATATAAAAGACAAATAGCTCTTTGTAGCTACAAAGAGAGTTATGTTATATCGCTTTTACCTCATTAATTTTAAGCAACTATTTCTTCTCATCCCCTTTACAACCAAATGTGATAATGAACTTTACGGTTCTATGATTTCTAATTATTATATGGTTCTTATTTAAGCACATATATGGTTCGATCCAATTGTTGATCAACTATCCATTCTCTAGGAAAATTTAAAGATCCAAAAATAATCTATGTTGAAGCAAAACCAAGTATTTTAAATGATCAATCTTTAATGAACTTATAAAAACAAATTAATTCAAGTTTTTATAAAGAGTAAATTACAATTTTGGCCTTTGTGGTTATATCACTTTTACCATTTAAGCCCAAAAAGTAATCTTTTAACATCTGAGCCTTCAATGTCTTTTTTTCTAACCCTTTTGGCCCCTAACACTAACCCCATCCATTTACTTTTAGGGGCCAAAATAGTTAGAAAAAAAACTTTGGGGGCTCAGATGTTAAAAGATTCATTTTTTAGGCTAAAAGGGTAAAAGTAATATAACCACAGGGGTCAAAATCGTAATTTACTCTTTTATAAATAACTAATGTTTTTTTTTTTCTATTAAGCATTGCATTTGTTCTCAAGGGAAAGAGTTTTCTATTAAAGATCTTGGTTAAGTTTACTTTTTTTTTTCTAGTAATTGAGGTGATTCCACATTCATATTTGGTATGGTGTTGTCTTTAGATCGATAATCTACTAGGTTATAGACCTGTATATTACACGGATTGAATAAAGGAAGTATCTCATGTAAGTAAAATATGATTAACACCATATAAAATATTGCTTAAAACCATCAATAATCAGAAAAATGTGAATTTCTTTCTTTGAGATTTTAATAAAAACAGAATAATTTTGAAATAAATTTACTGTAAAAGTCTAATATATTATGTTAATCCCCAATTTCAAAACCTTGGGCTTTAGAGTTTTGTTAAGTTTATGGTGCACATAAATATCTAATATTATTGTACCCGTTTAGCTTAGTGTTTCTTCAACTACAACGTTAATATAATACAAGAAAATATGATATAGAAGATGAAAAATGTGATTTCATACCACATGCATGACCTAGTTTGAAATTAATTAGTTTTGTTAACAATTTGGCTACACAAATTAAATTACTATTCTTTATATCAAAATAATTATACGTTTTGTACTTAACCTAATCATACAAAATTTGTGTTTTCACATACAAAGTGTGATTAGGAAAATTTTGAGTATGCACATCATCCAAATTTCTATGACATTTTTAGTATGCTCATAAGTTGCTCATCTTTTTATAGAATAATTAATGATTTAATGTTTTATGTGGGATTGCCGATTGCCCAAACTTGGAACATTTTAATTCACTAGAAGTTAAAACCTTCATTTAAAATAAGTTTTCATTCTAGAGGTAAATGAAGATGATATGAAAATGGAACATATGGCCTTGGCAGGCCGTCCTCTTTATCTAACTTGTAAAAAACTCTTCCCCTCAAATTAGTGTTACCACAAAAAAAAAAAAAAAAAAAAAAAAAACCCGGTTTGTAACCCGAACTGGTCGATTGAATTTGTAGGTTTGGGACCGGTTTACAATCCTCTTCATTGAATATTTGAACCCAAGCCCAAACCGTAGAAAAACCAATAAAAAACTTGTTTAAGCCGGTTTGAACCCGAACTAAACCCGGTCAAAAAACGCCCCAAACCAAACCGCTGTGATCCTGAAACCTGTTTTGACTTTTTGTTGACCAACAGGATTCAGTTTGAACCCGAACCACCGTCCACCAACCTGACTGACTCATAAGTTTGGGACTGGTTTGTAACCCTCTCCTTTGGACCTAAATCTGAATTGAACTGTAATAATACCAATCAAAAATGGTTTGAATCCTAATCAAACTAAGTCAAAAACCGACACAACCCGAACCGGTTTTGACTTTTTAGTTGACCGACCCGAATTGGTTTTAACTTTTAACCCTATTTGTGCGACTCTCGCTCTAATTACAAAAATAGTCCCTCAAGTATAGCTTCAATGACATTGTTGAACTATACTTGTAAGTTGTAACTAACAAAAGCCAGAGGACCAATTATGTAAATGCAACAACCTCATTGGTGCTTTCTGTCTTCACTCTCCTATAAAAAGCCAAACATTCATCATATGTTAGTTGTTATTTGTTAATAGCATCCATCAAAAAGAATGACAACAATTCGTTACAACAATAATTGGGTACAATTCAATTCTCATGAAAATCAATGTTTTGAAGATGAACACGAAGAACAAGAAGATACATTATCTCTTTCTGATCTTCCAACCAACAACCATCAAATCTACACAAGTTCAAACACACAAGACAATGATCAAGAAGACTTCGAATTCGGGTCGGGTCACGCCAACGCCTCCTTCCGGTCACCCGAAAACATGTGCACCGCGGACGAAGTCTTCTTCCAAGGTCAGATTTTACCCTTACGCCACTCAATTGGTTCCATGAGTGTTGTTAACGACCCGAAAACGAAAATCCGAAACCAGTTCCATTCGCACCCGAGTCCGTCACCGCAAATCCGAACCCGTACCCGAAGTTTCCGGACGTTTTCACGGTCGAAGTCAAAAACGACGTCGATTTTGAGTTTTTTACAAGTGGGGTTGGTTAAACCGCGAGAAATCGGGTTGGCGGATTTGAAAAACCGGAGTAAGAGATCCGGAAGTTATAATAGTAATAGTAGCAGTAATAGTAACAGTAACAGTAATAGTAACAGTAACAGTAATAGTAGCAGTAATAGTAACAGTAACAATAATAGTGGTAAGGATAAAAACCAAAAACAAAGACGGAAGAACACGAAGAATACGAAGAAGAAACGGAGGGTGTTTTTGGGTGGGTGTGATTGTGCGGCTGATTCGATCGAACGTACGATAAAAGAAAGAGCTCCGAAGGAAAGTACGATGGTCGGTAACGGTAACGGCAGACAAACGGCGTCACGTAATCGGACGTTTGAGTGGTTAAAGCAGCTTTCAATAGCTGCTCCAAGTGAAGCTTAATTGATTATTATTGAGCATGTAAGGTAGGATTATGATTTATGACTCACTAGTAGTCACGTTGTTTAGATATCATTGTAACTAAAACTTTGCTAATTTATCTCTAATTTTCTTTGAAGAAAAAACTTTTATTTATTAGTTTCATGAAAATACAGAAAACACGGGGTAATGTTATCCTACAAAGTCTCTAAAAAATGAGAAGGATATAAAGACACGTTATATCGCAAAATATAACACGGTTAAATAAAAAGATACAATAAGAAAAACAAAAATTCTAAAATCTATAAGCTAAAAATTGAAAAGCATAAATCTAAAATCTCACATCGTAGAGTTCGATGAGACGGTTTCAATGCCGTTTGAATAAGTTCAATCGAAATCCATTTAATGCGCTTTATACGAATTTCTATTTTTAGAAAATTATGTATTTAATTCTAACCAAAGAAAATGGAAGATGTATCTATTTATTTTCATGAGAATACAAGACAAAGTCCACTATGCTATCTTGATAAATATTAAGAGATCAAATGCATGTTACTGTGAGAAAACAATGAAAACGACTTGTTACTTTTTAAACTAGTGAAAGTCAAATACACAAACATTTAATATTTTTTTTATGTTGATCATTTAATTAAATGTTTAAATATTTTAGGGAGTTTAATATAACAAAATTAGCTTTAGTGACTTTGTTTTGTATTTTTTGATATATTTTTAGGGAGCTTAATATGACAAAATTAGGTTAAGTGTTGTTTTAGTTTAAATCAATAAAGTATGTAGTTTTTTTTTCATTAAAAGAGATCATATATGATCTGTTTCAAAACATAGTTAAGGTTATTTGTTGTACTATTTTAGCAATACATGTAAATCAAGAAAACTAGTAATTATATGTTTATTCTATCAAACATATATATTCTTGTATAATAATATATAACTAAACTTGCTATTTTGAAATAAGAGGACATGTAGCAAAATGGTTTGAGAAAACTAAGATTAATATGATAATAAACTTTGTAAGTGTATGGTTCACAGCGGCTTGCCCATGTGTATGCTTGGGTGAGTGGGCGCCCTCTTAATTTTTTTATTTTATATTTTTATGTGCAAAAATTATGATCGTTCCCTTAAAAGTTTTATTGAACCTTTGTTCTCATCCAAGAAAATAACTTACGAGTCTGACACAGACCATTCATTGAATAATAGTTTATAATAATAAAAATACAACGTCATATAGCTTTATTGATAAGCACATATTTATTTAAAATTATCCTAGCTAATCAGTGCTTTTTGTTCTTATTACTTTTTAGCTTGGAAGACCCACTTTTCAACTAAAAACATATATTTCTACGTAAGGGCGGACCTAACTTTTCTATATATGGGTTTGTGTACAAAAAAGGTTTTCTTAAAACAAGAATTAAAAATTAGGCATTCCAAACAAAACACGTGTAGATACTTAAATCTTAGAAGAAAGGGAAGGTCCTCTTATTAGGGGGTCGGGGCGCCGCGTTGTGGCCCAAAGACCACGCGTGGATTAACGTGATACACGGCCGCCGTCAAAGACCGTTACGCGTGAACATGAAAACGCGTTGTGGCCATGACGCGTGAAGATTAATGAAAGTTACGGATGATGAAGACTGCGATGATGAAGATTAGTTAATTTTGAACTAGTGATGGACACCCCCACTAAAATCCATCACTAGTGATGGAACCAAGTTTGATAACGTAGCGTAACATGATTGGGTGTGGTGAGTGATGGAAAGTGGAGCGCCCCGACCCCCTTATTAATGAAATCATCTAATGTGCAAAGAAAAAAAAACTACAAAGAAGTTGATGCTTTTCAAATTAGACTTCGAGAAGACCTTTGACTCACTAAATTGGGGTTTCTTGGATAAATGGGCTTTCCGGCTCTATGGAGGAAATGGGTGATGGGTACTTTTTATGTGGCTCGCACATCAGTTTTAGTGAATGGGTTATCAACCTTGGAGTTTAACATCCAAAGGGGTGTCCGTCAAGGAGATTCGGTTTCTCCCCTACTCTTCATCTTGGCAATGAAAGTGCTATATGTGGAAACAGTAAGTGTGATGAGGCTAGGCGTTCTTAAGGGGGTCGAATTTCCGGGTTCGGGTCACATAATTCTCACTTACTATATGCGGATGACGCATTATTCGTTGGAGAATGGTCCGACCACAATTTTCATAACTTAGCACGATTGCTTAGATGTTTCAACTTATCTTCGGGCCTAAAAGTAAACTTTTCTAAAAGCCAATTGTTTAGTGTGGGGGTGGGTTATGATTTGGTGTCAAATATGGCCTATATATTTAATTGTAAGGCGGGATCTTTCATGTTTTCCTATCTAGGCCTACCGGTCGGGGCAAATATGGGATTGGTGAAAAATTGGCGACCCATAATTAAGACATTTCAAAACAAATTATCATTTTGGAAAGCGCATACAATATCATTTGAAGGGTAGGGTAACACTAATCATGGTGGTACCACCTATTACTTCTCCCTGTTTAGTGCACCTGCACAATGATAAAACAATTGGAGAAGATAAGGCGGAAATTTGTGGGGTTGATGCATAGATTGTAACACCCCTAAAATATTAAATTATATATGCTTGTATACATGTATAATTATATAAATATCGAAAAATAAATTAATGAGATAAAAACTAGGAATAACTAACCTAGTTAAAATCCTGTTATAAAAAGATGGGAAATAAGAGATGTTAATCATTTTACATATCCTAAAACTTGAGGAACTAAATGGGACTTGTTTGAAAGTGTTTTTAAAATACTAGATAAAGTTCAACACACACTTTTGTGTGTGTAGAACCCTCTGGTCGAACAAAAACACAGGGCAGGAAACAAGCTCACTTACAAAACCCTAATTTACTTAAATCCTTTCAAATCTCAAAGAAGAATTCGATTAGGAAGCAATCTCAAGCTAAAATCTTGATCACCAACCTTAGAGGATCAAAAGGTATGCTCAATTTTGATCATTGGTGAAACCTTGAGTTGTTATGAATTCTTATGAATGAAATTCTTGAAAGATTAATTGATGTTGTAGCTGAATTAGGATTACTACAAGTCTAAGAACTAGTCTTAGACAAGAATTTGATGGATTCATGTTAAAATTTATTGATTTCAATGTTATCATCGGTATGTTATATGGGTTTTGTGAAAAAGATGAAGAACAATTGAATCATAATGATGATTTAGCGTTACTTGATAGTTATGATGCAAGTTTAAATGTTGTTATGATATTATTGACACTTGATTAGAATATCATGAATTAACATGGGTGAAAATTATTAACCATGAATATGATAGTGTTAAAAACACTAATTGTGCACACAAGATGTTTGATAAAATGCTTGAATAAACTTGAAATAAGTGAGAAATATGAAAGAATCACTTATTTGATTAGTTAGAAAGCCTTGAGTGTTGAATCTTGAAATATGAGTTCTAAGCGATATGTTCGAATGGAATTCTATAGGCAATTTGGGAGGATCATCCAGTAATCAAGGAGGATTGGATAACCGTTTGAAAGGAAAGCTTTAAAAGGTACGTGGCTATGCGCTTCGTAGATTTCGTTATTTATTTACGAGAATTGTTATTGAATGATAAAGGTATCGTTATGAAATTCTAAGAAGGTCAAAACGGTAGATTCCGTATAGACCAAACTGAACGAATTTAATAAGAGTTTAAAGTTATGTTAGACAACAAAGTGATGGATTTCACTATGATAGTCAAATGGGTTAATTTGACTTAATTGATAAAACTTTGGTAGAACAAAGCGATGAATTTCGCTAACAAAACCAAACGGGTCAAAACAACCAAAGAACTAAAACTTTGGTGGAATAAGCGATGGATTTCGCTAAGAAAGCTAGACGGGTCAATCGGATGTCTTGATGCAAACCGAGAAGGTTGCACAATTTAAAGACGTCAAAATGACGCCGACTCTGAAATAAGATAAATTATAGTCGTTAGCCGAGAAAGGGTAACGTTGAATCTAAGTCATGAACTCAGGTTTGAGTATGACTGAAATATGCGCAAATTCCTAATATAGGATTGGCGTTAAATTTGTTTAACTAGTCATAGTTAAACGAGTCGAATAACTAGCATACATATAAACATAATGGGCATATAAACTTCATGGTTATAGCCTTAGTATTATCAAATATCCAAATTTTGTTATTAGTGTAAAACGGATAGTCATTTTGACCAAATTGATGTTAAAAACTCAAATGGGTCAAAATAACTTGAAATTTTTATGATGCCGAGGGCTTAAAGATAAGAAAATTGTTCACTTAGATATTGGATTTTGATCGTATATTATAGATGATTGAATTACGATCACGTAGGAATAAACATGACCAAATTCGGATCAATAACGAAGAAGTTATGTCCAATTTCATAAAAATCATTCTGGCTGGAAATATGCAGGTTTTAAACCTGCACTCGCAAGAAAAAGTAAGGCGTCGCGCTACGCGACAGAGACCAAATAAACCGTCGCGTCACGCGAGGGTTGTCGCGGCCCGCGACGGCTTTGGTCGTCTTCGTCACGCCCCGCGAGGAAGCAGAAATGCAAGAATTGTGTTGTTGTTGTGTGATTTAACCTCACAAACTCATTTAATCAAGTATTAACTATCATAAACTAACCATTTTGGTGTTTTTGATTGTAGGTAATTTTAGGTAATATACGGATGGTGATCAAGTATATTAACGAACCGAATACACACTCAATCAAAGCTTCCGCTACTAAATCAAGACTTTTGTCACAACCACTTTAGTGTTGTGTTATCATACTTTTGTACATATGGTTTGTATGGTTTGAAAGTTAAGTATGTGGTGTTTTTAACAACATGTTTTTGAAACGTTAGTGAACGTCTTTTGAAAGTTTTGAAACTTATATAAATGTCGTTAATTCGATGTTTTAATAATAAATGGAGTATGAATGCAATATGTATTGTATAAATTATAAAGTGAAATTAAGGGTCTTACATAGATAAAAACAAAATAAGTTGGGCGCCATGGTTAGAACAAGGGGGTTTGGATATTGGAAGTCTTGACTCGATTAACAAGGCTTTAATGGTCAAGTTGTCACGGCCCCCGACCCGGTTTGACCCGTTTCAGGAGCCGCGGGACAGAAATCCCGTGGTATTTAATTAACAGCGGAAGTTTCTTCAGGATCTTTTTAAAACTGAAATATTTCCCGATTATTTTATTTCACAATTCGGGATAAAACCCGGTAATTTACAACCTTGAGATTTCACGAAGAAATCTTTTATTTTACAAAACATATTTCTTTATTTTATACCGAGCCACTTCCTTAAGCTTCTAGTGCTTCTCGGCACTTTTCCTGGATCACAACAGATCACCTGAAACATGTTTGAAAAAGGTTTTGTCAGCGGGAAATACTGAGTGAATCATTCTTTTATAAAAACGACTCATTTATTATAATTCACAGTATTAAGAGAGATTACAATGTTTATTTTAACCAACTACCCACAGTATTTGTCACCGACTCGTTTCGGTGACTGTGGTCATATTACTATTGAGTCCGTTCACCCAATAGTAACGAGTATCATTAATTAGGTACGCCCACCTAAAGTGATAAAAACAGTAATGTGCACAATACCCCACATACCGACTGTAATTTGGTGACTATATATACTTAATCACTGTAATTATAATCTTGAAAATAAACATACTTTTTGTAAACAGATTTGATAAAAAGAGAATGACTCACATTGCAGATTTAACACGGACAGAGTCTAGTCTATGGATTAGCCTTGTTAACCTAATTTAAATAATAATGCACACAAAACTGGGTTAGTAATCAATACAGCATTTACGATAACTCACGAGATCAACCCTCACAACGAATGGCAAAGTGCTATGCTTAAACATCCATCGAATTAACGACTAATGACAAAGCATCACCCTAATGCGGGCAGCACTTAAACATCCATTGAGTACATTGATCGATCGGAAAATGAATCGTAATAGCGATCGAGTTATTACCCTGTTTTGTGGCAGCAATTCGAGATTCGTGTGTGTTTTTGTAGTATTCTGATCGTAACTCAGTGCATGTAGCGAGAATTTACGTCGTTTTAATTCCAAAAATCAAGTGCCAAACCCTGCTATTTATACATGAAATTTGACTAGCTTACGGACCGTAAGACTCAACCCTTACGGTCCGTAAGGGTCACAGAATCTTTATAGGGTTGCCACGACTGGGACTAGCCTTGCTGACTTGACTGTTTTGTAAATTCGATTTTTGACAACGAAATTTTAAGATAATCGTTACTAGGGTTTACCCCCCCCCCCCCCCTGAGTTTTAGGGGCCCTGATCCTGATTCCGATTGTCTTGGAAATTTTAGGGTTTGCACAGAATCACTTGGGTGTCTTAATTAGGGTTTCCTATTGGACAATTTAATTTAATAAATATGACTTTCGATGAGAGTTGTTACATTCTCCCCACCTTAATAAAAATCTCGTCCTCGAGATTTACTGGAATAAGTGTGGATACTTTCACTTCATTTCTGATTCCAGCTCCCAAGTGTATTCAGCTCCTCTCTTTGAATCCCACTTTACTTTAACTAGCACTAGTCGTTTGTGCTTGAGAAACTTCACTTTTCTGTCTTCTATCTGAAGAGGTTTCTCAACAAATTTTAACTTTTCGTTTACCTCTATGTCTTGAAGAGGTACTACCAGAGATTCGTCTGCTAGACATTTCTTAAGATTGGATACATGAAATACATCATGTACCCCAGCTAATTCCTCTGGTAATTTTAAACGATAAGCAACTGGTCCTATACGTTGGATTACTGGAAATGGTCCTACGTATCTTGGACTTAGCTTTCCTTTCTTACCAAATCTAACCACTCCTTTCCAAGGAGAAACTTTCAACAGTACTCTGTCTCCAACTTGGAATTCTAACGGCTTACATCTATTGTCTGCATAACTCTTCTGGCGATCTTGAGTAGTCTTCAGCCTTTCCTTGATTTGAGTAATCTTGTCGGTCGTCTCTTGCACTATTTCTGGACCTGACAATTGACTGTCTCCTATTTCTGCCCAACATACTGGAGTTCTGCACTTTCTTCCATACAATGCCTCGAATGGGGCAGTTTCAATACTTGAATGATAACTATTGTTATAGGAGAATTCAATTAATGGTAAGTGATCATCCCAATTTCCACCAAAATCTATTACACATGCTCTAAGCATGTCTTCTAGAGTTTGGATCGTCCTTTCACTTTGCCCGTCTGTTTGTGGATGATATGTCGTGCTTAAGTTTAGTCGAGTTCCCATTGCTTCTTGGAAACTTTTCCAAAAATGAGAAGTGAAACGACTATCTCTATCTGATACAATGGAGAGTGGAACTCCATGTAAAGATACAACCTCATCTACATACAACTTTGCCAGTCTTTCCATGCTAAAGGTTTCTTTCATGGGAAGAAAGTGAGCAGATTTGGTTAATCGATCCACAATTACCCAAATTGCATTATTACCTTTTCTGGTTTTGGGTAATTTAGTAACAAAATCCATTGTTATGAGTTCCCATTTCCATACTGGCATTTCTAATTGTTGGAGTAGACCTGAAGGTTTCTGATGTTCTGCCTTAACTTGTGAACAAGTAAGACACTTAGAAACATATCTAGCTATATCCTTCTTCATGCCTATCCACCAGAAATTATTTCTTAAATCTTGGTACATCTTATTATTTCCAGGGTGTATGGTATACCTAGATTTATGAGCTTCCTCTAAAATCTTATTTCTTAATTCTCCCTGCTTTGGCACCCAAATCCTTTTCTTATGGAATCTCCAAATTCCATCATCTCCTTGTTCTAATTCTTTTATTCGTCCCTTCATTCCTTCAGCAACATCCTCTATTGCTGTTTCTTGAATTTGCTTCAGTTGATTCATTAAGTCTAACTGTAGATTTAATCTGAGAGCACGAACTCGTCGTTGTTTTTCATGATACTTACGACTTAAGGCATCTGCAACTACATTTGCCTTTCCCTCGTGATATTGAATATCACAGTCGTAGTCACTGAGGATTTCCATCCATCTTCTTTGTCTCATGTTTAACTCTTTTTGCTTAAATATATATCTTAAACTCTTATGATCCGTATAGACAATAAATTTACTTCCGTAAAGATAATGTCTCCAAATCTTAAGGGCAAAAATTACGGCTCCTAACTCTAAGTCATGAGTCGTATAATTTTCTTCGTGCCTTTTCAATTGCCTTGAAGCATACGCAATTACCTTCTTGCGTTGCATTAGCACACATCCAAATCCAAGTTTTGAAGCATCACAATATACTTCAAAATCTTCTGTTCCTTCTGGTAAGGCTAAGATTGGAGCATTGGTTAGTTTCTGCTTCAAGATTCTAAAGGCTTCTTCTTGTTTAGGTCCCCATTCAAACTTAATGGCTTTACAGGTTAGCTTAGTTAATGGTACAGCTATTTTGGAAAAATCCTTAATAAACCGTCTATAATACCCAGCTAAACCTATAAAACTTCTAATTTCCATTGCAGTTTGTGGAACCTTCCAAATGGTAATCGCCTCTATCTTAGCAGGATCTACATGAATACCTTCGTGATTTACCATGTGGCCTAAGAATTGTACTTCTTGCAACCAAAATTCACATTTTGAGAATTTGGCATACAACTTTTCTTTTCTTAACAAAGTTAAGAGTGCATGCAAGTGCTGACAATGTTCGTCCTGACTTTTTGAATAAATAAGTATATCATCTATGAAGACAATTACAAATTTATCCAAGTACGGTTTACAGATTCTATTCATCATGTCCATGAATGCTGCAGGTGCATTCGTTAATCCGAAGGGCATGACTGTAAACTCGTAATGACCATACCTAGTTCTGAAAGCAGTCTTGGGTATGTCTTCTTCTTGTACCTTCAATTGATGATATCCGGAACGTAAATCGATCTTAGAAAAATATCTAGCTCCTTGAAGTTGATCAAACAGATCATCAATCCTAGGTAATGGGTATCGATTCTTAATTGTAACCTTATTCAATTCTCTATAATCAATACACATCCTCATCGAACCATCCTTCTTCTTTACAAACAACACTGGAGCTCCCCAAGGGGATGAGCTAGGTTGTATGAATCATTTACTTAGTAATTCATCTAATTGCTTTTTCAGTTCTAACATTTCGGTAGGAGCTAACCGATAAGGTGCCTTAGCTATTGGTGTAGTTCCAGGAATTAGATGAATCCTAAATTCTACTTCCCTATCTGGTGGTAATCCAGGTAACTCTTCTGGGAATATATCTGGGTATTCTGAGACTATAGGAATTTCCTTAAGTTCTTTACCCTTAGTACTAATGATTACTGAAATCATATATACTATTCCTTGTTTTCGTTCATAATTAGCAACTTTCATTACTGATATAAACTTCATGGGTTTACGCGGTTTATCACCTGTAATCATGATTACTTCTTCAGTAGGTGCTTGAATTTCTATAGAGTTTTTATCACAAATGATTTGAGCATGGTTGGCTATTAACCAATCCATTCCTAACACAACATCAAATTCAGCTAATTTCATAGGTAACAGATTTGCAGCAAATTTATGACCTAAAAGTTCTATTTCTACTTTTTGCAAAACCTGATCTATTTTAACTGAATTCCCATCTGCGGTTTCGACTGTAAAAATCTGCCTAATGTTGGTTAAAGGTAACTTAAGAGCTTGGCAGAATGAAGTATTAATAAAACTTTGGTTTGCACCAGAGTCAAATAATACTTTTGCGTATACATTGTGAACTAAGAACGTACCAGCTATCACATCTGGATTGAGTTCTGCTTCTTGAGTAGTTAGCTGGAATGCTCTGACATTCTTCTTTGTAACTCCGTCAGCTGGTTTAGCTTTGTTGTCTGCTGGTTTGTTCAATTTAGGACATTCTGTTTTGAAATGTCCTGTTTCTCCACAATTGTAACAAATTGTGAATTTCTTCCTGCAGTTTTCTTCCCGATGTCCTACAACTTTGAAAAAATTGCAGGTTATATTACATCTTCCATAATGTTTCTTTTTGCAATTCTTGCAGAAGGGCGAAGTTGAAGATTGCCCTGTTCCTCTTCTCTTGAAGTTACTATTATTACCCACCCGAAATCCTGGGGTAATTTTATGAGCCAGTTCCTTTTTCCTATTTTCATCTCTTGTACGTACCAGTTCGTCAGTTAGGGTGTTAGCTAGTTCTACCGCATCATCAATAGTGCGAGGTCTCGCAGCTTTAAAGATATTGCGGATTTCACCAATTAATCCCCAAATATAGCGAGAAATGAGTACCGGTTCTGGCGAAGCCAGTGTTGGTACCACTCTAGCATATTCAAAGAATGTCGAAGTATAACCGCAACAATCTACACCTGTCATACGATGATTTAGGAACTTATTTGCCATTTGATCTTTTCATACTCGGGACAGAATTTTCTTTCTACAAGACTCTTAAATTCTTCCCAGTTCATGGCATAGGCCACAATCCTTCTTTTAGCTTGTAACACTGTGTTCCACCATTCTAACGCCCCTTCTTTAAAAAGATTAGACGCATACATAACTTGGTCTTCCTTAGCACATTTACTTATAGCAATTACTGCCTCAGTTTTCTCTAACCAACGTAATGTTGCAATAGCCCCTTCATTACCTGAAAACTCAGTTGGTTTACAGGCAAGGAATTCTTTGTAAGTGCAACCAGGTGTTGCAGCTTTCATTTTCTTGAAAATTGGGGCTTGCAGATCATTATTGTTATTAACATGATTTCCACCTCCGTTTATACTATTACTAAAGTTATCGCCTTGAGTACGTTTACTAGGAATGATTGATTGAGGTTTAACAGGTTTTTGAACAGCAGCAACGATTGCTGGAATAGCATTGGCTATTCCTTGTGCAACAATATCCTCTATATCTTGCCTATTTAACAATTGTTCTTCCTGAATTGGCTCAGATTGATTTACTTCATTTACTGGTTCATTATCAATGTTTGCCATCTGATAATTTATAGATAAATAATTAGTATAAAAGAAATAATCCAATGTCACAGTTAATTGCACATAATCACATAAACGAATATACAAACAAAATTGTAAATTTCCTAAAATTTCATTTGTTTTATAGATTATATCATGCCTCTATTTACAACTGTTTTATTATTCATTTTACACATACTGATTTTACTATTACTATTACACAAATACAGACTCACTACCCACTTCTTTCTCGTCACTTGTTTTCTTAAAAACGAAGCTCCCTTTCATCATATTTCCAAGCAATTTGTCCCCCTATCTCCCAGATTCTACTTCCCGCATCCATTAATTCTTCACCAAAATGGCGAAGTTCAGCCAGATTCTCGTTACTCATCGGTGGACTCGGTAGGGGTTCTGGATCGAATTGTGGAAGAAAGGAATAAGGAATGTTAATAATGTTTTGGAATTGCCAATCATTCGTCCACCATTCGTCCATTCCTAAAGGTTGGGAGTGGACTATTGGTTCTGGGATTGCTGGTTCAAGATTTATAGGGAGTTGATTTTCAATAGGACGAGTAAAAATATTTGTATTGACAGGCTGAATAGTATCACAGCTTGCCAATCATTCGTCCACCATTCGTCCATTCCAAATTTTGTTATTAGTGTAAAACGGATAGTCATTTTGACCAAATTGATGTTAAAAACTCAAATGGGTCAAAATAACTTGAAATTTTTATAATGCCGAGGGCTTAAAGATAAGAAAATTGTTCACTTAGATATTGGATTTTGATCGTATATTATAGATGATTGAATTACGATCACGTAGGAAGAAACGTGACCAAATTCGGATCAATAACGAAGAAGTTATGTCAAATTTCATAAAAATCATTCTGGCTGGAAATATGCAGGTTTTAAACCTGCACTCGCAGGAAAATGTAAGGCGTCGCGCTACGCGACAGAGACCAAATAAACCGTCGTGTCACGCGAGGGTTGTCGCGGCCCGCGACGGCTTTGGTCGTCTTCGTCGCGCCCCGCGAGGAAGCAGAAATGCAAGAATTGTGTTGTTGTTGTGTGATTTAACCTCACAAACTCATTTAATCAAGTATTAACTATCATAAACTAACCATTTTGGTGTTTTTTATTGTGGGTAATTTTAGGTAATATACGGATGGCGATCAAGTATATTAACGAACCGAATACACACTCAATCAAAGCTTTCGCTACTAAATCAAGACTTTTGTCACAACCACTTTAGTGTTGTGTTATCATACTTTTGTACATATGGTTTGTATGGTTTGAAAGTTAAGTATGTGGTGTTTTTAACAACATGTTTTTGAAACGTTAGTGAACGTCGTTTGAAAGTTTTGAAACTTATATAAATGTCGTTAATTCGATGTTTTAATAATAAATGGAGTATGAATGCAATATGTATTGTATAATTTATAAAGTGAAATTAAGGGTCTTACATAGATAAAAACAAAATAAGTTGGGCGCCATGGTTTTAGGTTGTCGCTCCAAAAGAACAAGGGGGTTTGGGTATTGGAAGTCTTGACTCGATTAACAAGGCTTTAATGGTCAAGTTGTCACGGCCCCCGACCCGGTTTGACCCGTTTCAGGAGCCGCGGGACAGAAATCCCGTGGTATTTAATTAACAGCGGAAGTTTCTTCAGGATCTTTTTAAAACTGAAATATTTCCCGATTATTTTATTTCACAATTCGGGATAAAACCCGGTAATTTACAACCTTGAGATTTCACGAAGAAATCTTTTATTTTACAAAACATATTTCTTTATTTTATACCGAGCCACTTCCTTAAGCTTCTAGTGCTTCTCGGCACTTTTCCTGGATCACAACAGATCACCTGAAACATGTTTGAAAAATGTTTTATCAGCGGGAAATACTGAGTGAATCATTCTTTTATAAAAACGACTCATTTATTATAATTCACAGTATTAAGAGAGATTACAATGTTTATTTCAACCAACTACCCACAGTATTTGTCACCGACTCGTTTCGGTGACTGTGGTCATATTACTATTGAGTCCGTTCACCCAATAGTAACGAGTATCATTAATTAGGTACGCCCACCTAAAGTGATAAAAACAGTAATGTGCACAATACCCCACATACCGGTTGTAATTTGGTGACTACATATACTTAATCACTGTAATTATAATCTTGAAAATAAACATACTTTTTGTAAACAGATTTGATAAAAAGAGAATGACTCACATTGCAGATTTAACACGGACAGATTCTAGTCTATGGATTAGCCTTGTTAACCTAATTTAAATAATAATGCACACAAAACTTGGTTAGTAATCAATACAGCATTTACGATAACTCACGAGATCAACCCTCACAACGAATGACAAAGTGCTATGCTTAAACATCCATCGAATTAACGACTAATGACAAAGCATCACCCTAATGCGGGCAGCACTTAAACATCCATTGAGTACATTGATCGATCGGAAAATGAATCGTAATAGCGATCGAGTTATTACCCTGTTTTGTGGCAGCAATTCGAGATTCGTGTGTGTTTTTGTAGTATTATGATCGTAACTCAGTGCATGTAGCGAGAATTTACGTCGTTTTAATTCCAGAAATCAAGTGCCAAACCCTGCTATTTATACATGAAATTTGACTAGCTTACGGACCGTAAGACTCAACCCTTACGGTCCGTAAGGGTCACAGAATCTTTATAGGGTTGCCACGACTGGGACTAGCCTTGCTGACTTGACTGTTTTGTAAATTTGATTTTTGACAACGAAATTTTAAGATAATCGTTACTAGGGTTTACCCCCCCCCCCCCCCCCGAGTTTTAGGGGCCCTGATCCTGATTCTGATTGTCTTGAAAATTTTAGGGTTTGCGCAGAATCACTTGGGTGTCTTAATTAGGGTTTCCTATTGGACAATTTAATTTAATAAATATGACTTTCGATGAGAGTTGTTACACAAGTGGATTGTAAGGTTCAAAAAACGAGACATGTCATCCATGGAGTAAGGTCATTATGGTTGTAAACATTGGGGAGGGGGAGGAAGTCATCCGCCTATACCGCTCAAAAGTTCGTTGGGAGGTGTATGGAAAAGCATTGTCAACTTCGGTAGATCTCTGAATGGTGCTAAAATTGATGCAAAAAAATAGGTTGGAACTAAAGACACGTCGCGGAGATAAGGTATTTTTCTGTTTGGATAAATGGGTAGGGAACAACACCCTACGGGAGTTGTTTCTAAACCTCTCGAAACAGAAAAATATTAATTGGTGCGGCAATGATACAACGTCATTCATGATAAAGTCATATGGTTATGGGGCGGCTCAAACCCCATAACGCAGGCTGGATATATGCAACAATGGGCATATTTGGTACTGTTACTGGACAATGTTAAGATGGGTAAAGATGCAGATACATAGCTGTGGAAATATGGAGGTTCGAGTGAAGATTTTAGAGTTTGTAATCTCGGGAAAGAAAAGAACTTGATGGTATGCCTTTTATCCCGGAGACAGAATTTCTGCAGTGGCTTAACTAGATCCCAAAGAAAACAAATTGCTTCCTTTGGCGTGTAGTACCAAACCAAATACCACGGGATGCTCTCTATCACACCCCAACCGATGGCAAAAATATCGGGGCATGGCACTGAGCGAAACAGATTGTCCAGAAGTTTCCATAACAACTATATTTACCAAATATTTTAAAGCAACACGTCCCATACCATGTCATAAATGATAATACAATTATTACAGAAAAGATCCAGTCAAATTGTTCCGTTCCGACAACTCAGATTTTATTACAGACAATTGTTTATTTATTGGTTTCTAGGACTCCGTCCCTAGCCTCAATTTCATCACCAGCACACAAAGCATGTAAACATCCTAAGCACCTGTCAGATACGTTAAAGTAAAAGTCAATACACATAGTGTAAAGGTGAGCATACAAGTTTGATAATAGCATATAGAGTTCGAAAGCGTTACGCATAACCAGCATGTACACAGTGTAAAATGAGGCATGTTAGTTATCGACATGAACCTATCGATACCAATGACTGCGGGTTGACTACCCAAGGCAGTTCGCGATACATTCTCACCACTGTGAGCCATGTAGGTAATTGTCCTTAACAACCCCCGAGTGAACGGGTGCTGAGTCCAAACTAATAGTACTATCATTGCTAAGGCAGGTAGACAGCATTCCATGTGTAAACATAACAAACAAGCATTCATTAAGTCACGTATAACATGCGGTAACGGTTAGCGTTTAAAGTATTGCGTAGTGTGTTCGATGTGATTTTGTATAAGTAACGTATGTAACACCCAAAAGTGCATAAAGCAAAAAGGGATCGAGTATACTCACAGTAGTTGATGGATTGAAGGGAGCGCTAGAGAGTAGGGTTAGCCTGATCAGAACGATAGCATAACAATAAGCGACGCGTAAATCGATGCAAAGTACAAGTGGTTCAGACAGTAGTTCGATTGGATGGTAGTCCGATCGGACAGCCAATCGTGCGAGTGGTAGTCCGTTCGGACGGTCGTCCGGTCGGATGACTGTTCAAGTGGATTGTTTCTTCCTTTGGGAAGGATGTGTTTGTATATGATGGCTTGACTTTTGAAGTTTTCGTTGTAGAATTTTGAAAACGTAGATGTATCTCTACCTTTCAGGTCGGTCGATCGGACGGCAACCCGATTGGTTGGGCACTTCAGTGAGAACGAGTTCACCGCAGGTTGTCACTCGATCGGACGGTCGTTCGATCGGGTGGCATCCTTTGTGCATTGAGATGTGTTGATATCGTGCTAACCAACATAACCCCATCCTAAGCTCTAGTGACCCGATTGAACAGGAACCACCCAAGTTCAGTCAGTCCACCGGTTTAGGACGATTGTTCTTGGTTAACCCGAAATCGATAATCTCGTGGATAGAATACGGATCTTGAACCAACGCAACCACAAGAATTAGTAGTAAGTCGGCACAAGCTCCGATTCTATCGGTTTTGAGTGCATTGAGTGTAAAAGAGTTGAAGAAAGTTGGAAAACCATCTCTCAATCCTTTTCATTGTGAATATGTTTAGATCTATGAAAGATCTTTGTTTGTTTATGTGGAAATCGGTTAGATCTAAGTTGTTCTTGGTGGATTGAGGCCAAATCATGAAGTTCCTCAAGAGCACATGATGACGCCATCCTAGAACATCTTGAATCTTGATTATTTCACGGTTAAAAGTTAAGATTCAAAAGATAGAAAGGTGTAGGAGTGCGTGTAGATTAAGGAAGTACAAGATTTAGGACGAGATCTTACCGGAATCGCGAGAAATCTGAAGAAAACTGAAGAAAACGAGCTGGTCAGACGTCAGTTGCCAAAAGTAGTAAGTTTGAAAGTGACAAGGGGTATTTATAGGGTTACCCAAAGTGGAAAGGAGTGGAGAGGGGCTGGTCGATCGGTTAGGCAGTCCGATCGGACAGCTGTCCGATCGAGCGACTACTCGGTCGATCGGCTGGCCGATCGACTGGTTGCCTGGTCGATCAGTCACCTTGTTCGAGTGTTCGGTGCGACGAGTTTCGCTGTTTCGATTGCGATTGCGAGCGTTGCGATGCGATAGAGTTTCCTAGTCAAATTACTTTTAATCCCAACTACTATATCAACATACAAGCATCCTTATTTCGTATTCGTTTAGCGTTTGCGATTCGATTGCGATTGAGTTCGATTGCGTTTCGATTGATTCCCACACATAACATAAATAAGCATGCACAAGTAACACATAAAGCACACACACACGTATAACAATAACCAAAATGCGTAATTCGAGCTGCGATTGCGATAGCGATAAAGCGATTAAACATGCGATAAATAGCGATTACCATGCGATTATTAAAAGACACTCCACATAAAACAACTAAAGAGAAAATAAAATAGACGAATTACAAGCCAAAGAAGTCAAAACAGGAATTGAGCAAGGAGAGACAGATCGCAATTAGCAATCTTTTCTTCCTTTGACTTCAATCTTGACTTTGACTTTGACTTCCGAAACACGGGGTGTTACAACCTCCCCTAGTTGAGGGAATTTCGTCCCGAAATTAGGTCGAAGCCGTAACAAACAACTGTGGGTACTTCGCCTTTATGTCGCTTTCGAGTTCCCAAGTGAACTATGCGCCTCGTTTGCCTTCCCATCGGACTTTCACAATAGGAATGCGTGAGCGTCGGAGCTGCTTGGTTTGGCGATCCATGATTTCGACAGGCTTCTCCATAAAGTGTAGTGTTTCCTTTACTTGGAGGTCATCGAGAGGTACAATTAAATCATGTTCAGCCAGGCACTTTCGAAGGTTTGACACATGGAAAGTCAGATGGACATTACTAAGTTCCTTCGGTAGTTCGAGTCTGTAGGCGACTTTTCCGATCCTTTCTAGAATCTTAAAAGGTCCAACATATCGAGGCGCTAGTTTCCCTTTCTTGCCGAATCTGACCACACCCTTCCAAGGTGATACCTTTAGGAGTACGTAGTCGCCAACGTCAAATTCAAGGGGCTTGCGTCGTCTATCGGCGTAACTTTTCTGTCGACTTCGAGCTTTCAACAAGTTGTCTCGAATTTGGAGGACTTTGTCAGTCGTTTCTTGCAATAGCTCGGGACCGGTTAGTTGCGAGTGACCGATCTCGTGCCACACAATAGGTGATCGACGTCTTCTTCCGTATAAAGCCTCGAATGGGGCCATTTGAATGCTGGAATGGTAACTGTTGTTATACGAGAATTCAACTAACGGAAGGTATGCATCCCAATTACTATCGAAATCTATGACACACGAACGGAGCATGTCTTCAAGAGTACGGATTGTTCTTTCAGTTTGACGTCGGTTTGAGGGTGGAATGCGATACTTAGATTAAGCGTTGTACCGAGAGCAGCTTGAAACGTTTCCCACAGTCGCGAGGTAAACCAAGCGTCATGGTCAAAGATGATGTCGCGAGGCGTCCCATGTCGACAAATGATCTCATTGGTGTAGATTCGGGCTAATCGTTCTACCTTGTAGTCTTCCCGTATTGGCAAAAAATGGGCTGATTTGGTCAAACGGTCAACAACAACCCAGATGCTGTCATGACCTGATGACGTGTGCGGAAGCTTTGTTATGAAGTCCATAGCTATACTCTCCCACTTCCATATAGGGATCGGCGGTTGTTCGAGTAAGCCAGAGGGTCTTTGGTGTTCAGCCTTGACATTTGCACAAGTCAGGCACTTCCCAATGTAGAGATCAATATCCCTTTTCATGCCCGGCCACCAGTACTTGTAGCGAAGGTCCTGGTACATTTTGTCGGCACCGGGATGAATAGAATACCAGGATTTGTGGGCTTCGTCCATCAAAATCTTTCGCAAGTCGGTCCGTTTAGGGATCCAAATCCGGTCCAGATAATGGAATATCCCATTCGGCTTATTCACAAGATGAGATCCATCGTGGTAGATTCTTTCTTTATCCAAGGTGTGCTGGGTTTCGAGATCGTACTGGGCTTGGGTTTTACGAATGCTGAGCAAATAACTCTGTCTGCTGAGCGCGTCGACAACGACATTTGCTTTGCCTAGGTGATAACGAATCTCACAGTCATAATCGTTGAGAAGTTCTACCCATCGGCGTTGACGCATGTTAAGCTCCTTCTGGTCAAAGATATGTTGTAGGCTCCTATGATCGATGAAGATCGTACACTTTGTACCATACAGGTAGTGTCGCCAAATATTTAACGCAAAAACAACCGCGCCTAGCTCGAGATCATGGGTCGTCTAGTTCTTTTCGTGGATTTTGAGCTGACGAGATGCGTAGGCAATGACCTTGTCCCGTTGCATGAGAACGCAGCCAAAACCAAGGTTCGAGGCATCACAATAGACAATAAAGTCGTCGTTTCCGTCAGGCAATGTGAGAACAGGAGCATTGCAAAGCATGTGCTTGAGGGTTAGGAAAGCAGACTCTTGTTCGGTTCCCCAAATAAAAGGCTTGTCTTTATGCGTGAGAGCGGTGACCGGCACAGCGGTCTTTGAGAATCCTTCAATAAATCGTCGATAATAGCCCGCTAGCCCGAGAAAAGAACGGACTTCAGACGGGTTCTTAGGTGTAATCCAACTCTTAATTGCTTCAATCTTCGCCGGATCGACGTGAATACCTTGACAATTTACGATGTGACCCAGAAACTGAACCTCCTCCAGCCAAAATTCACACTTGGAGAATTTGGCATAGAGTCGATTCCCCTGGAGTAGCTCAAGAACCAATCGTAGATGTTGCGCGTGTTCGGCTTTCGATTTGGAATAGATCAAGACATCGTCAATGAACACGATGATGAAACGGTCGAGATAAGGTTTACACATGCGATTCATCAGATCCATGAAAACTGCGGGTGCGTTGGTTAAGCCAAAAGGCATAACAACGAACTCATAGTGGCCGTATCTTGTGCGAAAAGCGGTTTTGGGTATATCTTCCTCTTGTATGCGTAGTTGGTGATAGCCTGAGCGTAGGTCGATCTTCGAGAAGCATGTAGCGCCTTGTAGCTGGTCAAACAAATCATCAATGCGAGGCAGGGGATAGCGGTTCTTGATAGTTAGCTTATTTAATTCCCAGTAGTCGATGCATATCCTGAACGACCCATCCTTCTTTTTGACGAAAAGGACTGGCGCGCCCCAAGGAGAGGTGCTAGGGCGAATGAAGCCTTTCTCAAGAAATTCCTGAAGCTGACTCGAGAGTTCACGCATTTCGGATGGTGCGAGTCGGTAAGGATCTTTGGCAACAGGGTTGGCTCCAGGAATGAGGTCGATACGAAAGTCGAAATCACGACTTGGCGGTAAACCGGGAAGATCGTCAGGGAACACATTAGGAAATTCACGAACCAAAGGAACGTCTTTCACTTCTGTCTTTCCTTTCTTTTCCTTCTCCGCTACTACAATGTTAGCCAAGAAAGCTCTGTATTCCTTGCGAAGATACTTGCTAGCTTGGACACACGACATGAGTTTGAGACCTTTCGAAGCAGTTTCGCCATAAACACATAATAAATCACCATTCGCGAGCGAGAATCGAATCATCTTATCGAAGCACACAACTTCAGCATGGTTTTCGCGAAGAAAGTCCATGCCTACTATGACATCAAAACTTCCGAGTTGCATCGGAATAAGGTCGATTGGGAATATGTGATTGTTGAGCTCAAGAGTACAATCACGAAGAACAGAATTAACGGCGACAGTTCTTCCAGTAGCGACTTCAACATCGAATGTCGAGGGGAGATGGGAGCGCTTACGACTAAGAAGCTTCTCGAATTTTAACGGCACAAAGCAGTTATCGGCTCCAGTATCAAACAAGCATGAAGCATAAATACCATTCACAAGGAACGTACCATTGACCACGTTGTTGTCAGCCTGGGCTTGGCACGCATTGATATTGAAACTTCTGTCTCGCGCGGCTTGCTGTTGCTGCTGCTGAGGTTGCTGCTGCTGGGGCTCTTGTTTCACAACCCTGTTCGGGCACATGTTCGCAAAGTGGTTGGGATCACCACATGCGAAGCAGACTCGGGCATTGACCGCGGGTGCCTGAGCTGCTTGTTGGCCTTACGGGGCTGGGAGCAGAGCTTGATGAGCAGTGGCTTGAGCTGGGGCTTGATGGGGACCAGTACGACAGTTGGCAATGAAGTGGCCGAACATATTGCAGTGAGTGCAGAAACGACAGGCGAGACCCACCGGGTGATGATAAGAACATGTTGGGAAGACAGGGTGGGGGTCTGTGTATGCGCGCTTTGCAGGCGGTGCATAAGTAACTGGTGCTGGTCTGTGGTGAGATTGCTGCTGAGCCAGTACGACTTGAAGTGGAGCAGCATTGGTGGTGACATCACAGTTCTTGTTGCTGGAGCTGCTGTTGTTGTTCTTCTTCATGCAGCGTAAGGACTTTGATGATTGAGCGGCGGCGGTTTCAGCGGTTGGTGCGGTGGTGACTTGATGCAGGTTCTTCGAAGTTTTATCCCAAAACCCAGCTTTTACCCGCTTGTCGTTGATTTCGGCGGCAAGCAAGTAAGTTTATTCGATCGTTGCTGTCTTTGCGGCATGCACAAAATCCGCAACACAGTCGGGTAGAGCTCGGATGTACTTCTTGATTGCCATGCCGGGCATCTTCACTTGATCGGGACAGATGATGCTGAGCTGCTTAAAGCGAGCAGTCAGGGCAGCGTTGTCACCTTCCTTCTGCTTGATGTGCCAGAACTCGTCCTCCAGCTTCTGGCTCTCATGGGGAGGGCAGAACTCTTTGAGCATAACGTTCTTCAACTAGTCCCATGACAGTCCGTAAGCTGCATCATTTCTGCGCTTGTTCCTTTCGGCTGTCCACCAGTCTAGAGCGTGGGACTGGAAGACGCCGGTCGCGTTCAGTGTGCGGAGATTATCAGGACATCCGGTCTGTCCCAGAGTGACTTCGATCGAGTCAAACCATTGAAACAAAGCCGTAGGGTCTTCTTCTCCGGTGAACTCTTTCGGTCCACATGCCTTGAACTGTTTGAAGCTAAAAGCAGCTTTGGGAGTCTCAGTTCTGGATTCCTCAGACGATTTGCTCATGTTTTCATACAGTTCACTGACGACTTGGGGTACAACCTTTGCCATTTGCTTAGTAATCATGGCAGCGAGACGTTTGTCTGCTTGCTTTCGGTGAGCATCTCGGGTAGCGCGAGATCCAGATGACGACATTGTCTGCAACAGACATCGTCGCAGGACTCAACACGACATGATCGAATCTCACCTCACACGTCTAATATTACTAAAGCTCAGGAACACGTATAATCACGTAAGCACATAGGCACATAATCACAGATTCACATAAACACTGAAGCACATAAGCACATAAAGCGCAGAATTCACAGAAGCACATAAACATGTAATCACAAGAAGCATATAGAGACACGTAGGGCATTCTGACTGCATCTATTATCTAAGGTCTACACGCGTTCGAGAATAGTGATTGCGAATAACATATCGAGTAGTATAGTATAAGCGTATAACATAGCATAAGGTCGTCCACGATTTAGCGATTTGTCAGCGTTTTGAGATAGAAGTGCAGTGCGAGTCGTGCGTGTCGATCGAAGTGAAGGCAAAAATCGAATAATTCTCCAAAATTAAAACACGTAAGCAGGTAAATACACATACAACCACATAAAATCAACGAGTCATCAAAGTCAACAGTTGCGGGCTCAGAATCGAAACACATAAAAATCGAGAAATAGATCGTCTGCGGCTATTAGACATTGACTATCCAAAGTGATTCGACTATTCTCAAGGACTTGTTGTACACATTTTGACTTTCGGGACTGTGCTTCTGCCTCGATTCTTGGGCGTTTGGCACGCATCCCTTTAGTCATACCGTGACTTCAGGTCGTTGGAGTCCGTCGAGACTTTGGTGAGAGTTTTGTAAAACAAAATAAAGGTCGAAACAAATCGTCAAGGTTAGGGTTTCACCCCTAGCTTAACAACTTCGTTCCTGTTTTGATAAAATAAAAGAGAACTATGCGTCAAAGTATGGATTTCACTCCTATTTCAACACAATTTCTCGTGTTTATAGATAAAAGCGTGGGTTGAGTCAAGCAATTTAGTCGAGAGTTTGCGGTTTTCACACCTAATCTCGACTTAATCGCTCATTCATAATAAAAAAGTTGAGTGCGGTGATAGTGTAGCATAGGTGAGAATAGCGAGAAATAGTAAGTACGCTCACACATAATCCCTACTGGACATGCATGAGTCGGTCTGTTGGTTCCTAACTATAGACTAGGTCTCTAAGACTTCGACCCGGACTAGGTCGAGTCTTGCCTAATTCCCTATAGTTATGGCTCTGATACCAATCTGTCACACCCCAACCGATGGCGGAAACATCGGGGCATGGCACTGAGCGAAACAGATTGTCCAGAAGTTTCCATAACAACTATATTTACTAAATATTTTAAACCAACACGTCCCATACCATGTCATAAATGATAATACAATTATTACAGAAGAGATCCAGTCAAATTGTTCTGTTCCGACAACTCAGATTTTATTACAGACAATTGTTTATTTATTGGTTTCTAGGACTCCGTCCCTAGCCTCAATTTCATCACCAGCACACAAAGCATGTAAACATCCTAAGCACCTGTCAGATACGTTAAAGTAAAAGTCAATACACATAGTGTAAAGGTGAGCATACAAGTTTGATAATAGCATATAGAGTTCGAAAGCGTTACGCATAACCAGCACGTACACAGTGTAAAATGAGGCATGTTAGTTATCGACATGAACCTATCGATACCAATGACTGCGGGTTGACTGACCAAGGCAGTTCGCGATACATTCTCACCACTGTGAGCCATGTAGGTAATTGTCCTTAACAACCCCCGAGTGAATGGGTGCTGAGTCCAAACTAATAGTACTATCGTTGCTAAGGCAGGTAGACAGCATTCCATGTGTAAACATAACAAACAAGCATTCATTAAGTCACGTATAACATGCGGTAACGGTTAGCGTTTAAAGTATTGCGTAGTGTGTTCGATGTGATTTTGTATAAGTAACGTATGTAACACCCAAAAGTGCATAAAGCAAAAAGGGATCGAGTATACTCACAGCGGTTGATGGATTGAAGGGAGCGCTAGAGAGTAGGGTTAGCCTGATCAGAACGATAGCATAACAATAAGCGACGCGTAAATCGATGCAAAGTACAAGTGGTTCGGACAGTAGTTCGATCGGATGGTAGTCCGATCGGACAGCCAGTCGTGCGAGTGGTAGTCCGTTCGGACGGTCGTCCGATCGGATGACTGTTCGAGTGGATTGTTTCTTCCTTTGGGAAGGATGTGTTTGTGTATGATGGCTTGACTTTTGAAGTTTTCGTTGTAGTATTTTGAAAACGTAGAAGTATCTCTACCTTTCAGGTCGGTCGATCGGACGGTCTTTCGATCAGACGGCAACCCGATTGGTTGGGCACTTCAGTGAGAACGAGTTCACCGCAGGTTGTCACTCGATCGGACGGTCGTTCGATCGGGTGGCATCCTTTGTGCATTGAACATGTTGAAAATTGTTTAAGTGTTGAAGTTTTCGAAACATCACATATTCGGATGGTCGGTCGATCGAGTGGTAGCTCGCTAGGACGGCAATCCGTTCGGTGTTCCAAAACTCTTGAGAGTTGATTTGAAAATTAAGGTGGGACCAAGGTGCAAGTCGTTCGGATTGGCCAATCGTTCGGATTGGCTGTTCGATCGGACAGCAGTCCGATCGGACGGCACTCCGTCCTGGTTAACCTGTTCGTCTTACACTTGGTTGTTTTGATTGTTTGTCGTTTTATCGAGATGTGTTGATATCGTGCTAACCAACATAACCCCATCCTAAGCTCTAGTGACCCGATTGAACTGGAACCACCCAAGTTCAGTCAGTCCACCGGTTTAGGACGATTGTTCTTGGTTAACCCGAAATCGATAATCTCGTGGATAGAATACGGATCTTGAACCAACGCAACCACAAGAATTAGTAGTAAGTCGGCACAAGCTCCGATTCTATCGGTTTTGAGTGCATTGAGTGTAAAAGAGTTGAAGAAAGTTGGAAAACCATCTCTCAATCCTTTTCATTGTGAATATGTTTAGATCTATGAAAGATCTTTGTTTGTTTATGTGGAATTCGGTTAGATCTAAGTTGTTCTTGGTGGATTGAGGCCAAATCAAGAAGTTCCTCAAGAGCACATGATGGCGTCATCCTAGAACATCTTGAATCTTGATTATTTCACGGTTAAAAGTTAAGATTCAAAAGATAGAAAGGTGTAGGAGTGCGTGTAGATTAAGGAAGTACAAGATTTAGGACGAGATCTTACCGGAATCGCGAGAAATCTGAAGAAAACTGAAGAAAACGAGCTGGTCGGACGTCAGTTGCCAAAAGTAGTAAGTTTGAAAGTGACAAGGGGTATTTATAGGGTTACCCAAAGTGGAAAGGAGTGGAGAGGGGCTGGTCGATCAGTTAGGCAGTCCGATCGGACAGTTGTCCGATCACGCGGCTGCTCGGTCGATCGGCTGGCCGATCGACTGGTTGCCTGGTCGATCAGTCACCTTGTTTGAGTGTTCGGTGCGACGAGTTTCGCTGTTTCGATTGCGATTGCGAGCGTTGCGATAGAGTTTCCTAGTCAAATTACTTTTAATCCCAACTACTATATCAACATACAAGTATCCTTATTTCGTATTCGTTTAGCGTTTGCGATTCGATTGCGATTGAGTTCGATTGCGTTTTAATTGATTCACACACATAACATAAATAAGCATGCACAAGTAACACATAAAGCACACACACACGTATAACAATAACCAAAATGCGTAATTCGAGCTGCGAGTGCGATTGCGATAGCGATTAAACATGCGATAAATTGCGATTACCATGCGATTATTAATAGATACTCTACATAATACAACTAAAGCGAAAATTAAATAGACTAATTACGAGTCAAAGAAGTCAAAACAGGAATTGAGCAAGGAGAGACAGATCGCAATTAGCAATCTTTTCTTCCTTTGACTTCAATCTTGACTTTGACTTTGACTTCCGAAACACGGGGTGTTACACTCTCGCAACTAGAAATGTCCCGAGTCCATCAATAACATGTCCTTTGCAACTTGGCTCAAGAATCAACGGATCACCTGTTGATTTAATCTGTGTTAATAGATACTACAAACATTAACTTGATATGATCAATATGTTATTTAAAAGTTATTGTCACTTGATTAATAGATCGATTGTTACTCAAATCTTGATAGTTTGACACCGGTGAAAAACTTTATTGTACTCGCTACTAAAATTCACTCTCGGGGTTAACTTATTATTATAAGGGGGTAGGGGTGGTCATCACTCACTCGTCACTCACAACATTCAATCAAGTTCTATCATGTTATCAACCATTATTTCATCACTCATAACCTTTCTTTAGTAGAAATGGTCTATCACTAGTGATGGATGAAATTCCATCACTCACAACTTTTTTTATATTTTTTTATTAAAAATTAACAATAAAACACTAAAATTATAAATTATAAAGTTGATTTAAATAAAACCTAAGTTACATACTAAAAAAAAAAAAACTAAATTTGGAACCCCCAACCTCTCTTGCTTGAACCATCCATCTTTGTATTGATTTTTTTTTAATTTAGAAGAATGTTTGGATTGAGTTGGAGAATTATTTGGATTGAGTTGGAGAATTTTTTTTGAATTTGGAAGAATATTGTTTTTTTATATAAAAAAACCTTTCAAACAATCAAGCCCAACGATCATGACAACGATCGTTTTTTTTTATTTTCAATGCGTCACAAAATTAACGCGTTACAAAGTTAACGCGTTAAAAAAGTAGGTGACGGCGGTGTTTGGTTATGTTTCACGTGTGATGGGGGGTCAAAACGGACCACCCCGGGTGGCCTAATGGTTTAGGTATGGCACAATTAATTAAGGACTTAATGTTTTCAACATATTGCTAAATAGCAAGCCATCTTTTTTAGAATTTACATAAAAATAATGTATTTAAAAGGGATATTGAATCTAAATAAACTTAACTTTCATCAATTGACAGCACTCGATTTTTAATTGTACCACATCACTCCTAACTTTTAACTTATTTTCTTATGTCACTGCCAAACTAAATGGACCCTAACCCAGTTAACTAACTTAGATAAAAAAAAAAGTCACGTCAGAAGTCACATCACTAAATAAGTGCCACATCAGCAAACAATACTGCATCATATGCCATGTCAGCAAACAAAGTGTAACATTAGCAAAAAACTAATTGTGTTGTGGTTCAGTTAGTTTGGCGGTGCAGAGGAAAATAAGTTGAAAGTTGGGAATGGTGTGATACAAATCGAAAGTTGGAAGTGTTATCGGCAATCGATGAAAATTTTGGTTATTATATCCAATATCCTTTTAAATAATCTAAACATAACGAACAATGAACACGTCAATACACGAGCATTGTTCTTTACATCAGGAGACGTTGTAAACACGTTTCTTGGTAAAATGAGGGATGGTGAGTGGCGGTGAATGATGACGGAGATAGGTGGAAATGGATCTGATGCGGTGGCAGAGGTGGTGGTTGTATGATGGTACTATGGTACCAATGATTAAAGTTTAAAAAACATTAGAGATTGTGGGGCTTAGTGATGAGAAGAAGGGCACGCTGAATAGAGACGCTACAACTTTATGGTTGAATTCAAATATCTATCAAAGGTCACCTGCCATTGATTTGACTAGTAATGTTTTAAAACTTTAGGGTGTCGGCAAAGGCCTTTGCCGCGCGGCAACACCGCCGCCGAGCCCTTTGCCGCTCGGTTTCTTTGATCAGGCGGTGAAGGCATGCCGATGCGGGAATCATGAGAGAGATGGTAGTGTGAGAGAGAGAGGGTAGTGTGGGGTGGGGTGGGGTCCATTCCAATCTCAACCAATCACACTTTTTTTTTTAAATAGTTTACCACTTCACCAAGTGTCTAACCATTGCCAACACTTTTGAGCATAGTTTACCACTTTGACATGGCACACTCTCATTGGTTGATTTTTTAGTTTGTCACTCTCAAGTGTTTAACCACTCCTTACACCCTTATAAATTTGTAAAATGTGTTGTATATAATTTCATATCTTTTTAAGAAAATAGTAAAAAACACCATCATGAGTCATGACTTCCAAATAAAAATACCGAAATGAAAACACTTAGTAAGATCATAAAAAAAGTAATGTTTGTATGTATATGTTGACAAAATAATAAATGTTAAGATAGCAAAGTGTGTAAGTATTAATTAGAAATGTGTTTATAAATCGTGGAAACCAATTAAACCGTTTAAACCGGAACAAGTTAGCTGATCTTATCAGTTTGAAGTCCAAACGTTTAGTTCTTGGCGGTTTTGTAGTACGTTCAAACGATTCAGTTTGGTTTGGAACGTGGCACCGACTATGTAAAATGAACCGGCCATTTAACATTTATTGTTTGTATATATTTTTATTATGTATTTATATGTATATGTATTATAACAATAGGTAGAGGATCCTGTAAAAAGTGCTCAAAGTGTGAGAAGTGTATTATAACACTATATAACACCATATAAACACCGTATAACAATAAGTAACACCATATAATACCATATAACACTATGTAACACTATATATCATTACATAATAAATATAACACTATAGGTTGTCTGATAGCATGTCTATGATAGATGTATAGTGTTATATTTGTTATATAATGTTATATAGTGTTACATAGTGTTATATGGTATTATATGGTGTTACATATTGTTATACGGTGTTTATATGGTGTTATATAGTATTATATATAGTGTTATAATACACTTCTTACACTTTGAGCACTTTTTACACTATCCTTACCCTATAACAATAAACCACTTTTATCATTTAAAATTTTTAAGACAAAGAAATGATTTTGAACAAAAAAACTAAACGATTGGTTCAAACTGCCATAGAATCCTTAAACTGCTAAAACCGGCAGTGCGGCTAACCCACCCAACCTGGCCGATTAGGTTTGTCAGTTCTTAAAACCGTAGTTAACGATTAGGCTGATAATTTTTTGTCAAAACGGATCAAACTGGACAATTTATTCATTGGAATTTTGAGGCTTAACCAACATTTTAAAATGCCTAATCGTATTTATGTTAGGACTAAAATGTTCTATTTTGAAGTGTTACTCAAGCCTTAAAATGTCTACATTATATTTGGGCATGTTTGATGTTATTATGTTAGAACTAGGATAACTTGAGTATGCATTATACTAGTTAAAGTCTTATGAGAATGGTTACACATAAAAATGAAATTCGTTGTAATTGTGAAGGATTCGAGATGAACATGGAGTACAAAATGGGTTTATCACCACACACCCATTGAGATGAGGAATTATCTTTGTGAAGAGTGATCACACACCAAAATTCTTTTTTTTTTCAGAAGTTTCACTTGTATGATTACTTATTTTACATCTTTACGAGCAGTTAAGTTGTCTTGTATTTTCATTTGAATTTTCTCTAGCGGGCTTTCATAATCAAACTCACTATCAGTATCTATCTGGATTTACTTTGTAATCAATACTGTCCACATACTTCTCATGGATACGAACACACTTACCATATCTATACAAGTTATTATGTTACTTTTACACAGGTCAACGTGAGTTATTAAATATCTGTAGTTGCTCTCAATGTACATAATGATCGTATTAAATATCTGTAGTTGCTCTCAATATACATAATGATCACCGACATCTCCACTTACAACCTACTATAGCCCCTTTACTCACCACAAAGAAGTCACTTTCCAACAATTAAGGCAAGATTTTTCTTCATACACAAGAGAGTCCCACACTTGCTTGTTTTTTATGTATAAAATCTACATCCTTACCTTTCATAACTTTAAATCTACATCCTTGCTTGGTTTCTAGCTACTAACATAGTCTCTTGAATACATTTTTATTTCTTTATTTTGTAGACAACTTAATAATAATAATTATTATTATTATTATTATTATTATTAGAGTTAATTATTGTTTTCGTCCATGTGGTTTGTCAAAAATCACTATTTCAGTCCATTAGTTTAAAAATTGCGACTTCAGTCCCTGTGGTTTCACTTTCGTAACCATTTCAGTCCATGTGGTTTCACTTTCGTAACCATTTCAATCCATTATTCTGTTAAGTACAGGGACTGAAATGGTTACAAGGTGGACTGAAATGGTTATGAAAGTGAAACCACAGGGACTTAAATTACAATTTTTAAGCTAATTGACTGAAATAGTGATTTTTGACAAATCACAGGGACGAAAACAGTAATTGTCACACCCCAACCGATGGCGGAATCATCGGGATGCGGCACTAGGCGAATCAGATTGCTCAAGAGAATCCATAACAACTATATTGCGATAATATTTAATACATTCGTTATCCCATACTAACAAATAATACAATCACATAAGTTATCACAGATTTCTTGTCCTCTCGAACAATACAAACCCGACAACCTAGATTTTAGTTGAGTTTCTAGACCTCCTAGCTTGATTTGATATAGTCTGCGATCTAACCTGCAACATACGTTAAAATATTTGTCAATACAAAAGTATTGGCGAGTATACAGGTTTGATAAGTATAGCATAATAGATTAAAAGTGCTGCGAATTTCCACATGCATAAACGTAATACACGACATATATACTCACAAAACTGATACTACCAACTAAGTCCTCGATGCTCGAATGTACGATGGCATAACTAGACCCCGTCGGGCGCAATAGTACTATACTAGTCGTGGTGGGACGTCGCGAGTATAAGCCCTAGCACATATGCAACTAGCATCACGTATATCTATGCATAACAGTTATTCGCAAGTGATAATTCGATTGATTGAATATTTCGTTTGATAAGTTCGATTTGTTAGAAACGTATGTTACACCCAAAATACGATTAAAAAGGGGTCAAGTATACTCACAGTGCGTATTTAGCGGAAATACAACTTGTTTGGGTCGGTTGCGAGTGCGTCTGCGTTAATCATTGAAGGATATAGTAAACGATGTACGGTTAGGCGAGATTAGCATTGAAAAGTCAGTCATCTGGTCGGATGGTGCTCACCCATTCGGATGGGCTCATCCGATCGGATGGCATATGGACCTGAGTCGGATGGTTGTCATCCGGTCGGATGACAGACTATCCGATCGGATTAGTTGCTGACTCGTGCGGATTATCATTCGTTCGAACAGGAATGACTCGTGCAGTCTGACATTCGTTCGAACAGGAATGACCCGTGCGGACTGACATGTCATCCGTGCGGACAGACCTGTCATCCGTGCGGACTGGCATGTCATCCGTGCGGACAGGTGTCATCCGTGCGGACTGGCATGTCATCCGTGCGGACAGGTGTCATCCGTGCGGACTTGCCACATCTGTTTCGCACTCTGAACACTGTTTCCGAGTGTTTAACGGAAGGAATATATTCGCTTTTACTAGGGTAGTGTAATTTCGCACTAACACTTGAAATTTCATCAGTCCCGACCCGTTCTAACGGCCGGGAATCACCCCGTTCCATCAGATCTGGTCGTTCTTGATGGTTTTTCATGGTTAACCCCAAATCGCACAGGTTTAGGTGAGATTTGTCATTAAAACATGTGGAAATCACCCGGATCTGAGTCGTTTATAGTTAAATGAGACCCCAACCTGAAGTTCATAAGAACTCTTGGTGGCATCACCTCAAAACGGCTCAAATCCGCAGATTTCACGGTTAGAATTTGAGTTTTAAAAGGTAGAACGATGTAGAATTGAGTGTAGATTGTAGAAGTACAAGTTTCTAGGTTGAAATCTTACCGGAATCGCGAGGAATCGAGAGAAAAGGGTCTTGGAGCGTGTTTGGTCGAGTAGGAGCTATCACATCACTATTCAAGTGATGTGACATGGTATTTATAGGCCACAGAGGAGAAGAAGGGAGTTCTGGCCCGGATTACCCATCCGTGCGGATTGCCCATCCGTCCGGATGGCCCATCCTTCCGGATGGCTATCCTGACGCGTTGGAGTTCTCCGTTTTCGATCGTTTTGACGGATTTCAAAGTACGTACTTTCCATAATTAATTTATATTATCATTATATTATTATTATACATACATATATATATATATATATATCATTAGGGGTCGTATTTACGTATCCAATCCAAAGTCTCGATAATTAACAACCGGTTTCCGATTCGAGTATGCGATTATTAGCGACGTTTCGCGGCCATCAATGGGGGTAGTATAGGTCCTTTCTTGATGTCATCGTGAACGTCATTTTGTGTAGTGCCACAAAGACTGACGGGGTACCGTTTACTCGTATTGTCATCATCGTCATGACGACTGGAGCTACAGCACTCACCCGAGAGTCCTTGTTAGCGTCAATTGTTTACGTTTCGACACATCCCGGCCACTGAGGAGGGTAGAATAGGTCCTCACTCAATGCCTCCGTGAATGTTAGTGTGATAATAGTGCAGTATAGTGGTATTGTATTTCGAAAATATGCGATTATCCTTCGAATAGCGATATATACGATATAGTTACATTATGATCCGAATCTCTGGTGCTAGGCGTAACGAATATTATGAGTAGTAACAACGCACAAAAGTGCGGGTTGTTACAGTCTCCCATACTTTAGGAAATTTCGTCCCGAAATTAATCCAATAGGTAGACTTCTAAGAGTTGATCTTGCATAAGTAGCGATACAACGAGCGATTGACCGTAAGTTGACAGCGAGAACGTTTCGAATAAGAGAAATCGATTGCGATTGCGAGAAGGCGACGTAAAGACGAAAGTATTAATTCCCACGAGTTGGCATTTCAAAGTACCTTGTCTTGTGTAGAATTCGTTAGTTCGATGCGATTGTAGTTTGAAAGGTTTCTCATGACGTAGAGTTAACTGAGTCGATCGTTAACCAACATTACGTGAAACATTCGTTTTAGATATTAAAAAGGAATTTAGGATGAAAATCTTTGAAAATTTTTCCTTTTAACGTGCGGTCAACAGAGTCGATGTTAACCAATGTTGCTAGGAAGTTTAAGTTTCTATTATTCTAAGGAATTCGAAGATGAGAACAAGGGTTACGAAAACTCTCCTATGACATGGGTTCCAGCTGAACTCGATGTTGAACCAACATCTCAAGAAAGTCTTGTTTTTGATCTTGAAAAAGGTTTTAAGGAAAAATTGGACTCATGAAGCTCCCTTTGAACATGGAGTTAAGCTGATTCGATGTTACCTCCACATTGTGAGGAATTTCACTTGTTCCATGGTTTTAATAAAAGTTTTATAAAAATCAGTTTTAACCTTTTGAAAAGGATGATTTAGCATCAAGCCCCACTTGGCACCTTCCCACGGAAGTTCGTTAATATGTTTAAAACACTTATATATAGGAAGTACCAGCGGCGTATCCACTATGCTTTGCCCATATTACTTCCGTTTCGTGAGGCAGTGTCAGGTGTGCCGATATGACTCGGATAGAATTGCGTTTACTCGGCCCAATCGATAGAAAGTCGGACCGAGCATAAGATAGGATCGAATAGATTAATCCAGCGAGTTGATAAGCGAGAAGCGAATAGCGCGTTTTCGATTAGATTCCACATTACACCCACATGGCACGTTTCCACGGGAGTTTGCTAACATGGCGAAACACCATGCTTAACCAGGTTAGCTTTGTCTCGTGAAGCGGTGTCATGTGTACTTAATACCATACAGACTGCAATGAACACCAAGCGAGCGATAAGCGGTACGCGAATAAGCGGTAGACTATACACGATAAGCGATAAGCGATTAGGTGATTAAGCGAATAAACACAAAACACTTGTGACGACGGCGATGATAAACGAATTACAACAATCGGTAATTGTGTTGCAAGCGATGGAGGTATGCGATTCGATTTATGCGGTTCGGTTCGATTGATTAACATCACAGAGTTTGACTAACATTAGACCCCATATGGCCTTTTTCCACGAAGGTCGATGATATGACTAAAACGCCCTGCTTTAGTCATATGAGTTTCATCTCATGAAGCGAGGTCATGCGTGCTAACTTAACACGAATATCACAGCTAACGGTATAGCGATAGATTGATACACAGCAAGCGATATAGATTCACATAATAAGCGATAGAGATTGCGAGATACACAGGGTAAGCGATTTCAACTAGTCGGGTTTGTTTCGAATAAGCTTAACGTTACGTTGCGACGCATCACGGTTATCGAGGAGGGTAGAATAGGTCCTCACCCGATGATATCGTGAGCATTAATGTGCTTGATGAGATTGATCGCTATAGACTTACGACTAGTCTTGCGTTGATGCAATTGTCCTGCGAGGTAGACTCTCCAGAGTCCATCGATGAGGCGATTGCATTGCGTTTGCAGACTTACGACAAGTCTCGCGATGATACGGTTTGTTACGCCTTGCGATTGAGTGTAGTGTGTTGAAAATAATCACAATAGTATATAGGTTTAATAACGTTCAACTCCACGTGGCACCTTCTTCACGGAACTTCAGTAGTATGATAAAGCACACCTTGCCCGACCCCTAATACTTTCATCCCGTGTTTTGGTGTCACCTTTTGTCAAAACATTATGGCACCTTTAGAATTTACTACGATCACCGTACACTGACCCAAATAATCCCGTGTGCACCCGTGATTATTCGTTCCTTGCACATTTATCGTACCTCGTTCTAAGAGTGTAGTGAGGGTAAAACACATTATTTCGTGATATAGCATATAGTATATAGTGTGTGTGTGAATTTAGTCAAAATTCGGCGACTAAAGTGGAATGGAGGAAACGAAAACGAGAATTGTTACACATAGTGGTAACTTCGAATAAGAGAGTAGGTTCAAAACTTAGAAATTAACGTCGAGAGTCGTATCATTACAACTTTATCTTACGCTTGCTAGATGTCTGATGCTGAAGACTTTTGCGGGAGCTGTTGTTGTTGTACTCAAGTTCACGGTTCGATGCGGCAGTTGCGGGTGAAGTGACCGTAACGGTTGCAGTTATTGCAATAGCGACAGTCAGCCCCAACTGGATGATGATAGGTACACGAGTAACACTGAGGATGAGCTCCAGTGTAGGCTCGTTTTGGAAACATCGGAGCTGTTCGAAGAGGTTCCGGTTGCAGCAGTTCGGTTGTTGATGAGCTCGAGCTTGAAGTCTTTCGCTTGCGGCTGGGTTTGTCGGTGTCTTGCGAAGAAGTGCCGTCGTTGGAGGATTCGTCTGAAGACTCACTTGCAGAGTCTTTGGCTGATTTGTCGGAAGATCCATCGGCAGATTTGTCAGAAGAATCGGCAGCAGATCCGTCCGAAGAATCGTTAGCAGATTCGTCAGGAGAATCGTTAGCTGATCCATCAGAAGAGTCGCCGGCAGATTTGTCAGAAGATTCGTCAGTAGATTCATCAGAAGATTCGTCAACATGTTCGCCTGAAGGATTACTGGTGATTGCTTGATGAGCTTGCTTGACAGGATTCTTGGAGAAAAACCCTTCCACAAGTCGTTTGTTGTTGATTTCTGCGGCTAAGCGATAGGCTTCTTCGATGGTAGCAGGTCTTGCAGCTTCGACAAAATCACCCACACACTCAGGCAAGCCACGAATGTACTTCGCGATGGCCTTTTCCGAAGTGTTGACCTGGCCTGGGCAGATTATGCTAAGCTGTTTAAACCTTGCGGTGTAGCCAGCATTGTCACCTTTTGCTTGCTTGATTTCCCAAAACTCGTTTTCTAGCTTCTGGATTTCGTGAGGGGGACAATACTCTTTCTTCATGAGCTCTTTCAGCTCATCCCAAGAGAGAGCGTAAGCTGCAGAGATTCCACGCTTGTTACGTTCGGCGGTCCACCAGTCGAGTGCTCGCGATTGAAATACTCCGGTAGCGCAAGTAGTACGGAAACTATCGGGACACCCGCTTTGACGAAGGGTAACTTCGATAGAATCGAACCACTGGAGTAGTTGAGTCACACCTTCCTTACCCGTGAATTCCATCGGGTCACAGGCTTTGAAGTGTTTGTAAAGAAAAGCAGGTTGCGGCTCTCCTGTCTTAACGTCTTCCGAAGCTCGAGAATGGCTGAGAGAGTGCACTCGAGCGGTAATTTGAGGAATAAGCTTACCCACTTCCTTAGTCACAAGTGATGCAATCCTCTTATCGGCGCTTCGTTTGGCTCTTCTCCTGGCTACTCGTCTCGAGGTAGAGTTGTTGGAAGGCATCTAGACAGGAAGAGACTTGGAATGAGATTCGATCATAATGATTTTTGAGTTTCGCGATGCGATTGAGCGCGTTCAAAACTTGTTGCGATAGTATATTGGTAATACGAATCACATAGGAGACACAAATTTCCTAAGTTTCCACACAATGACTTGTTTGTTTATATGTATATACATATATAGATTTATATAGATGTAATTTGTATTTATACACATACAGGTCGATTTAGAATATGCGAGGACGTGTTGAGGTGAGAAAACGATAGCGAAGGCGATAGATTATGCATTAGTCTCGTTGCGAACATTCGGGTTTCGTTTTAGATTGCGATGGCTGTGCGAATTGTGCGTGTATAAAGTAGGGAGTGAAAATCGTTAAATCGAGAAATCGATAACACATAAAGCGTAATTACGTTCATTAAAGCATAAAATCAGCGAATCGTAGGTTTAGTAAAACATTCGGAATGCCTCGGGTGTTTAGGCGTCAACTACCCAAGGTAACCCAACTATATTCAACAAATTCATGCGCGCTCGTTGACCCAGAAGACTCCATACTTCCACTGGGATGCAGCTCATGGCATTCGTCTTCGTAGTCATCGCGTGGCTCGAGTTATTGCAATAGTCGAGTCCTTGGTGAGAGCTTTTTGAAAACCGGTTCATAGGGAGTGGGATGACTCATTAAGGTACGGGTTTCACCCCTGACTTAACAGTTTCGTTCCTAATTGTGGTTATGCTCTTCGAATAAATTCGTGAGTTCCACTAGATTTAGAAATGGAGACTTTTGTCGAGATGTGGATGTCACTCCTAACTCGATGAAAGGTTCTCGTGCTAGAAAAATTGCGCTGGGTGAGCGATCTTATCGAGAGTTCTCGGTTTTCACACCTGGTCTTGACAGGATCACTCGGTTTCGTTATGCGAGTATTTTCGAAAATACGTGTATTGTGTCAGCCTTAGGAAAGGCTCCTTCGCGTGATGCTGTAGTATGCGGTGTTCACGCAAAGTTGTATCTTTTAGCAATTTCGATCGAGAGTATCAAATAGGCCCGATACAAACCCTACTGGGTTCGTACGAGTCGGCCTGTTGGTACTTAGACTATAGACTAGGTCAATTTCTAAGACGTCGACCCGGACTAGGTCGAGTCTGACCTAATTCCCTATAGTTATGGCTCTGATACCAATCTGTCACACCCCAACCGATGGCGGAATCATCGGGATGCGGCACTAGGCGAATCAGATTGCTCAAGAGAATCCATAACAACTATATTGCGATAATATTTAATACATTCGTTATCCCATACTAACAAATAATACAATCACATAAGTTATCACAGATTTCTTGTCCTCTCGAACAATACACACCCGACAACCTAGATTTTAGTTGAGTTTCTAGACCTCCTAGCTTGATTTGATATAGTCTGCGATCTAACCTGCAACATACGTTAAAATATTTGTCAATACAAAAGTATTGGCGAGTATACAGGTTTGATAAGTATAGCATAATAGATTAAAAGTGCTGCGAATTTCCACATGCATAAACGTAATACACGACATATATACTCACAAAACTAATACTACCAACTAAGTCTTCGATGCTCGAATGTACGATGGCATAACTAGACCCCGTCGGGCGCAATAGTACTATACTAGTCGTGGTGGGACGTCGCGAGTATAAGCCCTAGCACATATGCAACTAGCATCACGTATATCTATGCATAACAGTTATTCGTAAGTGATAATTCGATTGATTGAATATTTCGTTTGATAAGTTCGATTTGTTAGAAACGTATGTTACACCCAAAATACGATTAAAAAGGGTCAAGTATACTCACAGTGCGTATTTAGCGGAAATACAACTTGTTTGGGTCGGTTGCGAGTGCGTCTGCGTTAATCATTGAAGGATATAGTAAACGATGTACGGTTAGGCGAGATTAGCATTGAAAAGTCAGTCATCTGGTCGGATGGTGCTCACCCATTCGGATGGGCTCATCCGATCGGATGGCATATGGACCTGAGTCGGATGGCTGTCATCCGGTCGGATGACAGACTATCCGATCGGATTAGTCGCTGACTCGTGCGGATTGTCATTCGTTCGAACAAGAATGACTCGTGCGGTCTGACATTCGTTCGAACAGGAATGACCCGTGCGGACTGACATGCAATCCGTGCGGACTGACCTGTCATCCGTGCGGACTGGCATGTCATCCGTGCGGACAGGTGTCATCCGTGCGGACTTGCCACGTCTGTTTCGCACTCTGAACACTGTTTCCGAGTGTTTAACGGAAGGAATACGTTCACTTTTACTAGGGTAGTGTAATTTCGCACTAACACTTGAAATTTCATCAGTCCCGACCCGTTCTAACGGCCGGGAATCACCCCGTTCCATCAGATCTGGTCGTTCTTGATGGTTTTTCATGGTTAACCCGAAATCGCGCAGGTTTAGGTGAGATTTGTCATTAAAACATGTGGAAATCACCCGGATCTGAGTCGTTTATAGTGAAATGAGACCCCAACCTGAAGTTCATAAGAACTCTTGGTGGCATCACCTCAAAACGGCTCAAATCCGCAGATTTAACGGTTAGAATTTGAGTTTTAAAAGGTAGAACGATATAGAATTGAGTGTAGATTGTAGAAGTACAAGTTTCTAGGTTGAAATCTTACCGGAATCGCGAGGAATCGAGAGAAAAGGGTGTTGGAGCGTGTTTGGTCAAGTAGGAGCTGTCACATCACTGTTCAAGTGATGTGACATGGTATTTATAGGCCACAGAGGAGAAGAAGGGAGTTCTGGCCCGGATTACCCATCCGTGCGGATTGCCCATCCGTCCGGATGGCCCATCCGTCCGGATGGCCCATCCGTCCGGATGGCCCATCCGTCCGGATTGCCCATCCGTCCGGATTGCCCATCCGTCCGGATTGCTATCCGTCCGGATGGCTATCCGTACGCGTTGGACTTCTCCGTTTTCGATCGTTTTGATGGATTTCGAAGTACGTACTTTCCATAATTAATTTATATTATTATTATACATACATATATATATATATCATTAGGGGTCGTATTTACGTATCCAATCCAAAGTCTCGATAATTAACAATCGGTTTCCGATTCGAGTATGCGATTATTAGCGACGTTTCGCGGTCATCAATGGGGGTAGTATAGGTCCTTTCTTGATGTCATCGTGAACGTCATTTTGTGTAGTGCCACAAAGACTGACGGGGTACCGTTTACTCGTATTGTCATCATCGTCATGACGACTGGAGCTACAGCACTCACCCGAGAGTCCTTGTTAGCGTCAATTGTTTACGTTTCGACACATCCCGGCCACTGAGGAGGGTAGAATAGGTCCTCACCCAATGCCTCCGTGAATGTTAGTGTGATAATAGTGCAGTATAGTGGTATTATATTTCAAAAATATGCGATTATCCTTCAAATAGCAATATATACGATATAGTTACATTATGATCCGGATCTCTGGTGCTAGGCGTAACGAATATTATGAGTAGTAACAACGCACAAAAGTGCGGGTTGTTACAGTAATTAACTCTTCTTCTTCTTATTATTATTATTATTATTATTATTATTATTATTATTACTATTATTATTATTATTAGAGAAAACTGCCATTTTAGTCCCTGAGGTTTGGTCACTTTTGCCATTTTAGTCCAAAACACAAATCTTTTAAATCTGGGTCCTTGTGGTTTCACTTTTATTGCCATTTTGGTCCAAAAATGAAATTAGCTGATATTTGGCTAATAAAATTTTGTTGTTTTGTCATTTTCCTCAGAGACAAAATAGCCAAATATCAGTTGATTTCATTAATTTAATTAATAATAAATTTATATTGACCGTTTTATCCGTGAGAAAAAGGACCAAATAACAGGATTTTATTAGCCAAATATAAGTTGATTTCATTTTTGGACCAAAATGGCAATAAAAGTGAAACCACAGGGACCTAGATTTAAAAAGTTTGAGTTTTGGACTAAAGTGGCAAAAGTGACCAAACCTCAGGGACCAAAATGGCATTTTACTCTTATTATTATTATTATTATTATTATTATTATTATTATTATTATTATTATTATTATTATTATTATTATTATTATTATTATTATTATTATTATTATTATTATTTTCTTTTGAGGATAAAATTGGGCTTCTGGAGTGGGAACTAGAGGAATATGACAAGGTTTTGAGCCATGGGTCATCGAACACTGAGGATCTGGATCATAGAGGCCCAAACTATATTGGGCCGGTCTACCCATGATGAACAAAGTTTGATCTGTTCCTCGATTTGGACTGGGCCTTTAGAGATCCCTTTACATTGGGATTCACTAATGATTGAGGATCCGGAGGGAGGCCCAATCAACATGGACCATGTGATTCAATCCTTTTCATGTTATATATATATATTTTTTTTTGAACGGCAAATTTGGATCACTGACGCACCACTGGAGTATTATCGTGGCATCGGCGGAACCACCCGATCATATCCATCTTCACTAGGCATAATGCCTACACACCAATTTAGGAGGAAACCCAATAAATATGGAAAAAAAAACCCCTTTGTGAGAATCAAACCCAAGACCTATGGGTCCCAAATTCTTATCCCACCCGAAGATGCCATTAGGCTGTAAAGTCATGGACATCTTTTTCATGTTATAAATAGATATAAAACACTCTCTACAATATATTGTTCCTATTTAATTCTTATACAACTACTCGCCACATCATTGTCACCACATGGTAGGTTATGCGACGAACATCGGTGACGATATTAGGGTTTAGAATGATGGGTGATGACTGGTGAGTAATCGATGCATACAGGTGGTATTTTGAGGTGCTGGATACAGAGACATAAAATGCGGGGCAGATAGCTTCACACAGACGCGTGGAAACAAAGTAGAGGGGCCAACACATAAACATGTGAGAGATGATCAAGCAAAAGTGTGGTCCATTGACCTAGTGCCACCACATGCCAAACACTATTTACAACGTTTGTGAATTAACATACATTATAATTGTATAATTTGTCATAAAAATTTCAATGCCGGTACTAATAGTTTTTGTTGCAAAATCAGGTATCAACGTTCTAATTTGTCACAATGTTGAGCATTAAGGCAAACCTTGTCACAATGTTGAGTACTAAGGACAAATTAGAAAGTTGATACCTGATTTTCCAATAAAAAAATTTTAGTACCCAACATTGAAATTTGGCAGAAACTACAACCAACTGTGTAATTTTTCAACAAATAATGTCAAGCGTATGACCAGATTTGCAATAAAAAAGTATTAGTACCGAACATTGAAATTTAGTAGAAACTACAAGTAATTTTCAACAATTTCATCACATGTGAGAACTCATAGTTTAATGAATACAAATTTAATTTACCTATATATTAAAGATTGATCATAATGAACAGTAACAAACAACCTATATTATATTGTATATATCTATATATTTAAATTTAACTTATCTTATATGTTAATAATACAACCTTATGAATAGTACTTTTTATATTAAGTTGGATAAGTCTGGTGTTAACCGGCACTGGTATCGAAGATACTGGTACGCCCCGGTTTGGTATCATTCGTGCATTTTATATTATAATAATTTTTAAATTTGTATCACGGGTCGGGATAAACTTGGTGTCAACCGGTACTGGTATCGAAAATACCGGCACGCTCCGGTTTGGTATCGATACATGAAGGTAAAAACCGTCACCAGCCTGGTGCAGAAAACGTCGAAAGTCGGTACCGAATTGATATTGAAAATCTTTTAGTTTGGAAAATTCGGTACTGCTACCCGGTAACATTTGCTCATCCCTGATCACGGGCACCGTACGAACAACAACGGTATCGTACAACTTTTTTGTTGATTTTCTTCAACTTTTAATGATTTTTTTTTAGTTTCAAGGGTAGAGATGAGCTCGGTGGCAACCGATACTGAATTGGCACTGGTACCGAAAATACCATTTATGGTACAGGTATATGAAGATAAAAACCGGTAGCGAACCGGTATCAGGAACGCCAAAAGTCAGTACTGAATTGGTACTTAAGATATTTGGGTTCGGGAAATTCGGTACTGGTACCCAATACCATTTGCTCATCTCTGACTACAAGTTTCATACGAACAACATCATTACCATACAAATTTTTTGGTTGATTTTCTTTCGGTTATCTTTTGGTGTTTTTTTCTACATTTTATTTTTATTCTTGTCAACGGTTGGGTTCGGGAAATTCGGTACTGGTACCCAATACCATTTGCTCATCTCTGACTACAAGTTTATACGAACAACATCATTACCATACAGATTCTTTGGTTGATTTTCTTTCGGTTATCTTTTAGTGTATTTTTCTACATTTTATTTTTATTCTTGTCAACGGTTCCGTGCGCAACGCGCTTGTAGTGATTTCAAAACACAAGTAAACACAGACTAAATAATAAAAGAAGTTAGCCGCAATGCGGCGGGACGAAAAAACTAGTTTCAATTCAATATGCAATTCGGTAGAAAAAAATAGTATAACAATGACATAAAAATAGAAAGAGTAATAACATGACTGACTGATTTTAAACATCTACTCAACCTAATTACACTCTCGTGATGATATCGAACATGCTTTCTATAGTAATTACTAAGACCATGCGGTATGGGGGTCGCCCCCCCCCCCCCCCCCGTCCCGGCTCGTCCTCGGCGTCCCACACCTCCCCCTGATGGCGTCGTGTCCCCAGCGTCGGATGGAAGACGGAAGCGACTAGTGGTCCTGATTGGCTGAAGGTGGGGACCACATAGAGAGAGATAGACATATTATTTTAATTATTTAATATATATTAGTTTTTTATTAACTTTGGGTAGTCCTCACACCCTTCGATAGTCCCCTCTAGATGGTCCTTTATCGAACGTGACGTGGCGCCTACGTGGCGGATAGTCCCCAAAAGGACTACCCAAACCACACCGAATTGCCTAATTTGGGAGGGGTTATCACAATAATTGAATTGTCAACATCTAACTACACATTATTTGTCTTTTGTGTAACAAAGAACATCATAACAAGCAATTATATTCCATAAGATTTGTCTTCCATAAATTATATCTAAACTATAATGGTGATAAAAGGGCATGTTTGGTGATTTTGTGCTGAATCATTAAGAGGTTGACCGATTAAAAGAGTATCAATCAATATATTTTTAAAACTTACTTTAAAAAAATTCTGTAAATCATAAAGATGTGTTTTTTAAGTGAACAAAAAACATTCCTCTAATCGATTAAGCAGTAGCCTCTTAGTAGAATCGTGAAGAGGATACCAAACAACCCGGTAGCATTATTTATTAAAAATAAACTCTATAAACCACTAAGAGGTGTCTTTTAAATGAATCAAAAACCATTCTACCTCTAATTGATAAGCGTAGCCTCTTAATAGAATCATGAAGAGGATGCCAAACAACCCAGTAGCGCTCGTTTTGTGAAATGCAATGGAAGTGGAATTCGGGCAAGAATTGAAAATTCTTTTGGAATTTAGGTATATTTGTTTTACAGAATTAAATGAAATTTGGGTGAAATTGGTATGTATAATACTTTTCTTATGGTGTTGTTCAACTCAAATTCTTTTTTTTTTTTTTTTTGTTGAACCCAAAAAAAAAAAAAAACCGAAATCAACATTTTAATTCTATCAAGATTAATTTTATTCCATAAAACGAACGCTACCTAAGTCTTTAGTTAATTCTATTTATATTACGTTGTAAGGTCATATTTCCTTTTATATTTTTACTTTAACAATAATTTCTAGATATCCTAGATATCTTTATATCCTACATAATTTCCCAAAAGAAAATACAATATTTATTTAGTTTGATAAATGATAAATACTCTACAAAAATATCTAAAATAATAAATACACCATAGCCACCAATGACCAACCCACTATGTCCCAATCTCTGCGTGGTAGTTAGCAGTCAAGTTCCCATTTCCCATACTCACCCACAACCGTCCGATCAAACACCCCCACACAAACCACCATACTCCACACCTACCCAATCACCCCCCAAGATTTTTAATAAAAAAAAAATCACAAAACACACATGTGGCTATCATCCATACACATACACACACACAATTTACAAAACACAACCCTTTTCACACCTCCGACCACACTTTACAAAACACAATCCTAAACCATCAATCATTCATCATGGGTGTTGTCGAAGCCGCTCACAATGTGAAGATCCTAGGTTCCGGTGACCGTACCATAGTGTTGGCGCACGGGTTCGGTACGGACCAGTCGTCGTGGAAGCATCTAGTGCCGCATCTAGTTGATGATTACAAGGTTGTTTTGTACGATAATATGGGTGCGGGTACGACCAATCCGGAGTACTTTGACTTTGGTCGGTATGCTACTCTTGAAGGGTATGCGTACGATGTTATTAGCATTCTAGAAGAGCTTAAGATTTCGTCGTGTGTTTTTGTTGGGCACTCGGTTTCGGCTATGATTGGTGCGGTTGCCTCTATTACTCGTCCGGATTTGTTTTCGAAAATTCTTATGATTTCGGCTTCTCCGAGGTTAGTTGAATACTAATCAAATAGTTTCTTAAAACTAAGTGCACTTTACATCAATATCGCAGGTAAGCGAGCAACAAGCTGCGCCGCTAACCCTTTCTGAATAGCAAACCCTAGCCTATTAGTTGAATGTTTTTTTTTTAATTTATATATGTTGGCTAGTTTCTTGCTAGCTTAGCTGGTGTTACAAATATGCTTAACATACTTTTTTTTTACGGTTGAAATTTGTAACACCGGCTAGCAAGAAACTAGCCGGGGAAAAACAAGATTATATCGTCATAAACTTAGGGTTTCTATTGACAAATCACAAATGAGAGTGTGTGATAAATATAAGGGGGTATGTTATGTTAAGCATATTATAGTGGAAAATGGGTATGATTACCCTCACCCTTATTAATATATTTTTTTCGAGTCGGGGGGTCTGAAGCAACCTCTCTATTTCTATTTCTATGTGGTAGAGGTAAGACTGTCTACATCTTACCCTCCTCAGATTCTACCTTAACTTTGCTATTGGTAGAATTTACTGAGTATGATGGTGATGATTATTAATATTTTTTTAAACGACAATTTCTATCCTAGATTTTCTAGGATAAATGCTCTGATACTTACATGTTGCAACGGGATTTTTAAACTTTCAATCTTTTAGTTGTGGAGGAGAGCAGTTTAGCTAGACACCCATATTAATATTTGTATAGTATGTTGGCTATCTTAAAAAAAAAACGTTAATTTTAAGATGATGATTGCTTAGGGCTTAGGTTAGGAGACGTTGAAACCTTCTGTTTTGAGGTGTAATTATTTTTGAATTATTGATTTAACAAATAGACTTGCTTTATTTGGTAAGTTTGATCATGTGCCTTTTAGGGTTTGTTATTATTTTATATTTTGACTTTTTTTAGGTATTTGAACACTACGGATTACTTTGGTGGATTTGAGCAACAGGATCTGGACCAGCTATTTGAAGCCATACAATCGAATTACAAGGCGTGGTGTTCGGGTTTCGCGCCATTGGCGGTTGGCGGGGACATGGACTCGGTGGCGGTTCAAGAGTTTAGCCGGACGCTTTTTAATATGAGACCGGATATCGCCTTGAGTGTCGCACAAACCATCTTCCAATGTGACATGAGACATTTGTTGTGTCATGTGGTTGTCCCTTGTCATATCATCCAAAGCATGAAAGATCTCGCGGTTCCTGTGGTGGTCGCTGAGTACCTTCACCAAAACCTCGGTGGTGAGTCCATCGTTGAAGTCATGTCGACTGATGGTCACCTCCCACAGTTGAGCTCACCAGATGTTGTGATTCCCGTGCTTCTTAGGCACATCCGTTGTGATATCGCGGTGTAATTATGTTTAGGTTAGTTGTTTGGTTTAAATTTGGTTGTTTAAATTACAAGTTGTTGATAAAACTTCTCTTGTGAATTTGGAATTTGTGTGTAATTGTGTATGATATGTCTTTTCTTTGTTTTGGTACCACATAATGAAACGTCCCACCTTATCTAACTAGATATTATTACAACCAAAGTACCTATCAACCCATGTGATCCATTTATTATCCATTAAATACATCGACTAACCATTGAACATGTACTCATGTAGTACTTGCACACATACAACATGTGTATCAACAACTAGCATGATCATGTATATAATGACTAGCTAGCATACTTAAACATAACAACTATAGCAACCAAAGGGATCGTGGTTTAACGGTGTTAAGGTGTGTTGGAAATGTGTTCAATCCCATATGATTGAGACTTCAAGTGTCACGATGGATATATGTGTGGATTTAAGAGTAGGGGTAAAGATTGCGTGAGTTAGTCAATCAGAAAAAAACAACTATTGCAATGTATGGTTTGTCTAAAACCAATATAAACAATAAAAATACTTTCAAGACGCAAAAATGAACACTTGGTCACCTATAGATATGTGAGTAAATGAAAATATTTAATTTGCCAAACACCATTGATGGGATTACACCCAAATCACCACTCGAAACCGTGGGTCAAGGCAAGCCGTGACTTGGAATCCTGCTTGAACAACACAACGATTTAAATGGTTAAACATAACTCTTCGAAAACCAAAAGCAAGGAGAAAAAAGTCCCAAACCGTGACTTAGGCACAGTCACAGTCCTAGGCAGCTCTAGTCGTGACTGAGGGCAAGTCACGACCCTAGAGGCACTCGAATCGAATGTCATGACAATTTTGTTCTAAAGCATGATAGAAGTATTTGAGGAAGAGAAATGGAAACAATAAGGTCAAACGAAGAAACCCCAACCCCGGCATAAGCCCAATCATGGCCTAGGGGAATCCTAGCCATGACTAAGGCTAAGTCACGACCTAAAGCGATTATAACCGAGTATTGATGAAACCTCGAATGCGTGTTGCTTCCAACGAAATGTGATTAAGGATTTTTTTTTAGAAGTGGTGTATTTTGAAAAGATTTTTAGGATAATGGGGAAGTCAGAAAAAAAAAAAAAAAAAAGTTTCTGGTGTATCCGCTATTAGCAATAGCGGATTAGGAAGGGAAAGTAAATTGTGCTGCAGCATTGCTCAGGGAGGTGTCAGATGTTTTTCTAATCCTCTATTCAGAATAGAGGATTAGGAGGAGTGGGTTTAATGTTGAACATGGATTGTTGAACATGGATTAAGTGTTTCCTCCTAATCCTCTATTCTGAATAGAGGATTAGAAAAACATCTGACACCTTCCTGAGTACAATTTACTTTCCCTTCCTAATCCGCTATTGCTAATAGCGGATACACCAGAAACCTTTTTTTTTTTTGACTTCCCCATTATCCTAAAAATCTTTTCAAAACACACCACTTCTAAAAAAAATTCTGTGATTAAGTTATTCGAGGATGCTAGGAAAGAAAATGAATAATAATTTGAGCAAAACACGAGCCAAAGACCTGACACATGCCCAGCCATGACTAGAGCCCAGTCGCGGTCATGGGCCGACAGGTTATCGTTTCCATTAAGTCCTGAACAATACTCAATTTCCAAAACATGATTAGGTTGTTCGAAAAAGGGGGAAACTGACAACACCTATTCCATAATGTCCCAACAAAAACAATTACACCAGGTATGATAAGATCAACTATAGGATACCATGAAGCCTGAATACCCTTTTCACCATAAAAGGTAGACATCATGCAACAAGGACTCAACAAACCTAAACGTCTAGGTGCTAAGTTTTCTACCAACAACCTAAACGTCTAGGTGCTAAGTTTATGTCAAATGTGTATTTACGTATTTAAATCACATATATCCTAAAAAAATATATTGTGATGTATACCATGATAATATATTGGTTAATATATAATACTTGCATCCTAATAACTTTCAACACCAATTTTCTTCTGTCACCTTAACTACCCACCAAGCTCTCTTTATTTTTTTTTCTTTTTATTGAAGCAACGTGATTTATTTCACACCACATGTTTAATTTTATTTGACTTTGTAAAACCTTTATACACAATAAAGTATAATCGTTTACACAACTCATATCTAAAGTAATAATCTCAAATATGATATTAAAATAAAGTTTTAGGATGTAAAACATTTCTCTAGCCATTGTGAGTGATTTCAAAAGGAACATGAAATGGTTGTAGTAAAACGTTGGAAATGCCTTAAATCGTTGGTGTTTGAGATTTTAAATGAAAGCTCATCACTGATTTTGAAATTTTAATTAGTATTAACCTCGTGAAAAAAAATCACGTTGAAACTTTAATAAACCTAAAAATAAGTGCATAGCAGTGCGTCGATTTTAACAAAGTTTATATCGAAATGTAGTTAACATAAGATAAAAACTAATTATAAAAAGTAACATATTATGAAAGCTATTTATTTGTTATGGATATAAAATAGTTTAATATATCTACTTCGTAAATTTTAGACAAAGAAAAAAATGCCTAAAAAGGAAAATAAAAAAAAAAAACCTAAAAAAAGTTAGAACGAAAAAAAAAACAAAAAAAAGGGAAAAAAGTTGAGTGGTACACTTGTTATAATGTGGTTGTACCGAAAAGAAAAATTAAAAAACATATGACAAAGTATAGTGTTTAGGGGTCATAATGTAAATAACAATAATGCTTAAATCCCTCCGAACTCGTCTCCAATTTTCTGGTAATTGTATCATCAACCCAACCTTAGGCAAATATCATCTCGATGCCTCTCTCTTGAAAACACTCTCTTAATCCTTTCTCTCAACCACATTCTCATTAACACTCGGAAACAATGCCATCGTTGTTGCAGTCCAATATGGATTATGACGAACTATGTTTTACCAGGTTCTCTCACTCAACCACCAAAACCCTAGACAAAACCAATCGTTTGTCTCCACCATGTACCAAATGTGGGACCTCGTGGTCATCTATTGTTGTTGCTGCTGGAACAAACGAACACATAGAGAGGGTTGAGGTGACGGAGTTCACATGCGGGTAGGGGAATGGGGTTTTACATTTCTTTTTTAATATTTTTTTATCTTTTAGTAAAGCGGTGGGGCAAGAGGAGCAAACTAGTAATTTTACAAATAATTGACAAGTTTTAACGGTCGCTAAGTGAGAAAGACCAAATATACTACGTGATAATATGTATAAGGTCTTATACTTACGAATCAAAGCCGAAACATGTCCCACAAAGAGTTCTATAATACTTTCTCTTATATTTTATAAACCTTTAGATTATTGGTTTGAAACTAAAAGCGTTATAAAGTGCAAACCACATGGATCATCCATGTACTTCTAGTAAAAACTGATGACCAAATGCGTTACAAAATATAAACTACAAAGATCATTTATGTATTTTTGAAAAGCTAGATGCCAAATACAAAATTTTAATAAACCACATATACCGATCCGTTTATTTACTATATTTTATATATAGTCTTGTCTGACAACAAAATTCCTTAAGTAATCATATTTTCATATCTCCTGTTGGAATAGATAATAGTGTTTGACCACTAGTTATGTGTGCGGAGGCTGCAACGGCAGTCAAGTGGCTGTCGGCTGGAAATTTTCTCGTAGAGCGTCTATGGTCAACCTCGGATGCCTCGCCCGAGGGGGACTAGGGACCCATGCAATGTGGGTGTGATCCTCTCGACTGTTGGAGTCAATCGCCGTTCAAAAAAAAAAAAGTTATGTGACCTTGTACGGTTCAGTTAACTTTGTCTTTTGCCGTTAACATATTATTGATAAGATTTTTTGTCGGGAAAATTGTCTGTGACAAATATGATGATAAGTAAATAGTAACTAGTATTAAGTAGCCATTGCGTTGCGGCAGGGGCGAGCACTAATGCCACACTACTGTCAGCGACCACAGACACTGAAGTTGCGGTGTGTTAATGCGAAGAAATTAAACCGAAACGTAAAACATAGAATAAAATAACTAAGTTCATCTAGCACTCGCGCGTTACGATGAACCCGCGTCTATTTTTTCCCGTTTGACATGTCCATCATAATCTATATATAATATATATCATCACCACTGTAAAAACCACAATGCATACATTACAACAACCATTGCATCAATATGTTGCAAATTATATTTATACAAAATTTTGTCTAAATTAATTAGATTATTATAAATAATAATAATTTACAAATAAAACAACACAACTTTGAATGAATCAAACTGATTGAATATGGTAAGATAATGAAACAATTATTTGATTAGGGTACAACCACTTAAGCACAATTTACAACAATACATGCATACAAAACATATTGAATTTGGTAAGGTAATGAAACAATTATTTGATTAAGGTACAACCACTTAAGCACAATTTACAACCAAACATGCATACAAATGTTACAAATTAGTAGTATATAAATTTATAAATAATGTACAAATAACCAAGGCCAATTGGATTTTAACACCTTTAACTTTGAAGAATTGGCCGATAACACCCGCAACTAACACTTTGATCTGTGACACCCAAAACTTTTAATTTCGTTTGTCATTTCACCACTCAGTTAAAAAATGTCTAACTGAGTTAGTTTTCAATCCTAGGTGGCATCCTATGTGGACTATTTTTGCAGATGTGGCTTCAGTAATCATACATGGCACGATGACGTGGCTAAGACATGTTATAAGAAGCAAAACACTGATCTTCTTCTTTGATACCCCTGCACAAAAATTGGGAAACCCTAATTGGGTGGAACGCATGAATCGACCCAAATTCAAACCCTAATTTGCTCATCACGAGTTCAGAGCTGTTCTTCAACTTATTGGCTGATCGACATGTCTACTTCTTCCAACTCTTCATGTAATACGAACCGAATCCCTAAAATTTTCAAGGTGGACATGGATGGGAAGTTGTATTGTCATCACGAGATCAGAGCTGTTATTCGCGTAGCGGGAAGGAGAAGTGTTCGATGTGGTGCTGAATTTTACGGTTGCTCACAATGGCCGGTAAGTCCTGTGTATTGAATTTAACATGTTTTTGAACTGACGACATGATGGGTTTGTAGCGAGACGACTGCAAGTTCTTTATGTGGAAAAAAGATTTCGACAAATTATTCGAAGTTCATTCAAGTTGCAGCTCAAGTGCAGTTACAAGAAGTGATGCTATGACCGGCAATGAATATAATTTGCAATTGCGGAACAACTTGCTATCTCAAGAGAACAATATGTTGAAACGGCAAATTTGTGCGAAAGAATTCATGTTGAAGCAGCAGTTTGTCTTTAGTTTGTTTGTAATCATTGGCATGTTGTTTTACGTAGTGTATCGAATATAACTTGTTTTTTATTGTACGTTCTTTGAACACATGAATGAATGAATGTAGTCTTTATATCAAACACATGAATGGATTGAGTACCATATGTGTAGACCATTAGACCATTTGCAGACCAAAACCCATGTGACCACAAGGGACTTTGACTTTGAAAACAAGTAAATAACTACCATTGTGCAGACCATTGAAACCACATGTGCAGACCAAAACCCCTGTGACCACAAGAGACTTTGACTTTGAAAACAAGTAAATAACTACCATTATGCAGATCATTTGAAACCACAACTACTATATATGCGGACCAAAACAAGTGTGCAGAATGACCATTTTACCCCTGTGACCATATATGCAGACCTGTTTAACATACAAGTGTGCAGAATGACCATTTTACCCCTGTGACCATATATGCAGACCTGTTTAACATACAAGTGTGCAGAATGACCATTTTACCCCTGTGACCATATATGCAGACCTGTTTAACATACAAGTGTGCAGAATGACCATTTTACCCCTGTGACCATACATGTGCAGACCTGTTTAACATAGATATGCAGAATGACCATTCAAAAGATTCATAGTCATAAGTTTACATAGTCATTACACAACCATTCAAAAGATTCAGCAAAGCAGTCATAAGTTTACATAGTCTTAAGTTTACACAGTCATTACACAACCAACAAAAGATTAACTAACTGCAGCCTTCTCTGCAGCCTTCTCTGTTGGCCTTCCCCTCTTAGTTGGCCTTCCCCTTTTAGTTGGCCTTCCCCTTTTACTTGCTTTTTTCCTTCCAATTTCTGCCGCATTTTGAGAATCTGTTAACAGTAAACAAATTTAGGAAACAATAATATAATCAATAAACCAACTGAATCTATTGAGTTCACCTTTAACTGTGCATTTTCTCTTGTTGTGACCTCTTTCTCCACAAATCCCACATGTCATTACCACCCCATGCTTAGTCAGTTTGCCTGGTTTCTTGGGATCCTCATGAGGGTCCCTCTTTCTGTTTTTCTTAGGCCTACCAGGTGCCTTTTTTATTGGAGGTGGATCCAATGGATAATCAACCTTGGGCCAAAACTTTTCACTAGGCAATGGTGGGATTGAGTTTTCATAAGTTCTCATGTATGTTTCTTTGTGGTAACATAGGTCAACATAATCCTCAGCATTCTTATGCAAAAATCCAGCCACAGCACACACATGCTTACAAGGATACCCCCTTAATTGCCACTTTCTACATGTGCAGGTCTTATTTACCAAGTCAACTGTAACATCATCAACATCTCTAACTTGAAAAACCTGATAAGATGAGGGGTATACCTCACACCTAAAGGCTGCATCTTTTGAGAAATCAAGTTTCGCCTGGATATTGGGGCAAATGAGCACATCTTTGGCTTCCATTTCAGTTCTTTTGATGACTAACCTACTCATGATTTGAACCCTAATGTCCTCTAGCATGTATATAATATGCTTTGACCTTGCAGTTATGATATAACCATTAAATGTTTCTGCCATGTTGTTTACTATGACATCACATTTAGTGTGAGTTTTCAAGTAGCACTTGTTAAAACTCTTGGGATCCTGCTTTAAGATTGCCTCTACTGCATCAGGGTTTATGGCCCTCATTTCATCAATGGCTTGGAGGTAATCAGGTTCACAGTATGCTCTTGCAGCTTTCCAATACAACTCCTTGAGCTCCTCATCCTTAAAATTCTTGTGCCAATTCGCATAGATGTGCCTTGCACAGTTTCTATGCTCTGCTCTTGGCCAAATAAGTGCCACAGCATTTAACAGACCCTGCAGATAAATGATTATTAACCTTAGATATTATAGCACAAGATAATTGTTCATTGTAAAATTTGACAATGGCTACTACCTTTTGTTGATCTGAGATGAATGTCCATGCCTCACCACCATCACTTACACCCAAACACTTCCTGAGCTCTTCCATAAACCATTCCCAGCTATCGTTATTTTCACCATCTACAACTGCCCATGCCAATGGATACATCTGATCATTAGCATCTCTGCCAACTGCAGTTAACAACATCCCTCCTAGGAAGGTCTTTAGAAAACAACCATCTAGACACAAGACCTTCCTACATCCAGCTAGAAATCCTCTTTTCACACCATCAAAACACACAAAGAGTCTGAAAAAAGTTTCACATGTGGCTGTGGGATCTAAGTTAATGAAACCTGGTGGTGCAGTAACAAGCACAAAAGTTGATGTTGGGTTTACTTTTTTCAAGATATCCATGTATGCACCAATTTTGCTATAATGATCCCTCATTGATCCATGAAGTTTCTTATGGGCACATGATTTAGCCTTGTAGGCCAGCCACTTGGTGATTATGACTTTATACTTTTGTTTCACAGCCAATATGATTTCCTTAGCTGACCAGTTGGGCTTGGATTTAAACACTTGCAGGAACTCATTAGCTATGAACATTGCAGTTAGCTGTCTATTCTTTACCATGTTTCTTTGGCAGGTATGTATATTCTTCACTCTTTTTACCAAGTAACACTCTTTCCCTTTATGAAGTGAACAATGTATAAAGAATGAACAACCTTTAACACAATTGACAACAATACGGCCACAGTTAGCTGTCTTTTCGCTCTTTGCAAGGTACAAGTTCCTACCATTAGCTACTGAGTACTGCCTCACTGCCTCTTTAAAGGCCTCCCTTGATGCAAACCTTATTCTCACCTTCCAAATAAATTTCTTCCAATTTGTATGTTCACCTACAGATGGGGCTGCTTCCTTGTACTTCTTGCCCCTGATATCATCATCCTCACTATCACCAGGTGTTAAAATGTCCCCGTCAGATTCCTCATAACTACTGTTTCCATCTACCCTTGGATCTTCAGTTTCATGTAATCACCCTCTGTTTCATGCAAATTACCCTCTGTTTGTCTTTCATGTACTACCTCATCAAGCACTTTTTTTTTGGCTTCCAAATCTATCTTGGTTGCCTCTCTAACTGCATGTTGTGACTGTATCCACTCAACATCCTCTCTGTCTGACTCTAATCCAAGTACATCATCCGCAACTTCCTCTTCATCACTGGCCTCAACTAGTTCATCATAATCTTCATCATCAGAATTTGACTCTTCATCTTCCACACTGAACTCACTATCTTCACTGTCCTCGTCTGCTTGCTTAGCTATTGAGTTAGAGCTGCATCCAGGGGAAACCCTAGAAGATTGGGCTTTTAGTTTACTGGATTGGGCTTCAGGTTTACTGGGCTGGGTAACAGGGTTACTTGGCCTAGAACTGGAGTGGGCTTCATTGGCACTCAATTGACGATCTTGAACAAATACTTCCATAAATGTTTCACTCCAACTAAAAACCTTCCTAACCAACTCCAACACATCTCTATCATCACGAAAATGCCTAATTTCACCATCATCCGCATCCAACCCATACATATGAAAGTTCCTTGATTTATAGCATTTCGTTTCCAGTGCATAATCTGCTAGCTCAAAGTATGAAATGTGATCTATATCAACTTTAATTAACCTATGTGCACCCCCAACATACTGTGGAAGACCAAAACCTAACTCATTGTAACCACCATACCAAAGCATGACATCAATCGTTTCAACCATTGCATAATCATGTGAAATCGTACCTTGATCGGAGTTTAAACTTGATAGATTGAGAAGCTAGGTCACGTCAGTAGTCGCCCTTGATCTTTCCCTCCAAAACGAACAGAACAATGCTAGAAGATCAGTGTTTTGCTTCTTATAACATGTGTTAGCCACGTAGGATGCCATGTATGATTAATGAAGCCACCTAGGATTGAAAACTAACTCAATTAGACATTTTTTAACTGAGTGGTGAAATGACAAACGAAATTAAAAGTTTTGGGTGTCACAGATCAAAGTGTTAGTTGCGGGTGTTATCGGCCAATTCTTCAAAGTTAAAGGTGTTAAAATCCAATTGGCCAATAACCAAAGAAAGGGTACAACTAAAAATAGCATAAACCACAACTAAAGCCACACTTACAACTCCACCTAATAGTATATAAATTTATAAATAATGTACAAATAACCAAAGAAAGGGTACAACTAAAAATAGCATAAACCACAACTAAAGCTACACTTACAACTCCACTTTGCACTAACATGTTGCAAAATAATAGTATATAAATGATATGTATGTATTCTTATATGGTGTACGGGAATCACATATCAAAAATGATATTTCGATCCTTTAAATTTCCAGCAATTGTGAAATCAACTTTAAGATATACAGAAAACTAAGCATAATACTTTAACCTTAGTAAATCGAAAGAATTATGTTGTAAAATGAGCTCTAATTGATTTATGTGAGTGATGTGTACCTTAAAATTTATCTTAATTCTAAGACCATGGGGTATGGAATGGATAGTTTCTTTGGAGACTACCCGCCACGTAGGCGTTACGTCATCACGGGAGGAGGAGCATCCTCTTGGGGACTAACCAAGGGTGTGGGGGGACTACCCACTTTAATAAAAAAATCAATATAATATTCAAGGGGGAGAGAGACATAAATGAAGGGGGCCCACAATTTTGGTCCGTCTCCAACGTCCAGGAGAGGACGGAGGTGCCGCGAGGAGGAGCAGGGGGCGGTGTGGGACGACCCACTGTGAGGGCGCCGGACCGGGGACGAGCCCCATACCCCTCGGTCTAAGAAATGTAATATGAAAAGTTAGTTACAATTAGGGGTGAACATACCTTATTAGGATCTATTACCTTTCAACTTTTACGATGTAGTGTAATTTTTTTTTAACATGTTTTGTATTTTGTTACTCCTGAAAAAAGTTTTACGTTACCCTTCTGTTTCTTAGGCTAACTCTAAAAAAATTGGGTTTTTATTGAAATTCTAACCGTAAATTTATGATTAAAAGCCCAATAAACGAACGGTTAAAAGACCACTATAATTAAAAGGCAGTAACCCACATATTTAAAACATAAAAAACTACATGGTTCGTTAAAACTTAAAAGTCCAAAATGATTTGGGTTTTAACGCCACTCTGCCCTTTGCCACTCCGCCTCGCACTACCAATTGTCGAACGCCGCCACTCCACCTCCCATTGTCGATTGCCGAACGCCTCCAAATCTCCATTGTAAATAGGGTATGTGTAATTGAATATGTACAAATTTTAGGTATGTGTTTAACTTTTAAAAACCGAAGAGGAGAAATCTATTAAGCATGTGTTTTAACTTTATTTATTATGGTGTTTTTATTTTTGTTTCGTTTACCTTGTATGAAAGCAGGCTCGTCCCTGAGAATGTTATAAAAAATTGGGCCCTTGGCGAGATAAAAAAAAACTAGACCCTACCCGCCGTATAATATAAACTCATCAATCATATACATAAAAAGTAGTGTAGCATAATGATCGATTTGTATATTTTAAGTTGTCGTAAAAAAAATTTGTACTGTTTAATTTTATTAATTGGATAATTTCGAAATTTATTTTTATTTAGAAATAAACTTATTTTTACTCAGAAAGGTTTTAAAAATAAAATAATAGAAATAAACTTTTTTTTACTCAGAAAGGTTTTAAAAGCAATTAAATTATAGGACTTAAATTAATAGATATATGGGCCAATTCCAGAAGACCCGCGAGAAACCGGGCTGCGGGTCTGTTCATGGGCCGAGATTTGGATCCTAGGCTGGTTTGTAAGGATTTCAAAAGCAAATAAATTATAAGACTTTAACTTAACAGGTATATGGGCCAATTACTTACGTTATTATATATTTAAAATAATAAAATAGAGATAACTATCCAAAGTAAGAGGCTGTTTGGCAACTTTTGAATGCTTAAGTGCTAAACCAATAAGGGGTATGAATCATTAAGTACTGAACCAGTAAGAGGTCTGAACCATTAAGACTCAGTATAATACTGAACTGTTCAGAGTCAAATGTCTGATACTCTCTATAGTTCTTAACCATTCAGAGGCAAATGTCATTCAGACATTTGCTCGCGAAACAAACAGTTTGAACCATTAAGTGCTGAACCAGTAAACAAACAGCCCCTAATTTAACTAAATAGGTTAAGTGAAAGCGCAATATATTAGAGGCCCAATAATTTATGCAAACACACCCTGTTGGTTCAGTTCTGTTTGAACATAATGGAAAACATGAAAACATACCTTTGGTTGCATCAGCACAGGTTAGCAGAGAATCCAGATGGAGTCACAGCAATTAAGGTTTGACATAATTGTCATCTTGGTCTGGTTCCTCCTTAGGGTGCTGACTGATGATGGTGAAGATGAGAACCGAATAGGGGATTCGGTTTAGGAGAGGAGGTCGAATATGATGTTATGGCTAATGGGTTGTGTCTAATGTGTAACTGAGTAACCCCTTAACCTCCACATGAATCTCCTTATATAAGCACCCAGGAGGAAACCCTAATTAGTTAATAAGGGTAATATGGTCCATCAACAATTACCAACTAATTATTATAATAGGATTGTTATATATTTTGATCTATATAATGTAAATGATTATAATGGCTACAGATTAAATATTAATACGTAATATATTTAATCTTACACACCCTTGTTAGGATTGTGCTTTAATGGTTTGTTTACATGAAAATCTATAACTTATGCTAACACACCCTTGTCAGGATTGTGCTTCAATGGTTTGTTTACACGAAAATATATGTGCATGATTTTGTTTTGGGCTTCTTGAACTCCATATTCTTGGATCTTGGAGCATTGGTAGAAGATTTAAAAGGGTTTAAATCGTTCGGTTCCTCGCTTTTGTTGCATAATAGTATTTATGAACCTATATAATTAAACTCCGCCAGCAATAGAAAACCACCACTTTTACATGGTTTAAAAAAACTAGCAATAATGGAAAACTTGTTTTTTTTTTCTTGTTAAAAGAGAAATGTTCGTTATTCAGTGTTTCATGAGTCTAGTTGCTAAGGAGATTGATATTTCGTCTATTATTTGCCCCTAGTGTAATGATGGGTCGGAATCCATTTTTCATGTCTTTGGTGAGTGCGCCGGTTAAGAAGATTTGGGATTGTTGAAGAGTGGTTCGAATACGCCCCCACTTGCGGTATGCTCATATAATGTATATATGTGTGGACGCTCGGGGGGCAAAAGTGAAAGTGCACTAATTTTAACGTTATTTTACTAATTTCGTGAAAATAACGTTAAAAGCGGCGGACGGTTAATCATGCATCATGTGGTGGCGTTGATAGCCGAAAGACAAGGGGGTACATGCACTAATCGGCGTTTGTCTCAATTGCTGAGTGCTATGTGTTTTATGTCCAAGGCTTGATGCAAAACTACTATCGAGCTGGGGGTCTCACTGGAAGCAACCTCTCTATTCCTACGGGGTAGAGGTAAGGCTGTCTACATCTTACCCTCCTCAGACCCTACCTTAGCTTTGCTATTGGTGGGATATACTGAGTATGATGGTGATGTGTGGTGAAGAGTGGTTATAAGGGAAGTTGACGGTCTTGTGTTTCCCTTCTAATCTCTTGGAGTGGGTTGAGAATCCGCGATTAAGTGTGCCAAAGAAAGAAATTGTGGCTACGGTTATATATGTTGTTTGATGGGCAATTTGGAAGCTTCGAAATGATACGATTTTCTTGAAGAGACGCTCTAAGTTTGTGACACTGTTTGATGTCACGTGTTTCTCTTTTCTTTGGTACTCGAATAGGAAGAATAAGTGTAAAGTAAATTAGGTAGATTGGTTGAAAACCCTCTTTTATTCATGTAATTTCTTGATCTAGCCTGACGAGCATCTTGCTTGTAAGGACCTCCAAAAATGTCCCTAAACGATCTGTAACTGAAAACCCGGACCCCTAAAACCCTAATCCATAACAAAAATAAGAAAAACAAAATTTTATGGTTTCACGCGGGCCGCGTAAACCTTAAGGTAAGGTTACGCGGGCCGCGTAAACCTTAAGGTAAGGTTACGCGGGCCGCGACAACTCATCAAGTCTCAGGATCAGCTAACAGGCCACGTGTCACACACGTGGCAGCCCTAGGTATGACACGCTAGCCCTAATCTACGACTAGCTGGCCCTCGCGGGCCGCGTAAGATCAAGAGGAGGCTTACGCGGGCCGCGTAAACCTCAATTTTCTGCTATAAATTGCTTGGGCTACGAGCAGTTCACTGGTGTCGAAAGTTTTTCTCAAAAACGAAGATACACTGCTCAAATTCGAAATTTAAGATAGCAAGGCGCTGCTACGATACAGGGTATTAACTCGATCGCTGCTACGATTCAATGTCCGATCGATTGAAACCATCTGATGGATGTTTAAGTGCTGCCCACATTAGGGCTATACCTTGTCATTCGTCGTGAATTCGATGAATGTTTAGGTGTTGCAGTTTCTCATTCGTTGTGAGGGTTTTAATCTCGTGAGTTATCGTAAATGCTGTATTAGTTACTGACCTAGTTCGTGTGCATTGTTATTTAAATTAGGTTACAAGGCTAATCAGTAGGCTAAACTCTGCCCGTTAAACTTGCAATGTGAGTCATTCTCTTTTTATCAATAATGTTTTACAATACTCCAAGTTATTTTCAAAGGTTATAATTACAGGGATTAAGTCATGGTTATCTTAATCACTGGCTAGTGGGGTATTGTGCACATTACTAATTTCTCACAGTTAGGCTAATAAATCCTAACAATGATAATCATCACTACTTGGGTGAAAGGACCCAATAGTGGTATGACCATCGTCACCAGGAGGTGACACAGCGCCAGATAAAAATAAGATAGAAGCCATTGTAATGGCTCTTATGCTGTAATTTATAACTATGTGTCATTTTATGTAAACTGAATGACTCGCCAGTATTTCCCCGTTGATAAAATATTTTTAAAACATGTTTCAGGCGACCTGCTGTGATTCAAGGAAAACGTGCTACGGAGCACTAACCAGCTTGAAGTGGTGGCTCAGTTAAAATAAATAAACATGTTTTGTAAACCAGGGAATTTCCTCGTGAAATTCCTCTATTGTAAATTACGGGGTTGATCCCGAATTATGAAATAAAATAATCGGACATTTCAAGTTTTTAAAAGATCCTGTTAAATCTTCCGCTGTCAACTCAATTAATAAATACCACGGGTTTCTGTCCCGCGGCTCCTGGACCGGGTAAAAACCGGGACGGGGGCCGTGACAGAAAAAAGTGGTATCAGAGCCACTGATTTAAGCCAATTAAGTATTCAGAAATACTTAATTTTCCTGATTACCATCCTGTGATTATGTGTTTTTATTATTTGACTACTTGTTAGTTACAGTATGGGTAAGCAAAGAATTTCGGACATCTATCGTCAATTAGATAGTTCACCAAAAGACAAGGGAACTTCATTTCAATCAAATTCCTCAAGATACTCATCAGATACTGAGGAAGGAATATTTGTTCGTAAGGCACAGTTTAAAAAACCACTTACCACTAATAAAAGGAGTTGGATTATTAGAAAAAGTCAAGAGAAAATAAAGAAGTCACAACCAAAAGGAGTGATGATTAATAAGGAAACTCAGGAAATAGACATTAACCCACCATGGGAAAATGAATTAGATGAACAATGGGCAAATCTTTATATGTTAGCCACTACAGCAGTAAATGTTAACTTATAGTTGAATCGCCAAACCAGCACCTATGTCACCTACAAGCCAGAATAAACTTTATGTTGAGAATAAAACTTAATTTCCCTAATTGCCATTCTGTGATTCTGTGAAATTTTAAATTATAAAATTTTAACTTACAATGTTGTGTGTTTTCTCTATATTTGCTAAACAGCATGAATGAGTTGTCTGAAGCTCTTCAGAATCTCAATCTCTATTCTGTGAATGTGGAAGTTTCCAGAGACTTTACCAGTTATTTGACCGGCGTTAATGAACCTATGGAATTTCCAGCCCAACCTCCGGAGAAACCCAAGCCAAAGAAAAGAAGAAGACTTGTAGGTTGGAGGCGTGTGCGCAGGAGGAAACCAGCGACACAGAAAGTTATAAAGACTGAAGATCCCAAAGATAAGGGCAAGGGAATAGAGATTGGAGAAAGTTCCAGGCAAGACCAAGAAATGCCATCTTGGGAAGAACTGGATCATAAACTGGCACTGAGTGACCTCATCGGACCTGCCGGTGAAAATCTCTTTAATTACCCAGCGGAAGCACAACTTCCAGTTGATTTAGAGCCTGATATCCCAGATCCTATTATCCACTCCCAACCTCTACCAGCAGAGCTAGAAGAATGGTGGACCACCGACTGGCAGTTTCAGAATCTCCTCAATAACCCTAATACCTTTTTCCCTCAGTTTGACCCGGAGCCTCCACTACACCCACCTATGAGCTCTGAAAACTTGGCAGAACTCCGCCACTATGGCGAGGAGCTGGTGGACGTCGGGAATAGAATCCGGGAAGTAAGGGAGAGGATATCTTGGAAGTACGACGAGAGGGAACGTCGTTTCTGAGATGCTAGCTGACAGGGATGGTGTGACTGTGGTTGTGTGGTTGTAGGAATATGTGTTTAATAATAAAAATATAATTATGTGAAATAACCTAAAAATAAAACTTTTGTAAGATAACGGGTGTGTACGGACGCATATTATAATATATAAAAATGGAAGTCGAAAGATCGACAATTTTGACTATACGTGTTGATGTGATTAGGTGCGATTGTTTTGTTATGTTTGGGTATTAATTATTTTCTGCTAATCACTTATATATATTAATTACCAGATGGAACACGCTAGTAATGAACCCGTTAACGAAGTTAATCAATCTGAACAAAACCATGAAGATCAATTTCTGAATAGGCAAGATATCGAGAATATCGTTGCTCAGGGAATAGCCAATGCTATTCCAGCAATCCTTGCTGCTGCCCGACATCCAGTTGAACCTCAACAAATTATTTCTAGCAAACGTACACACGGAGATAATTTCAGTAATAGTGTAAACGGAAGCGGCAACCATACTAATAACAACAACGATGGGATGCAAGCCCCACTCCTTAAGAAAATGAAAGCTGCAACGCCTGGTTGCACTTACAAGGAGTTTCTTGCATGTAAACCGGTTGAATTTGCAGGCAACGAAGGGGCGACTGCTGCACTGCGTTGGTTAGAGAAAACCGAGGCGGTAATTAAAATAAGTAAATGTGCCGAGGAAGACAAGGTCATGTACGCGTCACATCTTTTCAAAGAAGGGGCGCTAGAATGGTGGAATACGGTACTTCAAGCCAAAGGAAGCGATGTGGCTTATGCCATAAATTGGGAAGAATTTAAAAGGCTGGTGGAAAGAAAATTATGTCCCGAATATGAAAAAAAAAACAAATGGCGAATAAATTCCTGAACCACCGGATGGTGGATGTAGACTGTCGAGGGTATACTTCGACATTCTTCGAATACGCTAGAGTTGTACCTACCCTGGCTTCGCCAGAACCGGTACTTATTTCCCGCTATATTTGGGGTTTAATTGGCGAAATCCGTGATATCGTTAAAGTTGCGAGACCTCGCACAATTGACGATGCAGTGGAATTAGCCAACACTTTGACTGACGGACTGGTGCGTACGCGAGAAGAAAAAAGTGGCCCAAAAGATTACCCAAGGATTCCGTATGGGTAACCGTAGCAATTTCAAGAAAAAAGGAACTGGGCAATCTTCCACTGTTCCATTTTGCAATGCCTGTAAAAGGAAGCATTTTGGTAGATGCAAGGGGTATTGCAATTTTTGCAAAATTCCAGGGCATCAAGAAGAAGATTGCAGGAAGAAGAAATCCACAATTTGCTACAACTGTGGAGAAGCTGGACATTTCAGGCCAGACTGCCCGAAATTTGTCAAACCAGCTGATAACAAAGCCAAACCTACAGAAGGAACTACCAAGAAAAACGCAAGAGCCTTCCAGTTGACTACTCAGGAAGCATAACTAATCCCTGACGTGATAACTGGTACGTTCCTAGTTCACGACGTTTATACAAAAGTATTATTTGACTCTGGTGCAAACCAAAGTTTTATAAATACTTCATTCTGCCAAGCACTTAATTTACCCTTAACCAACCTTAGGCAAATTTTTACAGTCGAAACGGCAGATGGGAATTCTGTTAACATAGATAAAGTTTTGCGAGAAGGAAAGATAGAACTCTTAGGCCATAAATTCACTGCAAACCTGTTACCTATGAATTTAGCCGGATTCGATATTGTGTTAGGAATGGATTGGTTAGTAGCCAACCATGCTCGAATTCTATGTGATAAAAATTCCATAGAAATTCATACACCCACAGGAGAATTAGTGGTGATTACAGGAGATAAGCCACGAAAGCCACTGAAATTCATTTCAGTAAGACAAAATTGCAGAAAACAACCTTTATGTATACCCCAAACTGCACTTTATACCTTTCACTATGAAATCCGCCAAAACCAACCTTTACATTCATGTTTTGTTACACATCACAACCTTTACACCAAACCTAGTCAAAAAAGTCAGTTAATTTGCCCCATGTGCGATGCATGTGAGGGCATATATGTCTTTTCCTTTGACCCCTTTTACAATGAATATTATATTTAAACCTTTTTTATTTATTTCCTTCTTTACTCTTTATTCTTTTCTTCAATTCCCAGTCACCCCAACAAATCTCTCATGATTCCGAACCCTCAATTCCATCTGGGCACTCTCCAATTCCGTCACTTTGAGTTGATTTAATTCCCCCAAATTGCTTTAAAACATGAATTCGTTGGTGGGTTCTTCTCTTTCCACTCTAAATTGGCGGAATGTATCTAATCCCTCATCTGGGTATTGTAAATCTGGTAAAAAGATTGTTACTTTTTCCATCAATGCAAGGGGACCCGTTTGTTGCAGTGTTGCTCCACATAATTTAAAGCCTGCTGATGAGTTTAGTTCTTCCAAAATTCAAGTATAAATTCCCAATGCTCTTATGTGTGTGTGTGTGTTTAATTCAATGATTCATAGAGGTTTTTTTGTGTGATGATTTAGTGCTTGTTTTTATTGCAATTTTAAGTTTGTTTACTAGAAAATATTTATAAATTGATTATTTGCTTATTCTGCTTATAATTGATTATTCATGCGAGGCTATGGAGCCTTCTATTTCGATGTATTAGACTTATTTTAGTGATGAATATAATTTCTTATCTATTTTCACAAAGAAATTGAATTTGGGGATTATTAGATGCAAAATGGTAACTTTTTGTTTGTGTGTGATAGGATTCTTCTGTAAATTTGTTTACAGAAGGTTCAGAGGAGACAGATGTGCTTATTGAGTGTAAAGATGTTTACAAGTCATTCGGGGAGAAACACATATTAAGAGGGGTAAATTTTAAGGTAAAGGTTTAAATTTTCTGCATAAATTTCAGGAAGAAAACACTTATATCTTTCTGTGTAATACATTAACTTTTGTGTTGATTTGTGGTATAACTTGTTAGATCATTGCAACTTTCTGTGTAATCTACCATTTTAAAGATCATTGCAGGGCTCCTTACTCCAGGTAAGGTATTTAAATGGTCTTTTGAAATAGTCATCCAACTTTGTTGATTTTTTTTAAATTATAAGGCGGTTTTTGCATTTGAGCAGGGGGAAGTTTACATTCGAGGACGAAAAGGACATGGATTAATAAGCGATGATGATATGCACGGCCTTCGAATTGGCCTGGTGAGGTGTTATCCACCTACTCAACAGTTTTTGTTGAAGGAAATAAATAAAAAGGTTTAAATATAATATTCATTGTAAAAGGGGTCAAAGGAAAAGACATATATGCCCTCACATGTATCGCACATGGGGCAACTTAACTGACTTTTTTGACTAGGTTTGGTGTAAAGGTTGTGATGTGTAACAAAACATGAATGTAAAGGTTGGTTTTGGCGGATTTCATAGTGAAAGGTATAAAGTGCAGTTTGGGGTATACATAAAGGTTGTTTTCTGTAATTTTGTCTTTCAGTAATGAAATTGGCCAGTTATTCAAGAAAACAAGAAGTAGTATATATGATTTCGGTAATCATTAACACGAAAGGTAAGGAACTTAAAGAAACTCCTGTAGTAGCAGAATACCCAGATGTATTCCTAGAAGAACTACCAGGATTACCACCCAATAGGGAAGTCGAATTTAGAATTCATCTAATTCCTGAAACTACACCGATAGCTTAGGCACCATATCGGTTAGCACCCACCGAAATACTAGAATTGAAAAAGCAATTAGATGAATTATTAAGCAAAGGATTCATACAACCTAGTTCATCCCCTTGGGGAGCTCCAGTATTGTTTGTAAAGAAGAAGGATGGTTCGATGCGAATGTGTATCGATTATAGGGAATTAAATAAAGTTACAATTAAGAATCGATATCCATTACCTAGGATTGATGATCTTTTCGATCAACTTCAAGGAGCCACATACTTTTCTAAAATAGATTTTCGCTCTGAATACCATCAGTTGAAAGTACAAGAAGAAGACATACCTAAAACTGCTTTCAGAACTAGGTATGGTCGTTACGAGTTTATAGTCATGCCCTTTGGACTAACAAATGCTCCCGCAGCATTTATGGACATGATGAATAGAATCTGTAAACCGTATTTGGATAAATTTGTAATTGACTTCATCGACGATATACTTATTTATTCCAAGAGCCAGGATGAACACTGTCAGCACCTGCATGCACTCTTAACTTTGTTAAGAAAGGATAAGCTTTACGCCAAATTCTCAAAGTGTGAATTTTGGTTACAGGAGGTACAATTTTTAGGACACATGGTGAATCACGAAGGTATTCACGTAGATCCCTCCAAAATAGAAGCGATCACCAAATGGAAGGTCCCGCAGTCAGCTATGGAAATTAGAAGTTTTCTAGGGTTAGCCGAATACTATAGACGGTTTATTAAGGATTTTTCCAAACTAGTTGTGCCATTAACTAAGTTAACATGTAAAGCAGCTAAGTTTGAATTGGGACCTAGGCAAGAAGAGGCCTTTAGGATTTTGAAGCAAAAGCTAACAAACGCCCCAATTCTTGCCTTACCTGAAGGGACCGAAGACTTTGAAGTCTATTGTGATGCTTCTAAGCTAGGATTAGGATGTGTGCTAATGCAACGCAAAAAGGTAATTGCGTATGCCTCAAGACAATTGAAGAAGCATGAAGAAAACTATACGACTCATGACTTAGAATTAGGAGCCATAATTTTTGCCCTTAAGATTTGGAGACACTATTTGTATGGAAGTAAGTTTACTGTCTATACAGATCATAAGAGTTTAAGATACATATTTGGGCAAAAAGAATTGAATATGAGGCAGAGAAGATGGATGGAGATTCTAAGTGACTACGACTGTGATATTCAATATCACGAAGGAAAAGCAAACATAGTTGCAGATGCCTTAAGTAGTAAGTATCATGAAAAGCAAAAGCGAGTTCGTGCTCTTAGATTAAATCTACAGCTAGATTTAATGGAACAACTGAAAAATATTCAGAAAACAGCAATCAAGTATGATGCTGAAGGAATGAAGGGACGAATAAAGGAATTAGAGCAAGGAAGTGATGGAATTTGGAGATTCCACAAGAAAAGGATTTGGGTTCCTAAGCAAGGAGAATTAAGAAATAAGATTTTAGAGGAAACCCATAAATCTAGGTATACCATGCATCCTGGTAACAATAAGATGTACCAAGATTTAAGGAATAATTTCTGGTGGATAGGAATGAAAAATGACATAGCTAGGTATGTTTCTAAGTGTCTTACTTGTTCACAAGTTAAGGCAGAACACCAGAAACCCTCAGGTCTACTACAACAATTAGAAATGCCTGTATGGAAATGGGAACTCATAACCATGGATTTTGTTACTAAGTTGCCCAAAACCAGAAAAGGTAATGACGCGATTTGGGTAATTGTGGATCGATTAACCAAATCAGCTTATTTTCTACCCATGAAAGAAACCTGTTGGATCTGAGTTTCTTTTTTATTGTATTTTCGTTTGAAATTAAGATGGAAATGAAAGAGTTGTGCAGCGGAATTAAGATGAAAACAAACTTTGCATACAATCAAACAGGAGTAATACTTTTAATCAAACATCTTTACACAATGAACCGAATGATTGAATTTGTTTCAACAACGATTACAATGATTGATGTAAGAATGCAAACTCCCCCTCAGCCAGAGCTCAGTAGTTTGTTCGTGCAAAGAAGACGATGTGGTGAAAGAGCTAATAGAACAGTACAAAGTACTGAACTATTTATAGGCACTTGCAAACCACTGAGCATCTTAGCTGACGTCACCATGAAAGTGACATCTAACCTCCTAACAAACTCTAACCTCTGATCTATACAAACACTGATGTAGTAACTACTGCTATTACAATCTATTACATGAAAGACACTTAAACAGCTGCTGCATCCTTCCACTGCTGTGAATCCAACAGTGCTTGTCCGGATCAGCAGTACTTGACTCAAGGCAGAAGATTGAGTCAGCAGAGCTTTGGTCTTCCATCAGTCTTTAACATTTGGCAGTAGATGCAGGGCAGCAGTTGTGGATCAGCACTTGGTAAGATCAGTAGATAGGAGGTCAGCAGATACAAAGCCACTTTCAAGGGGAGAGATTTGCATTAACTATCTGTAAACGTCTGCTTATTCTTGGATCCACTGCTCTGATCCAGTTTTGGCTTTAATTATCTGTTCCTCTGATAGGGTTCAATCCCAACAAAACCTTTAGCATGGAAAGGTTAGCCAAATTATATGTAGACGAAGTAGTATCCTTACATGGAGTTCCACTCTCCATTGTATCGGATAGAGATAGTCGTTTCACTTCACATTTCTGGACAAGTTTCCAGGAAGCAATGGGAACCCGACTAAATTTAAGCACTGCATACCATCCTCAAACAGACGGACAAAGTGAAAGGACGATCCAAACCCTGGAGGACATGCTTAGGGCATGTGTGATAGATTTTGGTGGAAACTGGGATGACCACCTACCCTTAATCGAATTCTCCTATAACAATAGTTATCACTCAAGCATCGAAGCTGCCCCATTCGAAGTACTATATGGACGAAAGTGCAGAACTCCAGTTTGTTGGGCAGAGATAGGAGAAAGTAAACTATCAGGTCCTGAAATCGTGCAAGAGACCACCGACAAGATCACTCAAATCAAGGAAAGACTGAAAACGGCTCGAGATCGCTAGAAGAATTATGCCGATAATCGACGCAAGGCACTAGAGTTTCAAGTTGGAGACAAGGTACTCTTGAAAGTTTCTCCTTGGAAAGGAGTAATTCGGTTCGGTAAGAAAGGAAAGCTAAGTCCAAGGTACATAGGACCATTCCCAGTAATACAACGAATAGGGCCAGTTGCCTATCGTTTACAACTACCAGGAGAGTTAGCTGGAGTACATGACGTATTCCATATATCCAACCTTAAGAAGTGTTTATCTGACGAATCCCTGGTAGTACCTCTTCAAGATATAGAGGTAAATGAGAAGTTAAAATTTGTTGAGAAGCCACTGCAAATAGAAGACAGAAAGATAAAGTTTCTTAAACACAAAAGACTAGTACTAGTCAAAGTCAAGTGGGAGTCAAAACGAGGACCCGAATACACCTGGGAGCTGGAATCAGAGATGAAGCGAAAGTATCCTCACTTATTTCAATAAATCTCGAGGACGAGATTTTAAATAAGGTGGGGAGGATGTAAGGACCTTCAAAAATGTCCCTAAACGATCTGTAAGTGAAAACCCGGACCCCTGAAACCCTAACCCATAACAAAAATCAAGAAAAACAAAATTTTATGGTTTCACGCGGGCCGCGTAAACCTTAAGGTAAGGCTACGCGGGTCGCGACAACTCATCAAGTCTCCGGATCAGCTAACAGGCCACGTGTCACACACGTGGCAGCCCTAGGTATGACACGCTAGCCCTAATCTACGACTAGCTGGCCCTCGTGGGCCGCGTAAGATCAAGAGGAGGCTTACACGGGCCGTGTAAACCTCAATTTTCTGCTATAAATTGCTTAGGCTACGAGCAATTCACTGGTGTCGAATTTTTTTCTCAAAAACGAAGATATACTGCTCAAATTCGAAATTTAAGATAGCAAGGCGCTGCTACGATACAGGGTATTAACTCGATGCTGCTACGATTCAATGTCCGATCGATTGAAACCATCCGATGGATGTTTAAGTGCTGCCCACATTAGGGCTATACCTTATCATTCGTCGTGAATTCGATGAATGTTTAGGTGTTGCACTTTGTCATTCGTTGTGAGGGTTTTAATCTCGTGAGTTATCGTAAATGCTGTATTAGTTACTGACCTAGTTCGTGTGCATTGTTATTTAAATTAGGTTACAAGGCTAATCAGTAGGCTAAACTCTGCCCGTTAAACTTGCAATGTGAGTCATTCTCTTTTTATCAATAATGTTTTACAATACTCCAAGTTATTTTCAAAGGTTATAATTACAGGGATTAAGTCATGGTTATCTTAATCACTGGCTAGTGGGGTATTGTGCACATTACTAATTTCTCACAGTTAGGCTAATAAATCCTAACATTGATAATCATCACTACTTGGGTGAAAGGACCCAATAGTGGTATGACCATCGTCACCAGGAGGTGAGACGGCGCCAGATAAAAATAAGATAGAAGCCATTGTAATCGCTCTTATGCTGTAATTTATAACTATGTGTCATTTTATGTAAACTGAATGACTCGCCAGTATTTCTCCGCTAATAAAATATTTTTAAAACATGTTTCAGACGACCTGCTGTGATTCAAGGAAAACGTGCTACAGAGCACTAACCAGCTTGAAGTGGTGGCTCAGTTAAAATAAATAAACATGTTTTGTAAACCAGGGAATTTCCTCGTGAAATTCCTCTATTGTAAATTATGGGGTTAATCCCGAATTATGAAATAAAATAATCGGGCATTTCAAGTTTTAAACGATCCTGTTAAATCTTCCGCTGTCAACTCAATTAATAAATATCACGAGTTTCTGTCCCGCGGCTCCTAGACCGGGTAAAACCGGGACGGGGGCCGTGACATTGCTAGTCGGTGCCTAAACTAATGGTTACGAAAGTGAAACCACAGGGACTGAAATCGCAAATTTTAAACTAATGGACTGAAATAGTGATTTTTGACAAAACACAGGGACGAAACAGTAATTAACTCAAATATAAAAAATTAGGCCACTTATTCACGCCGTTATATATATATCTCTAAAGTCCAAGCGTAAGTTGCCTCCATCCTTAGCCCGAAAGAGTGGGTCAAGGAAGACCCTTCCTAACCTTCTTGCTCGCTTTTGTCTGACATAGAGCATCTTCCTGAGAGGGTGGCAGAATGAACTCCGTCAAGCCTTAGTTTCTATCATTATATGCATCTAACAACAATTCTCTCACAGGAGGTTTGGAAATTTACATACAGAATCTCATGCTAAGTCTTTGTAATGTCACATACCTTTTCAGCTAATAAAGCGAAGTATATGTTAAATCAAAACAACTATTTGTCACTAATGAACTAAACACTATGCGATTCTGAGCTGGATTTTCACTTTTATTACAAGACACCACCAAAAGTCCAAAACCACTCCCATGGGATTTGGTAAAAGCAATAACACTTAATTATACATTGAAAAATAAAATTAAAATGTTATAAAATTGTATTAAAAAGTTGTTTATTTGCCATACAATTTTAAATTTGAAGTATCCAAAATCAAAACGTTACACGATTTTAATTCATGTGGTTTGGGTCATTTTAACATTTCAGTCTAAAGGTTTAAAACGTTGTCATTTTAGTCAAAATAGTTTCAAGCATTGACATTTTAGTCCACTGGGTTAGTTCCGTTCAATTTTTCTGTTAGCTAAAAGGGTAATCCAATCATTTTATATGGTCAAATTACTCTTATAGTTAATAGAATTACATTTAAAATGACCGAAATACTCTTCTAGTTAACAGAATAAAGGGATGGAGTTAACTCAGTGTAGACCTGGCAAACGGGTCGGGTCGGGTCGGGTCATGGGTCAACACGGGTTCGGGTCAAAATGGGTTCGGGTCAAAACGGGTCAATTAAAAAAAGGGTTGTTTTGGTTCGGGTCGAAACGGGTTCGGGTCGGAACGGGTTCGGGTCGGAACGGGTTTCGGGTCAGAACGGGTTTCGGGTCGGGTCGGGTTAGTTAAAAAGATGTTTTTTTAAGAGATTGTACATCAAGGGGCAATTTTGTCGGGTTAAAACGGGTCCGGATTGGTTCGGGTTGAGAATGGGTTTGGGTCGGGACGGGTTCGGGTCAAAAAAGTGGGCTTCTTCAGTGCAGCCTCTCCGACGGTACAACAATAATGGAACACCGCATAACAAAATCATAATTACGTTTATAAATTAATGGAATAACGGGTGCTGGTCATTAAGTGAAGAAACAGAATGATGGTAATTGGGGGAAATATAGAAAATGAGCAGTAAATTTAAAGATTAACTTCAATGGATATATGAGAATTAGATATTTTAAAATAATGCATATTTGGTGATCACATTCTGTTTGTATATCATAGACGAAAATTAAAACAGCTATAAGATTCCAGATGATGAAATATAAATATGGATATTACACCTCTAAACTTTAATTTTCAGCTAAACCAAATGGAAACTCGGTGAACGCGTCAGTGACCTTCTATCTCACTAAACCTTGAAAGCATACATATTTCACTAAATCGTCTGAACGTGTCGAAAACGGTACGGGTCGAAACGGTACGGGTTGAAACGGTTCGCGTCGAAACGGTACGAAACTCGTCCCGACCCGAAACTCGTCTCGTGCGGAAAGTCGTGTCGGCCCAAAATCCATTGCGATCCGAAACGGTTCGATTCGAAACGGTACGGGTTGAAACGGTACGGGTCGAAACGGTTCGCGTCGAAACGGTTCGATTCGAAACGGTACTGATGCGAACCGGTTCAATTTGAAACGGTACGGGTCGAAACGGTACGGGTCGAAACGGTACGGGTTGAAACGGTACTGGTCGAAACGGTACGGCTGGAAACGGTCGGTAATGGTCGAAATATCTTACCCAAACCAACCCATATAATTTTAAGACACTAACCCACATCGACCCATTTCTTTAATGTTGTCGACCCGCTTTGACCCGAAAAAAACAAGATGGAATTTCAAGTGACCCATTGTGACCCAATTAGTTAAAATATCTTACCCAAACCAACCCATATAATTTTAAAAGCAACCCAAATTGACCCATTTGAAATGCTTTGGGTCAAGATTGTCCCCTCTAACTCAGTGGACTAAAATGGTATCGTTTGAAACTATTTGGACTAAAATGTTAACGTTTTAAACCTTTAGACTAAACTGACAAAATAATCAAAACCACATGGACTAAAATGACATTTAACTAACTCAATATTTTTTTTTTTACCGTGTTTTTTTTTAAATAAAAAAGAACACTAATTTCAGTATTTCACAATAACAACAAACTTTTGCCTGGCCACGTGAAACTAATCCAGCTGTATAAAGCCGTTACGCGGGCCCACTAAAGGAACACGTCATACATGTTATGATTGTTACTGTGGGTCCCACACGTAACAATACACCAAAGCTCATTTTAGCATAACGGCTACTTATACTCGCATCATGCACCTTCACCTCTCTTCACTTCCACTTTCTCTCTGTCTAAACACTCACACTCTTTCTCTCTCTATAACAACCTAACAAACAATGGATCTGAAAAAAGCAGTTGTTCTCGCCTTCATCTTCGCCATTGTTGCTGCCGTCGGAGGTCAAGCACCGGCATCTTCGCCGGTGAATGCACCTCCGTCAACTGTCAAACCGCCTGCCGCAGCACCGGTGAGTTCTCCTCCGGTGACAGCTCCGCCAACTGCTGAGACTCCGGTGAGTACTCCGCCTGCTGCGGCGCCAGTGAGTTCTCCTCCGGCAAGTACTCCGCCAGCTGCGGCGCCGGTGAGTTCTCCTCCGGCAAGTATTCCGCCAGCTGCGGCGCCGGTGAGTTCTCCTCCGGCGATTGAATCGCCGCCGGTACCTGAACCGGTGAGTTCTCCGGCACCGGAGACTGCTCCGACTCCTGAAGCTGCTGCTCCGGCGCCGAGTAAGAAGAAGACTAAAGCGAAGAAGCATGATGCGCCGTCGCCGGCTCCGGCTTCCGGTGATCTTTCTCCGGCGGATGCTCCGACTGAGGCTCCTGGACCGAGCACTGACTCCGCTGAAGTCGCCGATGAGGTAATTCCGACGTTTTTGACTATTTATTTCAACAATTTTGACTTGTTAGGTTTATAATTGTAAATATTCTTAAAATGCCATTTTGACCCATTCGAGTTTATGTGCTTATTTTCATATATATATATAGACACTTGTCGTTATAAATTTAAGTTCGTTTATGTTTTGACGTAAATTTTGTCAAGTCAAATGTAATACGTTTTTGTGCATATTTTTATGTACGTTTTCAGTTTTCAGTTGGGCTACGTTTTGACGTAAAGCTATTCGAAAGCGAATAGGGTATAATGTTATGTTTTCATTAGACGGTATAAATTCGAGTTTATTTACGTTTCGACTCCACCGCAACGCGGTACCATCCTTAAACTTGAAAAAAAAACACTATTTTCTTAAGTTTCTACGTATTTTTTTTCGGGTCAAATATAAAACGTTTTTCGAGATATGAAACTTTTTTGCGCTTATTTTCATGTACGTTTTCTGTTAGTGTACGTTTTGACGAAAATTTTGTTTCTAGTTATGATTTAAGTTATATGTTTGTTTATGATTTGTGATGGAAATGAAAATTTGCAGAGTGGAGCAGAGAGATTGAAGAGTGTACAGTTTGTGATGGTGGTGGCATTGGCAGCATTCTGCTGGTTCTAGTTTTTTTAATTAATTAATTAATTTCTTTGTTTGCTTTTATGATTTTATTTATTTATTTATTTTTACTATGAGTTATCTTCGTTATTGATTTGCCTAATTGTTGTACTTTGTTTGGATGTATATAATTGTACTGTGCTACATTGTATTTCAATTGATTTATCATGTTCGCATTCATTTACTTTATTTGGTGATTCATTTACTAGGAAATTTATATAAACATAAAGGGGGTTGGTTCCGGTACAAAACATATTTATTCTACAAACTGTAAGAACAGCCTAGCACATAAAAAAGTTAAATTAGCACATATCAAAACAATACATACATAAAAGTAGCACTTTTAAATTATATTAGCACATAAAAATTAATCAAGATAATTGATTTTAGCACATATTTGAACGATATCAGCACTTTTCTTAATCAGCACATTGAAAACAAAAGGAAGATCCAAATTAAGAATTAATTGCTTGTTAACATATTTATAGGGAATTCAATATAATTGATATTATTTATGATATTATATTTATAGGGAATTCAATATAATTGATATTATTTTATTATTTCTCTATAATTGGTTGGATATCACGTGACACTTTTTAAATGGTTCTTACAGTTTGCGTGCAAAATATGATTTGTATTTCATCCTACTCCATAAACATAATATAAGTACCTTTCTCTCTCTCTAATCTGAAGAATTTTTAGATTTGAATTTAGTTCAAGGTTATACAAAGTGACATGGTAAATCATTTATCGAACGAACATTCTTACCGGTTTGAGTTTCACTGGTTGTTAATTAGAATTAGGAGTAGATTATATGGGCATATGAGATATGAGCAGTTGAGATGGCCCCTCAATTTGTATAACTTGTATTTTAAAATTTAAAATTAAAACTGAAATTAAAGATATACCTACCTACCAAATAAAAAGTTGATATTTATCAAATTTTTAAATCTTTGACCTCATCTTGCAAACACCTTTTGACCAACCATAATGAATATATCAAATATAGAACTAAAAAGAAATGAACAAACATGTAAAATCAGTGACAGACAAACTCACACTACATTAGGCTGCAAATATAAGCACAAAGGTATAAACTTCTCAAACAAAGATTATTCATCGCCCCCGGGCCATCTATGTCCTCTTTTCGTCTTCTGTTTTCATCCTTTCGAAACAAATCAAGAACTCCATATGCATTATTTGCAGCATTAGACGACAATAGATGTACATTGTATACAAATCGTCAATGCATCTCTCCTTACCCCCTCCCACCGTTACCATGCCGCTGGTTTCTAAAGTAGCTAAGCAGTGACTGCGCCTGCAAGAAGCACAATATACTCTTATTTATCGACACCCAAATGTAAAAATCATATATTTTCAATTAACTCTCATTAGGGCTGCAAACGAACCAAATGTTCATCGAACAGTTCGTGAACTGTTCGGCGGGAAGTTCGTTTGTGTTCATTCGTTTATTAGACGAACGAACACGAACAACAAATTTTGTTCGTTTAGTTAGATGAACGAACATGAACAGAGACCGTGTTGGTTCATTTATGTTCGCGAACGTTCGGTAACATGTTCACTTGTGTTCGATAGTTCATTAGTGTTTTTAGTTTTTATATTTTATTTAAAAACTTCAAAATTCCAGCAAATAAAATATTTAATAAGTATCAGTGTATTATATAGTATTATATGTTTTGTTCATGAACGCTTGTTTGTGTCCATTCGTTTCCATTTGTGTTCATGAACGTTTGTTTGTGTGTGTTGCCTAAAACGAACACAAACGAACATGAACACGCTCATTTCCTTAACAAACGTACACGAACATAAAATCTCGTTCAGTAAGTGTTCATGAACAGTTCGTAAACACATATATTTCCTTAACAAACGAACACAAACAAGGGGAAAAGAGAATCCGTATTCGTTCTGTTCGTTTGCAGCCCTAACTCTCATACCATAAAAAGAAAAAGGGGAAAAAGGGACCTTTTCCTTGGCTCGTGGGGTACCCAACTGTGACAAAGCAACCAACGGTGGGACCGCACCCTCCTGTAGGACCATGTTGCAAAACCGACTGCTGTTTGTGCACAACTGTAAAAGCGCGGCTGCCGCATTCTCCTTCCCTCTAGCCGAACCCAACTCAACAACTTCAACCAGAACCGGTATACCACCCTCTTGACCAATAGCAGCTCTCCCCTCGGGAATCGTTGCAAGATTTGATAAAACCGCAACCGCCTTGTCAACCATCCCAGCTGCCGGATCCATTAACTCCACAAGGTACCTTACGGCACCGGCCTGAACAATGCGTGCCTTGTTTTCGTGAAATATTGACAAGTTAAACAACGCCGTTGCCGCATCCTTTTTCCCCCTTGGCGTTCCGTTTCCCAATAAGTCAACCAACGGTCTAATCGCTCCCGACCTCCCGATTCTTATCTTGTTATCTTCGATAACCGAGAGACTAAAAAGAGTTGCGGCAGAGTTTTCTTTAGCCTCGGAGCTCCCAGTTTCGAGCACGTGAATCAGCGGTTCGATTGCGTCCGCGTTTGCAATCGCGGATTTGTTGTTGTCGTTTATCGATAAGTTTAAAAGAGCGGTGACGGCGTTTTCTTGGACTTGTTCGTCGGTTGACCGGAGTAGACCGATTAATAAACCGATGCCCCCACAGTTTGCGATAACAATGCGGTTATCCATATTATGTCTAGCAAGTAACCGAAGTTCACCTGTGGCTTTTCTTACTACATCAACCGAATCGCTACTCAATTCCTCAACGAGTTTTTTAACTTGCGTTTCGACTCCGGTAAGATCGGGTCGGTTTTCAGTAGACGGGGAAGAAACGATTCTCGGGCCATACCGATCTGACGGCCTACGCCATAACTGATTTCTGGGTCGGGTTTCAAACCGCGGGGAGAACTCGTGGTCCCGTCGTGGAGCGGTTGGTGTAGTGGCGGCAGCGGGTTGAGATTCCGATGCCGGTGCCACTTCTCCTGAAGCGTCACTGCTATACGCTGTTGCCGCCTGTGTTCCAGACGCGTCGTTTGCTTCATGAGATAGCTCTTGAGAAAAGCTTGCGTTGGAATGCGTGCTGGAAGTCGAAACCGTTCTCTGATGACCCTCTGTCAACTTTTCATTAGCTGATGATTGCGCACGTGAATCAAGACTTTGGTCTCCGGATTCGGTCACATCATGCCCGTTTTCCGGCAAAGAATCCTCGTAAGATGATTGAGCGTGATGCACCGGAGACGTTCCGTCTTGACGGCTGGTCCCACCGGACGAACCTATGGCCCGCACCGACGACTCGGGGGACCGAGGTTGAGTCATGTTCAACGTTTTCACAGGTTCCGGGAGCTTAATATTGTTTGATTCACACCAATTCGCGATTAGTGCCTTCACGGTGTAATTAGGTATAAGATTCGTATGGGCCAGAGTTTGCATAGTCTTCGGGCAAACCGTAAGCCCGAGATCAAGCCATTTACGGATATAACTCCGCTCATACGTCTGTCCCGAAGCTACAATTACCGGGTCCGTCATGAGTTCAAGCGATAACGGGCAACAGAAATCGGGAGGTATGGGTACCGGGTTGGCGCTTTGCGACTGTTTCGCCTCGATTAAACAATCGTTCATGTGGGTAACGAGAGCAATCATTTCCTCGATGCACTCTAAATCTCCCATTTTTTCCGCTTGTTCGGCGTTTTCTTTTAACTTTTCAAGGGCAACGGCCTCGATTAGAAGCTCTTGATTTGACTTCAAGCTAAGAAAATCAGCGATCTTTGACCTGCTATCCGCGTTAGGTCCGGAACCCTCTGCTTGATCCCGTATAGCTTTTGAAAGAATTGCTGATGATTTTTCATATCCCATATGCTTAATTTTTTGTATGCAAAGCTGCAATCAGTTGTGTCAAATATAAGAAAAATTCATAAGAAGTGATATAGTTTCATAAAATACAGCCTAATTTTTTTATCTTTGCTAGTTTACAATAGGGGTGCAAACGAGCCGAGCTTTATCGAGCCCGAGCCGAGCTTGAGCCTAAAACAAAGGTCGTTTATTTATTGAGCCCGAGCTCGACCCTGGCATGTAAAGCTCGTCAGGCTCATCGAGCCTTAGTGTAATATTAGTTTTATTAAGATTTATTAACATTGACCCCTTATTAAAGTTGTTTAGTAAACGAGCTGAGCCGAGCTTAGTTAAAATTGTTTACCAGCCGAGCCTAAACCTAAAAATAAACTTGTTTAGTAAACGAGCACGAGTAGGGCTACAAACGAACCGAATGAACACAAACAAGGCCTTAAGTTAAAAACGCTAATGAACTATTGAACACAAACATAAACGAATAGGTTATCGAACGTTCACGAGCATAAATGAACGAATGCGGCCTCTGTTCATGTGGAATTTCTTGTTCATGTTCGTTCATTTATTAAACGAACGAACACAAACGAACTTCCTACCAAACGGTTCACAAACTGTTCGCTGAACGTTTGGTTCGTTTGCAGCCCTAGGCACGAGCCCGAGCTTCACTTATCGAGCTCGCGAGCCTAAACGTCTATTATTTATATTATTTTTATTTAATATATTAACTAATAGATGATAAACGATCCAAGCCCGAGCCAAGCTTGAGCTTTGAAAACAAAGCTCGAACCGAGCCGAAGCCAGCTCGGGCTAGGCTCTTTTGCACCCCTAGTTTACAAGATGTGAGATTGTTCACCGGTAAGATAAGTCATCTTTCGGCATACCTCAAGTGATGCAGAACTCAATTCATCAGGAAGTCCTTCGGGAGAAGATTTCAAAAGCTCAAAAACCTCTAAGCTTTGAGCCCGAACCTTTGCAAATAAGGATTCAACTTGCATAACCTACACAATGCAGGTAACTGGTTAAGATAACTAGTTCCAACACACACACACACACACACACACACATATATATATATATATATATATAACTTTGAAGTGTTGATGACGAAGACATACAAAGTAAACTTTACTCATCAATGGATGGCAATCTTCGAGAAGCTCCCTGAGGTCTTCGACAGACTGACTCAAGCCGGGAAATTCTTTTTGAAGTGATTCATCAGACGCCACTTCTGCATCAACAATAGACTCGAGTACCGGCTTAATTATCTTGAGTATTTCTTTAACCTTTTGGTGGTACATTTGAACGAGTTCAGAAGTTCGGTTTTCATGGCTTTGCAGATTGAAGAAACTAGAAATATTTTTGAGGAGGACCGACAGCAGTGATATCTCCATCACACCTGCATATAAAAAGTACACAAACCTATGTTTACAACCTTGTGATCTTTATTTGAAAAAAAAGGGTTCCTCATATAGATGATTCCTTTAAAAGTCAAAATCCATAGATGATATTTTTTTTGACACCCTAGAAAAATGCAAAAAAAAAAAAAAAAAAAAAAATCTTATTTCAATATAATATGAAAGGACAAACGAAAAGTTTGTCGTACAAACTCTCATTGCATACTGCCTGCAGAGGAAATATACTAATTACAAAACAGAACGGCAGTAAAACAATTTAGCTGATATAATCTTTGAATTGTATACTCAGTAAAAACAAAAGACCTCGAACCTGCAAACAAGAATGTCCATAAAGACCGAAATGTGACATGATATGATACTGATAAGGTGACACATTCAGGTGGTGATTATCAGTCAATAAGGATGATAGGATAGGAGGCAACAGAAATTTCAAAGATGATTATGACAATAGCATGCTTCAACCGATATTTACGTTTAACTGGATGAGTTGCAAATTCTTACTCCGTATATTAACGCGATCAATTAATTTAAGGGCTGGTCTTGCATGGCTTGAAGTTCAATTGTATCTCACCCTCTGTAGATTCCAAAAACTATAAATAGTGGATAAAACATTCTAACACCATTGGCAAGGATCATAGCATCAGAGAAAAAGGATATAGTATGTGAGAATGTGTACTGGGATATATATCTTACAACTAATAATGGCTTGAACCATTATTATCTTTGTTGTTAGTGTGCAGATATGAATCCTCATGGTTGATTAATGTATGGTTGAAGTAAAGTACAAAGAGTTTTCTTTCTAGTTCACGTAAGATGACCTTGGTTATGGCAAGATACAACCTAAGTAGTTAATGTTATTCGACTAGAAGAAAATCAAGATGGCTTCATATGTACCATATTGCACAATCATAAGCTATACAAATCAATGATTCAGAGAACCTTAACCAGTGTATTGGACAAAGATTGTTACGGGTCAAAATCATAGTAGGCAAGCAAAAAAGGCTCGCTCCCAGGTGCGCCAAAAGCGCCTTGTGTCCATCAAGACTCAAAGGCGCACAGTCCAGCCAGATTCTGCGATAAAAACCAGTCTGAAACATCCAAAAAATGGCCTGGAACTAGCCTAAATCTGACTGTACTAGCCCTAAACCAATCTAAAACATGCCTAAAACTCCAAAAAATGGCATTGCACGTTTTGCTTAAAAAGGCCTAGATTTTTAAGCGCCTTGCGCCTAGCTCCCTGTGACCACCTACGCCAACATAACCTCGCTCTTAACAAAGACAAACAGCACATCAACAAAATATCATCTTCAAAATTGATCTACCCTCTGTTGTCAAGGTGCACCCAGGCGCATGCCTAACCTCACTTTTCCGGCCCAGCGCGCATCCTTCTCGCTTCGCTTCAAAAGCCCCACTTTCAGGCCCTCAGTGGCATTTTTCACGCCAATATCCAGCCAAAAATCGCCTGAACAGACCTGAAGCAATTATACCAACCCTAAACAAACCTATAATCAACCCAAACAAGTCAAAAACTTATGCTGTTAATGCGGTAAAATATCGGATATCGGTCAAGGACCGATATTACCGATATTTGAGATATAGGTTACCTTGGTAAGATATCAGTGGTACATCGGTAATTTTAATATAATGAAGAATTTATACATATAGCAGTGTAACACTAATAATTCAGTGATATATCAGTTATATCGGTCAAATGTTGGTGATATATCGGTCAATATCGCCGATATTATCGGTACCGATATTTGACACCAATATTTTACTAGGGGACTGATAATAACAGCATAGTCTAAAACATGTCTAAAACCCCTAAAAATGGTATTTTTACACTATGCACCTCGCTAAAAAGGCCCTCGTTTTATCACCTTAAAGCACGCCGAAAGCTCACCCTTTGCGCCTTCAACAACTATGGATCATTTCAGCTTGAATCATCAGCATAAGAAGAACAAAAACAACTAGGCATATAATAAACCTATAGCATATACAACAAGGGATACAAAATTGAATCTTTCTCCACACCAAATCAATCTTGTATCCAATTAAAACACCCCCCCTTCTCAAACCCTTTTCAAATTCACCACCACATTACAATTCACAAACAATCAACACTTATTGAACCCACAAAATCAAAGGCACTAATGTCAGAATTCACACACACAAACCAAACCCATCAGGCATATAAAGATTAAACCTAATAATTCAACTCAGAACGGTTCAAATTAATAAAATAGGATGAGTAAGAAATGAAACCCTAGAAAGATGATAACCTGGAGAAGTATGCAGACGGATCGGCAGATATTTTGTTGAATAATTCGCACACAAGTTCAGAAGATGTTCAGAAGGGATAATAAATTTTGATGCTTGATGAATTTGGGAGCACCTCAATTCTCATTGGCTTTTTTTTTTATTTTCTTATGGATTAAAAATCAGAATTTGTTCCTTTTCTTTCTTTTGTGCCCAAAATAGACCGTCCCAAAATAAATAATTATTTTTTTTTGAGTAAAATGCACGGATAGTCCCTATGGTTTGGTGAAATTTTACCTTTAGTCTTTAACTTTTCAGAATTACACTCTTAGTCCTTGTGGTTTGACAAGTTGTTACACGGATAGTCCCTAAAGCGGATGAAGGTTACTCGGATAGTCCATGTGGTTTGACAAGTTGTTACTCGGATAGTCTCTGTTGCTTGACAAGTTGTTACTCGGACCGTCCTTGTCATTTCACACCCACTTAACCAGAAAAATCAACCTCCATCCGATTTGGGGACTATCCGAGTAACAACTTGTCAAACCACAGGGACTAAAAGTGTAATTTTGAAAAGCTAGGACTAAAGGTGAAATTTCACCAAACCATAGAACTGTCCGTGTATTTTACTCTTATTATTTTTTTTTTCATTTTAATATCAAAAGAATATTTACTTTTAAGACTACTGGATATATTATTTTTGTATACAAGTCTATACTTGTTTATGTGTAATGATTTAGAACTCGTATCATACCTTGTGCGTTGCGGCACCGGAAATGTTTTAAAATTCGGTTTTTATACCGTATTATTGGGTTTAGAAACGGTTTAATTGGGTGTATCGAGCGGTTCAACCGGGTGTACCAGGCGGTTTAACCAGTTCTACCAGACGGTTCAACAGATACAACCGGCCGGTTTGAACCGGTTTTAAACATTGTGCGGCGGTACCAGTACAGTTTTGACACGCGTGTAGTTGTCAAAAGAGATAAAAAAAGTAACTTTATTGAAATTTAGAACTTTAAGATAATTTTTACCATGTGCGTTGCGACGACATCAATACAGTGGCACGCGATGAGGTCGTAAAAAAAGAAAAAAAGTAACTTTATTGAAGTTTAATGGTTATAAAATAATATTATTAAAATACGGGGTTAGTAAATAAAGAAATAATAATAATAATAATAATTTTGCTTTTGGATGCTTTTTTATGTTTTAAATCATATAAAATGCGTAAGGAAAAAGCTTGAGATTTTGTGATTTTAAAAGAGGATAAACTTTGGACTTTTCAATTTCCGAGTATCTCTCTCCATTTTCCGTGGAGATCTCAAATTATTATTTTTTTAATGGTCGAATTCTATGATAATAGAACAGGGTCAGCATATGCTGTAAAACTTCAAAAAAATATATATATAACAAGACAGAAAAATAGCTCCCCCCTCCCCTTATATATGCTTACGTTACAATATCTCTAATATAAATTCACCCATCTCTCCCACATAATATTACTAAACTTTAATCTAGCTTTTAACCATAAAAATGTGTCAGCCTTTATTTCTTCTACTACTTTTCCACCCGCCTTTTGGATGCCCTTAAATTCTTTGTCGTTTCTTGCTCTCCAAATGTGCCACATAGTTGTTTGGAACACAACTTTGATTATTTTCTTCCAAACGGGTGATCCTGGTTGTTTGTCAATACAGTCTAAAGCTTTCACGGTTGAGATAAGTGGCAAGTTTATAGGAAGTTTCGTCCAGGCTAGTATGTTCCACCATACAAATTTCGCCATCGTGCATGTGATGAGTAGGTGGTCAACTCTTTCTTCAAAAGCTTCACATCTCGGGCACAACTGGTGTTGTAATCCGACACCTCTCTTTAGTAATTCGGCCTTCACTGGAATTCTTCCCATGCATACCCTCCAACAAAAATAATTGATCTTCGGAGGCGCCCATCTGATCCAATGCTTCCATTCTTCGTTACTCTCTGTTGATGCGCTCTTCTCTAGTAGGTCTCTCAATCCCGCAACCGAAAAACCATCCTTATATGCTTTCCAAGTCCAACGATCTGCACCTGCACTAAACTTGAAACCATATAAGACTCTTGACAAATTTGTCCATTCAGCCCACTCAATATCGTTATCAGTTGGCCGGGTCCAGCTAAGGCATCATTGGTCTTCCGTCTCCAACCTATTATAACACAATCTGCAATTTTTATGTATTTATTATTTGCAATTCTATACAGCTCAGGGTATTGTTCTTTTAATGTTCTTTCCCCCACCCAGATGTCAGTCCAAAATCTGATCTCTGTTCCTTTACCAACTACTGCCTTAAAGTTATCTTTCATATTTCAGCTCCTTCTCTATTGATATAATATCTTTCCATGTACCAGAGTATTTTTTATTTAATGGGAAACTCTTGATTGATCTTTTGCTTTCGTGGATGGACTTGACGACTCTTGCCAATAATGTGTTGGAGTTTTCTTTGTATTTCCACCACCACTTTGCCAATAAAGCTAAGTTTGCCCTCCGAAGGTCCCCTATACCGATTCCATCATACTTCCTAGGTTTTACCATTTTAATCCATGAGATCCATCTAATTTTATTTCTGCCATCTTTTCTACCCCAGACAAAATCTCTTCTAATGGTGTCGAGAGCTTTGATCACTTTCTTCGGTGCGAGATACATCGAAAAGAAATTTATATAATAATAAATATTAAATAAAAGAGAAAATAAACCTTGGCCTTCGAGATACTTTATACACAACAATGGATTTTTAAAATTTATATAATAATAAATCATGAACCACCTTAACAATAGTTCAAGTTACCAGGTTTCTCATGACTGACTTTTGTCTGTCTTCAAGAACTACATCCCACCGCTCAAAAGTCGTTCTAGGTTTCCACAACCAAATTCGAATTCGAGGTTTCCCTTATCAACAGTTCGCGACTTTTTTTCCTTAAATAAGTTTTTATATTCAGTAACTATAATTTTGGATTTGCTCTTGTATGCAACGTTCATCATAGTGTATCATTGACCACCAACGAGGTTTTCGCTTTGTTGATCACTAATAAAATTCAGGTGTTTGTATGTATACATTTCGCCAAAGTAAATATAATTTGATTAAAAAGGTGATACGGAAGATGTATCCAATTATTTACATCTTTCTATGTTGATTTATTAAAAAAAATGTCCCTCATAACTTAATATTAACTTTTTGTTCCAATTAATTACACATGTATATGTGTGGTTTTGTGTTTTTTCCAACCAATCTACACATCATTTAGCTGGCATTTGGAGTGGTGTTGGACAACCAATTACACTTGTGAACTGATTTGAGGATCTAAAATGCTAAATTCTAAACTTGAAGGGTGATTAAAGACAAGGGCTCAAGGACAAGGGCTTTGTCGTAGGGCAAGCGGTGCTCAAGGCAGAGGCGAGCAAAGTGACAAAACATGAGAAAGCCTGCCTGGAGAATCAACATGTGTTTGTCCCGTTTGCGTTTGATACCTTTGGTGGCCTCGCTCCTGACGCTGTGCGACTTTTGAATCGGGTTCAAAAAGTCGTTAATAGTAATTCTTCGTCGCTAAAGGTTTCAAACTTTGTATTTAGTAGAATTGGTTTTTCTATTCAAAAGGGGGTGGCGGCGCAACTTGTTGCCCGACTACCTGTCATTGCTTTGTAAAAAAAAAATAAAATAAAAATAAAGACATAAATCAATCTTGAGGCAAAAAAAAAAGAATTTTTAAATATTCAATGCAAAATAGTAGAGTAAAATCACCATGTTAAACTAGTTAGGAAAGGAGCTAAGAATAACTCACATCTTTTATTGTCTTTTGATTTCTAAATACCTAATATATCAGAACTTCGAATTCAACCAATAGTCCAATACTATATTGAATTTAAAAAGAGTAAACTGCCATTTTGGTCTCTGTGGTTTGGCCAGTTTTGCCACTTTAGTCCAAATCTCAAACTTATTACATCTAGGTCCCTGTGGTTTGCATTTTGTTGCCATTTTAGTCCAAATCTCAAATTTGACTAGATTCCTTAACTTAAACCCCCATATTTTGTCTTTATCCTCAGGGGTATTTTGGTCATTTAGATTTATTATAACTCAAATTTAATAAATAATAATGCCACTGCCAGAACAACAATAATACCACTGCCAGAACAACAAGCACCACCACCACCACCACCACCACCCCCACCCCCACCACCGCATCATACCCACCACCACTATCCCACTGCCGCCAACACCACCATCCCACTGCCGCCAACCCTCCCAACCCCAAAACCCTCAAAAACCCTCACATAAGTCAAAGCTGTTAAATCGGCAGTGAAGAAACCGGCTTCAAAATCTCCGACAATCAAACGGAGACAATCAAACCGACAATCTCATCTTCTTTCTTTACTCCGAGCCACACAAAACCCAAACCCTAATTTTGCATCAAACCCATTAACCCACATGAAACTGGACCTTTGATTTGGGGGAAGATGATATGCGGCGTCGTTGATGAACATCATCCCCCAAATCAGCAAACATTAACATCATCCCCCTAATTTTGCATCAAACCCATTAACCCACATGAAATCTGATTTGGGGGAAGATGATATATTCAGCCGACGACCCCCCCCCCCCCCCTCTTCTCCGTATAACCGACAACACCCCCACCTCCCTGTTTTAGATGCGGCCGGCCACCACCGTTTGGTGGGTTGCGTACGGCGGTGATGTGACCAAATAAACGGAGAAAGAGAGGAGAGAGACGGGGTGAGAGGAGAGAGACGAAGGAGAGAAAGAGACACGACGTCACCGGTGACCAACGCCGTCAGCGGCGGCGATGACGGTGGTGTTCCAACAGGTTCCGACTCCACTCCCCTTCTATTTTGACTTTCCTTAAGTTTTCAAGCAAAAACCGGCAGATGATGTGACTTTTCTGTTTTCCGGCGACGTGGTGGTGGTGTTGGACGACGGCGGCGTTCACGGCAGTGGCGGTGATGGTGGTGCTTGGAGAGAGAAAGAGAGAGAGTGTGTGTTGTCGATGATGATGATGAAGATGAGCTGCTATGTGTATATATTAATATATATATATTAATTTTTGAATTAAAAAAATGTTAAATGAAAAGCAAAATGACCAAAATGCCCCTGAACTAAAAGACAAAATAGGAGGTTGCAACAGTCAAAAAATAGGGTTTTTGAAATTTGGACTAAAATGGCAACAAAATGCAAACCACAGGGACCCAGATGTAATAAGTTTGAGATTTGGACTAAAGTAGCAAAACTGGCCAAACCACAGGGACCAAAATGGCAGTTTACTCATTTAAAAATGATATTTATATAAGACATTTAACGACGTATATGTTTAATATTTGACCAACGTATAGACGTTTTCCTTTAAATTTTCTTTTTATCGTGTTACTAAGACTAAAATATAAAACGTTTTAAATCATATGGCCATGTATTATGGTGATGTGAAAGGTGAAAAAAAGTGTTACGTAGGTGTCACGTAACCATATGGCCATGTATTGTGGTGAGGTGAAAGGTGAAAAAAATGTTGTTACGTAGGTGCCAAGTGTCCTAGATGAGTAGGAGCGTAAAATGTGATAGGTTGAGTAACAAAAGGTTTAAAAAATTGTAAGGCGGAGATAATTGGTTTGTACATGACTGGGCTTAGCACCCATCTCGCGAACCACAACACATCCTCTAACTTACTGTCGATTCATGTAATTTTATCATTACTTAACGAAGTTTTTTCACCAAAGGGCATTTGTCCTAGTACCACCAAGGTGTTTAAAAAGGTGTCCGGAAATGAGAGTTCTAAGTAATGTGATAAACAAAAGGTGTAAATCCGTTATGAAATAACTTAACCGAGTTTTTCATAAACGAAATTACAATTTCCAAATAACATCTCACACATTACACAATCTTATTTATTTTTAGTTATGATAGAAACATTTTGTCTGAGGTAAATATAATTAAATTCATAACTTATAAAACATAATTTGGTTATTTTTATCCTAAAGTGAAAGATGAGAGCTGCAACACCAACTTCCTGGTGCTATCAACTCTTATTCTTAATTAATATATATACATTCTCTGTGTGTATATAAACTAGTGTTTAAAACCCGCGTTGCGGGCATGTGAGTCGTAAAACCATGCTAAGTAGCAAGCAAACGAAGGTCAAAATTGGGGAAACTTGTAAAACAAAAACATTAATCTATACTGCCACGTGAATTTATACCGTTACGTGCCGTAAAACGTAGACAAATATAAACACAAACTTATACTGCGAGTTGGAATAAAATGTTGACAAACTCGAATTTATACAGAAAAGCTTTAACCAAAAGAAAAAAAAAAGGAGAAAACTTAAAGACTATATAAACCACTTTAACTAAATTAACTAAAAAGCAATTAAAATAAACTTTGCTACAAGATAAAAACCATTAAAAACAAAAGAGGTAATAATGAGTGATAAGTATAACATGAACTACCAAACCTGGTTGGTCAAAAGTCAAACATCATATACCAAATCAGCCTATTTCCAAATTTCAGTCTTTTAAAAAAAAAAAAAAAAAAATCAACATCAACAATAGGGCTATAGGGCTGTAAACGAACCAAATTCGTTAAGAAAATAATATGTGCACGAACGGTTCATGAACACTTATCGAACGAGATTTTATGTTCGTGTTCGTTCGTTAAGGAAATGAACGTGTTCACAAACGGTTCACCAACACAAATAAATCGGTGAATGCAGTTCTTTTGCAGCCCTACCTAATAAACAATGAACAAACACATCATCAATCAATTAAGAACTTTGTTACCATAAACAAAAAGAAAGTAGAATTTCGACATGATGACCGATGTTTGACCAATCGTTTTGACCTATCAAACTCCTACTGTAACATGTAAACTTTCCCCTGTATAAACAAAGCACAAAATACCCCTATAATGTTTTTCACCTAGACTAAAAATACGATGTCGGTGTGCAGTATTTAACCAGAAGTCACAGTGGCTGAAGTTCTTGCTCCGGCACAACCATTGAGTCTACCGGTTTATACTGCAAATTCGAGCGTTGCTTGTGTCTCCAAAACCACCATGTTCCCATACTCGATAATCCAACTACTAACGCTAACATCGACACCGCCAATCCAACCACGTAATATTTATGCCTCCAGCTTCTGCATAAAAAAGAATTTAGATCTAAAATAATATTTTTTTAAAAAGGGTTATTGGATTTAAAATGACCCCAACTTTCACTGTTAGGCCAATAGTACTCCCAACTTACGAATTGTACCACGCTACCCCCAACTTTCAAATTATTTTCCTCTAGCACTCCCAAACTAACTGAACCCTAACCAGTTAGTTTTTTTGCTGATGTGGCACTTGTTTAGTGACGTGGCATCTAACGTGGTCCTTTTTGCTGACGTTGCATCTAATGTAGCACTTACTTAGTAACATGGCATCTGACGCATAGTTGTTAATGGCGAATAGCGACAAATAGCGATAAAGGACCTATACGATACATAGCAGATAGCGATAAATAGCAAGCGCTATTTTATAATAGCGATACACTAGAAAAAAAAATTAAAATTTTTCATACGTATATTTAAAAAAAAATTATACGTATATTATATCAAAATACCCTGATATATACGCTATTTTACATGTATATTTAGCAAATTCCTAAAATCCAACTATTTTATAGCTATATTTAATCGCTATATACATTTAAAAAAATAAAAACTGAAATCCCGCTATTTGTGGTTACATACCCTGTAGCGACCTTAGACCTATACGCTACGCTATTCGCTATAGCGATCATAGCGACCGCTATTGACAACTATGATCTGACGTGGCTTTTTGATGATGTGGCATCTGACGTCAGGGTTCAGTTAGATTGTGAGTGACAGAGGAAAAGAAGTTGAACGTTGGGAGTGCTATCGGCCAAATGGTGAAAGTTGGGGATATTTAAATCCAATAACCCTTTTAAAAATAATATTTTGAACTCTAATGGATAAATAGATAATCGAAGATAAGGCAAGATTCAGTGCACCTTTTTGCTGGGGGGTAAATATTCCAATTGTATAATCGGTATTTTCCGTATAACTTCGGAAGGTGTACACCGCCTTCAGCTATCCTAGAAATAATGTTCTGGCATCGGATATAACATAATAATAAGCACGTAACCATAACCTTAGGAAGTATTTAACCACTAGATGTATATGATCAAGAACTCACCGATGCGGTTGCATTAGACATGAAGTCAGCAGATTCTGGTGGAGTAACGGACCATTCTGTAACATAATCATTTCCTTCGGATGTAGAATTCAGTAAGTGAACCTGAAACAGAGTTCAAAAATAAAGTTATCTGTATGCGGAAGCAATGTTTTGAAAACCGGACCGGACTGGTCAAGTTCACCGTATCAGACCCGTTTTGAGTCGAATCGGTTGGACCGGAAAGTTAATACTACCTGTGAACTGTTAACATGCAACTCCTGAGCAATTAGCGGAGCAAGCTCTGTGATTTGGGACTTCACATTGGTGTCATTAAGTGAGACCGACATATAAAATGTAATACTACCAATTTCTGTTTCTCCTGCAGAAAAAAATAATAATAATAAGATAAGAAAGAATTACAACACAAATTATAGCACTGTTTACGTGGCAGCTGATGTCACCTGGAGGAATATATTGTGGGGATGTCGTTGGAGGCGAAGAAGGGGAGACGTCAGCAGTGGGATTTGATTTATCTGGTGGAGAAGATGATTGAGGGGGCACGTTTCTGCCAGAAACGTGAAGTGTTTCCCATATTTCCGAACAGTTGGTTTTCCAAAATCCAATCTTTTCGTGTTCACGGTCGTACATAACAAATGTGTTACGGACAATGATGCCTGTAGCGGAAATGTACATCAAAGCATTACTGACTGACCAGATATGCATAGCATAGGATCAAGATCAAGAGAAAACCCCCTTGAGTTTAGAGAACTCCGACTTCCCGTGCGAGTTTTGCCACCATTTTTGCACACACGTAGATTAAAATGTTACAAACACAGCTACAGCTGTAAAAAAAGTCGAAGCGGCGTTTTCAGCCTTTTATCCTGCTGTAAAAAGCTGCCGACATCAGCATTTACAACAGCCGTAAGGGGTTTTTACGAGTGGTGTAAATCAACAAAAAACATTTTTTTTTGGAAAAGTTGATTTTTAGGATTTTTGGTAAAAAGAATTTATTAAAAAAACCTTTTGTAAGGCCGAGTTCTCTACGTTCTCACAACTCGTTGCAGTTTTCATTTTATCCTAACCCTATATATATATAGAGAGAGAGAGAGAGAGCAGTATAAATTGGTGTTATGAAAGACCTCCTAAAAGAGTAGTCGGATCCTTTCCGTTCTGAAAAACCCCAAGACAATACGCTCCACTAACCTTTGAATGCTTCACAAAGAAGAAAAATATATGAATCAGTTTCGGAGATATTTCAAGTAGATAACGTTAATGAATGAGGGATGGTAAATTTTACCCTGAACAAGTAGTTCTCCGGGGAGAGTAACAACTTTTGTCCCTTCCCGAAAACCATTTCAACAGACGGGAAGGTTTTCGAGAGTTGTGAAACATCACTGGAAAAACCGATTAACATTTAACATCATTTTCTACTTTATATACAATAAACAATCTCTACAATACGGTAAGCGTCCATGTATAAAGTACAAACAATACCTTCCAGCACCTGCGAAGCAAATGTCATTATAACTTGGATCGGGACCTTTAATCTGATGAACACCATGAAGTTCTTTCATGATCTGCAAACATGATAGTCGATAATGAATACGACCCTTTTGACCTTTTGTTAAAAAAATAAATGAGCTATCTTACGGCAAGTTTAAACGCCACGAAAGCTGCTTCAGGTAGATAGGCATAAGTTGTACCACTGTCTAAAATCGTTCCATGCTTTCCATCAAAGACACTTGAGCGTAACGGCAACCGCTTTCCCGCAACATGTAACTCCTTCAACTTGACATTGTAATATGGGCTGTTGCCAAATAAAAAAACACTCGAATTTTGAATCTATACGTTTGATAGATACAAAACATACCTGCGTCTAGGGTCCGAACGAGAATACACGATATCCGAAGGCGGAGAAATTCCACCGAGAACCATGGCACCGCCACCGACGTCCATCCCACCGTAGCACAAGGAAAACGAATTACTTATAACGCCACCATCAACTAGTTGATCAACTATACTCAAATCACCGCGACCCAAACCCATAATTCCGTCAGCGTGCTGACTGTACAGATCGCCGGTTTCCCTATTTTCACACCCGAAAACAGCACGCTGAGGTGAAAGATCGCTTTGGTTGCCGAAAGATACGATATCCTCACCGAGAACACCACTGCTGGAACTCATTTCGGCGTATTGCCTTTCGTAGGTGCATTGTTCTCTGTTATTATCACAGGAGCAATCAGCGTTGCATTTAACCGGCTTGTAGGTGCTGGATGAGTCGGGATCAAACTTTGGGTCCTGGTGCATCGATATTAACAAGGTACAATAAGCAATGTCGGGTGATTTATCGATGAATTTTATGTGTGAAATTTTATTACTGTTTTCTTATGTAATTTGCTCTCAAGGTTAAAATAATTAAAAAAATATCACTGCAAATTTAAAAAACTACCGTTTGATCCCTATATCAGCCAAAAATTATACTAAAAATCTAAAATACATCATAAAGGGATTTTACCACGAATCGAATGATTTTATATGGTTTATTATAATACTACCCCTTTATCACTTTAATTGTACATGGAGTCGAGGCAAATAGAGCTTTTGAACATTTGTTAATCCATGAACAGGATCTATACATCTCGAAAATTATATCTTTAGAATCTGCTAAATCAAACTTAATAAAATTAAAAAAAAGAACCTAAAAGACCTTTATTTTCGTCATCTGTCAATAGCGAACAATAGCGACAAGCTACCTATATGCTACGTATAATGTTTATAAATAAACTAGAAGAAAAGTAAATATTTTACATGTATATTTTATCAAAAATAGCTAAAATACGCATATAGATACGCTTCTTTTTTCAGTCTTGAAACAAAAAACCCATAATACGCTTCAATTTTAGTCGCTATTTATATAAAAACAAAAAAAACCTAAATGTGCCTATTTTCGCCCTTTTAATTTACAAAACATCAGATTGTGCCAACTGATCGCATCGCTACGCAAAACGTTATAGCGGTCGCTATTGCCTCTATTAACAACTATGCTCATCAACCGTTAAATGTCATATGTAACAAACCAAATGAGTTGTTATACCTGATGCTTGCCACAATGTTGACAGGTGGAGCATGGGACATATGTAACAGTACTCCCTGTGTCAACAATAAGTGCAAACCTCTGAGGTGGTGATCCAATCCAGAGTCTAGTGGTGTAGTACCTGAAAAACATCAATACAATTTCACCAAAAAAAAATATTAATAAATAATTTAAAAATGAATACATAAATTTAAAGAGCATGAGAGGGAATAGTGCCAGGCGGCTGTCTGGCACTTCCCCATTGAAAGGAATAAATTACGATTTTATCCCATGTTCAGAATTATGATTTTGCACCAGTTCAAAATTACGACTTTGCCCCTAGCTCAAAATTATAGTCTTGCCATCATTGTAGCTTTTGACAAAGTACACTTTTACCATAGTTGTTAAAAGCCATCGCCTCTTGCGCCTAGGCCCATTTTTCAGGTGAGGCGAGGCAGTTGCGCTTTAAGCCGAGGAAATTGCGCTTTAATTCTCCAGGTGATGGTTCAGGCACACATTCCGGCGAGATTCCTATATTGTGGAGACTTTCTAGCAAAATTCTCTAAATTTCGACAAGATTCTAGCCAGATTTCTACTTTTATCTAAGGAAACCTACTTTTATACACTAATATTTTAGAACTTTTGGTACTAAATAGATGATATAAAGTGTTACATAATAGATTTTGTTAATTTTATTTGAAGAATAGTATTCTTTTCTAATATATAATATATTTTTTATTTTTTTCTCATTATGCGCTTTATTTTTCTCATGCCCTCGCTTTTTTTGCGCTCCTAGGCCCCAGGCGTGGCCTATGCGCCTTGAGTGCACCTAGCGCCTTTAACAACTATGGATTTTTCCCCGGCAAATTTTGCCTCCGTTCAAAATTACAATTTTGCCATTGTTTTAGCTTTTGACAAATTACGATTTTACCCCAGGTAAAGAGTACGACAGTCTTCCATCGTTTTAGTTTTTCTTTTAGCAAACCTATGACAGTGTTTTGTTTTAATTGGTTGACTCGATATAATTTTAATTCGTGCCAGCACTCGCTCATTGGTTCTGACAAATTACAGTTTTGCTCCTAGCTCAAATTTTAGTTTTTCTTTTAGCAAACCTATGTTAGTGTTTTATTTTAATTGTTTGACTCGATGTAATTTTAATTCATGTCAGCATTCGCTCATTGGTTCTGACAAATTACAGTTTTGCCCCCAACTCAAAATTATAGTCTTGCCTTCGTTTTAGTTTTTATCTAGCAAAATTACGGTAGTGTTTTGTTTTAATTGGTTGATAAACATCTGGTAAGCGCCCCGGGTCATAAAACTAGTTCTATTCATTTATCATCTAAACCCGAAAACCGAACAACCCACCAAAATAACCTGAGCCCAAACAACCTGAACCCGATCAACCTGAACGTTGAACGGGTCAGTTATCGGGTTACTTTTTCCACCGAAACCCCCAAAAAACCTGAAGAACAGAACACCCTAATAAGTGAAATAGATCTAGAAATACCCGTTGAGGAGGAGATCATCATGCAGAGCCATGCGAGCATTCGAACGAGAAACATCAGACTTGTGGAGGTGACGCCGGGAAATCGCATCGCCGGAGATCCGAGAAGAGTTAGGCGGAGAGGGGAACAGAGGTAGAAACATGGTGTGGCGGTTGCTGCCGGAGTGTGGAGGCCGGAGAATAACAGGGTGGTTCGGATGATCATCAACAGCAGAAACATACAGTTGTGATAGAAATATTATTATTATTACATAAATTGATAAGACGGTGAATTGCGGCATAGTTGGGTGATAACCGATCGATGAGTTTGAGTGAAAATGGAAAATGAAGGGTTTCTCTCTCTAGAAGTGTTTTAGAGAGAGAGAGAGAGAGAGAGAGAGAAGAGTAGGTTGAGGTTTGGAGGTACAAGACGTTGCCCACACGAACAACTTCTACGAAATTCTTGTGTTTGAAAAGTCTTGTGGAGTATTGAACGGGTCGGGCCGAGCACGAGCTTTCCACGGCTCGAGTTTGGTTCATCGTGTTTTTATGAAGCTTGAGCTCGGGTCGGTTAAAGTCTACTTGTTTGAGCTCGAGCTCGAGCTTGGCCGGTGAGTAAAACCCAAAGCTCGAGCCTGGGTTGACTCGGTTTGAGCTATTTTGAGAAAAATCTGAAATGAACTAAAGGCTTGGCTCGATATCACTTAAACGAGTCAAAGCTCGGCTAACCAATGTTATTAGTTGAAACTGACTTGGGCCTTTTAGGATTTGGTTATAATCATCATTATCGTTGTAATAAGTAAGTAAAAAAACTAAAATTTTGTTTGAGCTTGTCTAGGCTCGTGAGCTTAGACGAGCTTTGTAGGCTCGTGCTCGAGAACAAAACGGGTTGTATTTCAAGCTTGGGCTTGTTAAGGCTTGGCTCGTTCAAGCTTTTAACCGAGTCGACTTCAAGTAGCCCTAGAGCCTCTGGGCATGGTTACACCCTTAGGATTCACCTTCAAGAACATATGTATTAGCGTCAGGAAATTAAAGAGTCTTGATAAAGTATGCGCTTCACACATCTTAATTTGTATTAATGTCTATTCTAATTTCTCATTTGGTCTTTGGAGAATCCCAATTACCCAAGATGTTGTGATAATACTGAAATCATCACACAGTTAAAATGCACCTCAAACAGTACACTTCCTATATCAAACACACTTTTCGTCTTAGAGTTATTCGAATCAAACTCAAAATTCAAAATTTTAACGAACCTACTTTAAAATCATTTGAATTTTCGAATCGGGTTAGCGTCCGGACCGAATTCCAAATTTGGTCTCCAAGGTAAATTTGAATCGGTTTTTCTAAATTCTAATTCGATTTCAAATTAAACTCAGATTCAGCTTCAAATTCAAAGTGATTCAAATAACACGAAACCTTGTTCGATGAACAACCTAGCGACATCTCCCCGTCAATAAACATTATTGGTACCTCATCTTCATGTCCTTCCTATAGCCTACCACAAACCATTTATGTAAGATTTGTTATACTAGTATTAACGTATATTTCCTTTTTGTTTATCTTTGTTTTCTACTTATCATGTAACGATACCAAACACATTAGGCAAATCTCATATCGGTCTTTTTTTTTAAAGATTTTTATCAATAAATGTTCATACTTTATGACTTGAGTATTGACTAATACTTCATTTATTTTAGCTATAGCAATTGAGTTATGACTTTGAGGTGAGTTTCAACTTTCAAATGCTTCACATCAATGACTCAACATTGCACTAAACCACCTCGAATTTTTGTTTTCAAACAATGCAATGGGTCAATGGGAGTCCCACATATATCTGCTTTTTAACATCTGAGATTGCTACCAAACAAAGCAACACCATAAACTTCAATCACAAGATTTTTTTTATCTATTTTTTTTAAAGAATCAATCCTTTATTAAAACAGAGACGATTACAGACTAATGGCAGGTAGACAGGCAACAAGCTGTGTCGCTACCCCCTTCTGAATAGCAAACTCTACCCTGTAAAACACAAAATTCTGCCCCTTAACATGTGCAGTGTTACTGCTTACCACCTGGCTGAACCTGTCACGGCCCCTGACCCGGTTTGACCCGTTTCAGAAGCCGAGGGACAGAAAATCCCGTGGTATTTATTTAATTATTTTGACAGCGGAAGACTTTCACAGGATCTTTTTAAAACTGAAATTTCCTGATTATTTCATTTCACAATTCGGGATAAACCCCGATAGTTTACAATCATATGATTTCACTGAGAAATCTTTATTTTTACAAAACATGTTTCTTTATTTTATATTGAGCCACTTCCTTAAGCTTGTAGTGCTTCGCGGCACTTTTCCTGGATTACAACAGATCACCTGAAACATGTTTGAAAAAGGTTTTGTCAGCGGGAAATACTGGTGAATCATTCTATTTACTAAAATGACACGTTTGTTATAATTTACAGTATTAAGAGCGATTACAATGTTTCCAGATATCAACCAACTACCCACGGTATTTGTCACTCGACTCGTTTCTGTGACTATGGTCATATCACCCATTGGCTGCCCCAATGGTGAAGATTATCAAGTAATGTATACAAAACCCCACATACCGGCTGTAATTTGGTGATTACAAAGACTTAATCCATGTAATTATAACTTTGAAAATAAACATGATTTTGAAAGTAATTTGATAAAAAGAGAATGACTCACATTGCAGATTTAACACGGACAGAGTCTAGTCTACTAATTAGCCTTGTTAACCTAGTTTAAATAACAATGCACACAAAACTAGGTTAGTAACCAATACAGCATTTACGATAACTCACGAGATCAAACCCTCACAACGAATGACAAAGTGCAATACTTAAACATCCATCGAATTCACGACGAATGACAAAGCATAACCCTAATGTGGGCAGCACTTAAACATCCATTGGATAGTTTAATCGATCGGACATTGAATCGTAGCAGCGATCGAGTTATTACCCTATATTGCGGCAGCGTTCCGTGAATCGTGTGTGTTTTGGGACTGTTTCTATAATATCTCAGCGTACACTTTGAATTTCTACGTCGAACTAACGCAGAATGTCAAGTCCCAAGCCCCTGTATTTATACCTAAAATTTGCCCCCCCCCCCCCCCCGCGTGTCGCGACAGGACCACCTGTACCTGTCGCGTGGCGCGAGGGACACCAATCTACCCTAGGGTAGCCCCGTGTCCAGGTAGCTCAGGTGAGTTGGTCATGCATGCAAATTTGATTTACACGTTAAACTGTTTGGATATTACCGACTAGGGTTTACCCCCCCCCCCCCTGAGTTTTAGGGGCCCTGATCCTGATTCCGATTATTCTGAAAATTTTAGGGTTTATGCAGAATCACTTGGGTTTCTCAATTAGGGTTTCCTATTGGACAATTAAAGAAATAAATAGGACTTTTTAATAAGAGTTGTTACATTCTCCCCACCTTAATAAAATCTCGTCCTCGAGATTTACTGGAACAAGTAGGGATATTTTCGCTTCATTTCTGATTCTAACTCCCAAGTGTATTCGGATCCTCTCTTCGAATCCCACTTAACTTTGACCAGTTTTAATCTCTTGTGCTTGAGAAACTTGATCTTTCTATCTTCAATTTGAAGAGGTTTCTCTACGAATTTCAGCTTTTCATTTACCTCTACATCTTGAAGAGGTACTATCAGGGATTCGTCAGACAAACATTTCTTGAGATTGGATACATGAAATACATCATGTACTCCAGCTAATTCTTCTGGTAGTTGTAAACGATAAGCAACTGGTCCTATGCGTTGGATCACTGAAAATGGTCCTACGTATCTTGGACTTAGCTTTCCTTTCTTTCCAAACCGAACTACTCCTTTCCAAGGAGATACTTTCAATAGTACTTTGTCTCCAACTTGGAATTCCAACGGCTTCCGTCTATTGTCTGCATAACTCTTCTGATGATCTCGAGCCGTCTTCAATCTCTCTTTGATTTGAGTGATCTTGTCTGTAGTTTCTTGTACTATCTCTGGTCCTGATAATTGACTTTCTCCTATTTCTGCCCAACATACTGGAGTTCTGCACTTACGTCCGTATAAAGCTTCGAATTGGGCAGATTCGATACTTGAATGATAACTATTGTTATAGGATAATTCAATTAAGGGTAGGTGATCATCCCAGTTTCCACCAAAATCTATCACACATGCTCGGAGCATGTCTTCTAAAGTTTGTATCGTCCTTTCACTTTGCCCGTCTGTTTGAGGATGATATGCAGTGCTCATGTTCAGTTTAGTTCCCATGGCTTCTTGGAAACTTGTCCAGAAGTGAAACGACTATCCCTATCTGATACAATGGAGAGTGGAACTCCATGTAGGGATACTACTTCATCTACATACAACTTTGCCAACCTTTCCATGCTAAAGGTTTCTTTCATGGGTAGAAAATGAGCTGATTTGGTTAATCGATCCACAATTACCCAAATCGCATCATTACCTTTTATGGTTTTGGGCAACTTAGTAACAAAATCCATTGTTATGAGTTCCCATTTCCATACTGGCATTTCTAATTGTTGTAGTAGACCTGAAGGTTTCTGGCGTTCTGCCTTAACTTGTGAACAAGTAAGACACTTAGAAACATACCTAGCTATATCCTTTTTCATGCCTATCCACCAGAAATTATTTCTTAAATCTTTGTACATCTTATTATTTCCAGGGTGCATGGTATACCTAGATTTATGGGCTTCTTCTAGAATCTTATTTCTTAATTCTCCCTGCTTAGGTACCCAAATTCTTCTTTTGTGGAATCTCCAAATTCCATCAGCTCCTTGTTCTAATTCTTTTATTCGTCCTTTCATTCCTTCAGCATCATCCTTGATTGCTGTTTCCTGAACATTCCTTAGTTGTTCCATTAAATCTACTTGTAGATTTAATCTGAGAGCACGAACCCGTCGTTGTTTCTCATGATACTTACGACTTAAGGCATCTGCAACTACATTAGCCTTTCCTTCGTGATACTGAATATCACAGTCGTAGTCACTTAAGATTTCCATCCATCTCCTTTGCCTCATATTTAACTCTTTTTGCCCAAATATATATCTTAAACTCTTATGATCTGTATAGACAGTAAACTTACTTCCATACAGATAATGTCTCCAAATTTTAAGGGAAAAAATTATGGCGCCTAATTCTAAATCATGAGTTGTATAATTTTCCTCGTGCTTTTTCAATTGCCTTGACGCATACACAATTACCTTCTTGCGTTGCATTAACACACATCCTAATCCTAGTTTTGAAGCATCACAGTAAACTTCAAAATCTTCAGTCCCTTCTGGTAAAGCTAGGATTGGAGCATTGGTTAACTTTTGCTTTAAAATCCTAAAAGCTTCTTCTTGTTTAGGTCCCCATTCAAACTTAACTGCTTTATAGGTTAGCTTAGTTAATGGTACAACTATTTTGGAAAAATCCTTAATAAACCGTCTATAATATCCTGCTAAACCTATAAAACTTCTAATTTCCATTGCGGATTGCGGAACCTTCCATCTGGTAATTGCCTCTATTTTAGAGGAATCTACGTGAATACCTTCGTGATTCACCATGTGACCTAGAAATTGCACTTCCTTTAGCCAAAATTCACACTTCGAGTATTTGGCATAAAGCTTTTCTTTTCTTAACAAAGTTAAGAGTGCATGCAAATGCTCACAATGTTCTGTCTGACTTTTGGAATAAATAAGTATATCGTCGATGAAGACAATTACAAATTTATCCAAATACGGTTTACAGATTCTATTCATCATGTCCATAAATGCTGCAGGAGCATTTGTTAACCCAAAGGGCATGACTGTAAACTCGTAATGACCATACCTAGTCCTGAAAGCAGTTTTAGGTATGTCTTCCTCTTGTACCTTTAATTGATGATATCCGGAGCGTAAGTCGATCTTAGAAAAGTATCTAGCTCCTTGAAGTTGATCAAAAAGATCATCAATCCTAGGTAATGGGTATCGATTCTTAATTGTAACCTTATTCAATTCTCTATAATCAATACACATTCTCATCGAACCATCCTTCTTCTTTACGAACAACACTGGCGCTCTCCAAGGGGATGAGCTAGGTTGTATGAATCCTTTGCTTAGTAATTCATCTAATTGCTTTTTCAGTTCTAACATTTCGGTAGGAGCTAACCGATAAGGTGCCTTGGCTATCGGTGTAGTTCCGGGAATTAGATGAATCCTAAATTCTACTTCCCTATCTGGTGGTAATCCTGGTAACTCTTCTGGGAATACATCTGGGTATTCTGAGACTACAGGAATCTCCTTAAGTTCTTTACCCTTAGTACTAATGATTACTGAAATCATATATACTATTCCTTGCTTTCGTTCATAACTAGCAACTTTCATTACTGATATGAACTTCATGGGTTTACGTGGTCGATTTCCTGTAATCATGATTACTTCTCCGGTAGGTGTCTGAATTTCTATAGAGTTCTTATCACAAAGGATTCGAGCATGGTTGGCTACTAACCAATCCATTCCTAACACAACATCGAATTCAGCTAATTTCATAGGTAACAGGTTTGCAGAGAATTTATGACCTGAAAGTTCTATATTTCCTTCCCGCAAAACCTTATCTATTTTAACAGAATTCCCATCTGCCGCTTCGACTGTAAAAATCTGCCTAATGTTGGTTAAGGGAAAATTAAGAGTTTGGCAGAATAAAGTATTTATAAAACTTTGGTTTGCACCAGAGTCAAGTAATACTTTTGCGTACACGTTGTGAACTAGGAACGTACCAGCTATCACATCTGGAATGAGTTCTGCTTCTTGAGTGGTCAGCTGGAATGCTCTGACATTCTTCTTAGTAGCTCCGTCGGCTGTCTTGGTTTTGTTGTCTGCTGGTTTGGCCAATTTAGGACATTCTGTTTTAAAATGCCCCGCTTCTCCACAGTTAAAGCAGATTATGGTTTTCTTTCTGCAGTTTTCTTCACGATGTCCTACAACTTTTCAAAAGTTGCAGGTTATATTGCATTTTCCATAATGTTTCTTTTTGCAATTCCTGCAGAACTGAGGATTTAAGGATTACCCTGTTCCTCTTTTCTTGAAGTTACTACTATTACCCATACGAAATCCTTGGGTAATTTTCTGAGCCAGTTCCTTTTTCCTATTTTCATCTCTTGTGCGTACCAGTTCGTCAGTTAGGGTATTAGCTAATTCTACCGCATCGTCAATAGTGCGAGGTCTCGCAGCTTTAACAATATTACGGATTTCGCAAATTAATCCCCAAATATAGCGAGAAATGAGTACCGGCTCTGGCGAAACCAGCGTTGGTACCACTCTAGCATATTCGAAGAATGTCGAAGTATATCCTCGACAGTCTACACCCATCATCCGATGGTTTAGGAATTTATTTGCCATTTGATCTTTTTCATACTCGGGACAGAATTTTCTTTCTACAAGATTCTTAAATTCTTCCCAGTTCATGGCATAGGCCACAATCCTTCTTTTAGCTTGTAACACTGTGTTCCACCATTCTAGCGCCCCTTCTTTAAAAAGATTTGACGCATACATGACCTGATCTTCCTCGGCACATTTACTTATGGTAATCACTGCCTCAGTTTTCTCTAACCAACGCAGTGCTGCAATCGCCCCTTCGTTACCTGCAAACTCAGCTGGTTTACAGGCAAGAAATTCTTTGTAAGTGCAACCAGGTGTTGCAGCTTTCATTTTCTTGAAAATTGGGGCTTGCAGAACATTATTGTTATTATTAATATGATTGCCTCCTCCGTTTATACTATTACTGAAGTTATCTTCCTGAGTTCGTTTACTAGGAATGAGTGGTTGAGGTTCAACAGGTTTCTGGGCAGCAGCAAGAATTGCTGGAATAGCATTGGCTATTCCTTGAGCAACGATATCCTCGATATCTTGCCTATTTAACAATTGCTCTTCCTGATTTTGCTCAGATTGATTTACTTCATTTACTGGTTCATTACCAACGTCATTTCCTGGGTTTGTTTAGAGCTTTCTCCAATTTCCATCTTTATCTGCCTAGAATCTTCCCCAATCTCCAATTCCATCTGTCTAGAACTTTCCCCGTTTTCAATTCCTTTTCCTTTCTCTAAGGGATTGTTTATTTTAGGAATCTTCCTAGTGGCGGGTTTCCTTCTACGCACACGCCTCCATCCTACCAATCTTCTCCTCTTCTTAGGCTTGGGTTTCTCCAGAGGTGGAGCGTTAAATTCTATAGGTTGTTCCACATCATCAAAGTATCCAGTAAAATCTTTGGAAACTTCTATGTTTACAGGGTAGAGGTTGAGATTCTCTAGGGCTCCAGATAACTCATTCATGTTGTTTAGCATATATGTAAAAATAATAAATTAAAATTTTATAACAAATTTCACAGATAACCTTCAAATATTATTGCATACCGTATGTCTTTAATTTAATGCAAAGGACAATTGACAATTAAACATACTAGGTTTTATTGTAATTTTATTTATTTACTGGATAATGTTTCTGATTTGTAAGTGATAAGGATGCTAATACGGGGACATGGTATTCTAAAGATTTACATTTACTGCTACAGTGGCTAGCATATAAAGATCCGCCCATTTTTCATCTAACTTGTATTCCCATGGTGGGTTACTGTCTAGTTTCTGGATTTCCGGATTAATTCTCATTTCTTTTGATTGAGATTTCTTTATTTTCTCCTGACTTTTCTTAATAATCAGACTTCTTTTATTAGGAGAAAGTGGTTCCTCATAATGGGCTTTACGATCAAATATTCCCTCCTCAGTATCTACTGAGTATCTTGAGGATTGGGATGAACTTCCCTTCTCTTTTGGCAAACTATCTAATTTAAGATAGATGTTTGAAAGTTTTTGCTTACCCATACTGTAACTAACAAATAGTCAGTTAATAAAACACATAATCACATAATGGTAATCAGGAAAAAAAATTAAGTATTTCTAAATACTTAATTAGCTTAACTCAGTGGCTCTGATACCACCTTTTTCTGTCACGGCCCCTAACCCGGTTTGACCCGTTTCAGAAGCCGAGGGACAGAAAATCCCGTGGTATTTATTTAATTATTTTGACAGCGGAAGACTTTCACAGGATCTTTTTAAAACTGAAATTTCCTGATTATTTCATTTCACAATTCGGGATAAACCCCGATAGTTTACAATCATATGATTTCACTGAGAAATCTTTATTTTTACAAAACATGTTTCTTTATTTTATATTGAACCACTTCCTTAAGCTTGTAGTGTAACACCTCGAAAATTCACGTCCTGTAAGGTATTGACACGTGTCATAAGCTTGAACGTGAGAAAGTATACTTTAGAGGGACTAAAGTTGACAAACATAGAAAGTATGTGAAAATAAGGGTTCAAAATGTCAACAATGGATAAATATACTTTACAATAACCCTACATGATGTTTATACCCTTAGACGGATAAATCATGGATCATACGAAGCTAAAAGTGAGAGATTACAAACTACAAGGGTTAAATGTGTCAACATGTTTAAGTTATACCTCTGAATGACCTTTTGACAAACCCGAAGCCTTGTAATGGTTAATTATGCTCACTAGAATGCACGATTAAAATTTCATAAAGTTTCGTTACCGTATGAGAAAGTTATGATCAAATTCGTATGCGAGGGGTTAAAAGCGTTAACGTTGAAAGTTATGACTTTTCAGGTAATAACCGAGTGGCCAAGGACTTAGAAAAGTGGGTATAAGTCCTAAAGCCCTTGTGGGTAATCATAAGGGGGTCAAAATGCAAGATATAACCCCGGTTGCCCCTTTGTGAAGCCAAAGGTCAAGTTGCAAAACAAAAGAAAAATAAAAATCTATATTTAGGGGCCAGGCGGCCCGCTTCAGCATTAGTTAAATCTAATGCGGGCCGCATCAGGCGCCCAGAACCAGAAAAAGGCAGCAGCCTGCTGTATACGCGAAAACTCGACCCAAAACGGATGTTTCACTTCATGTGCGACCCCTAAATGCCTCCTAGGACCTTAGGGACATGTGTTGGTGATTTGTGGTCAATGGTAGACTTAGATGTCAACAAGTTATGGTGATCTAAACACTATAAATAAGACCATTAGTTGCAACATTTGATCATCCACCTTCATCTGCATTTGTGGAGCATTTCTGGAGCTTAGGAGCAGATCCAAGACATCCCTACACGTGCATAGGACCCTTGTAAGTACCCTTGACCTTCCTCGATTAAGTTTTAGCCTAGTTTTAGCTTAAAAGTCAAACCGTCGTAATTAACGGTTGACTTTAAGATTAATCACTAATGGTCCAGAGATTAGTCAAATCAAAAGTAGTTATAAGTTGGTAATTATGTGGGTAATAAACCCTCAAAAGGGTTCCCCCTGATTCCCATCCTAACTAGGTCATTTGTCGAGTCAAAGATGATTAGAAAAAGTCAACAGAAATGTAATCTTTCGTTTAATGCATAATTAACGATGTAAAAGGTGTGTAACCTATTTTATCATTCATATAACTTGATAATAAGCATAAGAACTTGTCTAAGCTTGTTTGATTCGACAACTTTCTGTTTTGAACCGATTCGGAACCGAAAGTCGCAAAGCTTTGACTTTTGCTTTGACTTCAGTTCTGACCCTCTTTAGTATGATTTGGAGATGCCTTAGAGCTTCCTTAGGACCAGGCTACATGTTAGCATAACCCTCTGTGGTTGGTTCATTGATTGACCCATTCGTTTACGCGTTTCCGTTAATTGCTCATATGTTGACCATTATGCCCTTATTACCTTAAAACGTGATTTTTGGAAATGTAAAAGAGTAGAAACTTTAATTTCTGATATATAAACTTGTATGCAAAGTTTGACATCAGTTTGAAGTGTAGATTGAGAGTTATGCTCATTAGCGCAAATCGAAAGCTTTATGTTAATAAAATGGCGTAATTAGCATATAGCCTAGTTAAGCCTACTTTTTGATATCAAATCTGTACCCACTGATGTAATATATTATTTTGGGAATTTTAAAGATTTTTAATTAATTTTAGGCTGAGCATAACTAGTAGTCGTAGGCTTAATCCGGTAATTGTCGGTTTTGCCCTTACGGGCCATAAAATGAGTTTTACATATCTAAACGACTCCAAACCTTTTTCTACTGATTATATATGTTAAATAAATTATTTTAAGCCTCCTGGAAGTATAAAAATATCAGCTTTATGTATCGAACCCGGAAATGGCTTCTAATCGCCTAATTAAGCGTTATTAACGCATAGTATGTACTAAAACTATTTTAAACATACCAAGGGTGATACCTACTGATATTTGAGGCAAATTATAATATTTTAACAGTAAGCAAAAGTTGTTTAACTCAGACTTCAGTTTTGAGCTTTACGGCTTATGTGAAATTACCAAAATGCCCCTACGGTGCATAGTTTGGTTATACTTGGTAAATCCACATATATACTTTAACCTACTGTTATAACTTATCAAAATAAGTATTTTTTCTGATTATATCAGACCTGTAACTCAGGTAATTACTTAAACTCTTTTATAACCTTTTAAATGACCAAACTACCCCTACGGGGCCTAGTTTGTGCTTATATACGTTTCGGGCATAATGAAAGACATCTTACTGAGGTCACAACATATTTAAGACATAATTAACTTAGGAAACCTGTATATGGCTCTCATGAATACCCGTCACGCTTATTACGCGTACGGTTCGGTTTATGTAACAAGTTTACATAAATTAGCCAAAACGGGTCAAACCTTATTGGTTTTATCTCAAAAATCCAGAATGTGTTTAGTTTACCCATATTATACAAGTCTCCAAACTTGTCGGGTCTAAATCACATCCTATCCCGGTCTTCGCTTAATCATGCGTTTTGAACCGTAAACCTTTCCTTAAAACTAACCGGTCTAAGTTACGACTTAAATAAGACCCGTTAGGAATCTAATAGGTTAATAAAACCTTCGTTCCAGATTGAGAGCCCAGTAGAAGTACTTGTGCTTGCTGATTAGAATATACGGCTGAGTATAAATTGCATTGCTAGCTCAGGTAAATACTTTTAACTTATTTTCCCTTATACGGGCTTGGGATACGGTATTATAAAAATACCGCTTGGTCGGGTGTAGAAACCTTTTAATCGGAGATGATTAAATTGCATAATCCCGTTTTAATCTGTATTGATTGATAACAAATAACATTGGGGGTTAATGACCGTGTCCTGGATATCCTTGGCTCATTTTAAAAAGTGAATGGCCACGACGTAAGCACAAGGTGTAGACAAAACACCTCCTGTTGCATATGTATAACGTATACTCACTCGTAAGGGTGTCTTCTTGTGAGATTATATTTGTGGTGTGTCGATTAATCTTGTCCGGCTTGTATTGTATAATCACCGGCCCTAAATGTTGGACAACCATGTAAATCGGATACAAGATTTTTATTAATAAAATTGTCCTAAGTTATAAAAGATTAATTTTGCCTCTGTGCATTTTAATCAATGTGTCAAGATATTTTGTGCCGTTTGCACTCGAATCACTTTTCAAACTCTTTTTCCAAAATGAGTCAGTTAATTGTATTTACCAGTGTAAACTGACGTATTTTCCAAAAAGGTTAAATGACAGGTACTGAACGAAATTTGCTGGAAGCTCAGGGCGTTAATAAGGAATCTTGCAAGTTCTAGATGCCTGAAGTCTGTTGAACAGTTTTCTTTTCTTTTATTGATCCGCCTGTGGATCCTTTACTTTCCGTTGTAATACTTTGGTATTACTTTATATTCGGAATGTAATATATTTATCTTTTTCTTCCGCTGTGCATTATTATGTTGTGTTGTTTGACTATTATGTTGCCAACCACGTCACGATACTCCCCCACCGGGCCCACCGGTGACACGTGGAAAATCGGGGTGTGACAGGTTGGTATCAGAGCCAACATTGAGTGAATTAAACACTAGCCTTTTGTGTTTAATCGCAATGACACATTAGCACATTCCTTGACCTTCTGAGTCTAGACTTAACATAGGAATATTCTCAATCCTAATCTGGAAATCTTTTCTTCCAAAAATTTATATATATATGGGATACGTCGCCAAGCGAAGAAGCTGTAATAAGAGTTCTCCACACCCGGAGCCTTGAAATGCTGAGCTTCGTACCGCGGCCAGGATGAAACGTTCAACCAAGGAGAAAGCATTCAGACATAAAAATGAAGAGGAAACTCCTTTTGCTGAAGATCGTTTCCTTAATAGTCCTTATAAGGACATATTTATCTTTCAGTCCCTTCGAGGACACATCATCCCTTCAAAGACCCGCTTAGGGCAACTCTGTACTTTTATTTTCATATAATGGATTGATTAAACTAAGTTTTCATTCTAAACATGAAATATGAAATAAATGGAAAATAATATCCCTTAGAAGGGAATTGCCTACAGGCTATAATTAACGTCCTCTGAGACTAAAGACGGTGGTAGCCTACAACTCTCTGTCAAGGAAAAGTAATGAACTTTGATTCACACCTAAATGCCTCGATCCCAAACGATCATGGCATATAAATTAAACTTGTCCACGTGACTAAGCCTTTTGTGCTATTATTAAATGCCTCGATCCCAAACGATCATGGCTTATAAATTAAACTTGTATACGCGACTAGGCCATTTGTGCTATTATTAACTTATAAATTAGGATTTATGATAAAAATCCTGAATAAAATAAATATCCTTACTTTCCTGCCAGTATACATTTTTAAAGAGAATTTTAAAGGTGAAACCTAGCCTACGCGGCCAAGATGGTGAAACCTACTCAAGAGATTCAAATCCTTGTTAACACCTAAGAACGTGTTAGCACTCTTGACAAATGTGATTCGAGAAAATCACAACAGTCATCCTTATATTAGATTCTTCCAATTTTCTTATCTAGCCTAGTGATTTAGAAATCATGGCTTGTGTCATCCTATAAGATAATCACATTATAAACATCCGATAGTGATGAAGTGCCTACGGGGTAAACTTGTTGTCAGATAAGACAACGACAGTGGTGGTCTTTGACCTCCTGTCTAAAAATGTTGGACCAGGTCCAAGCATAATAGTCGGTAGGATCCATACGATCTCGACTAATAGCATCTGAGAAGATAATCATATTATAACCATCCCTCAGAAGGGAAATGCCCACGGGCTATATCTATTGTCCTAAAAGACAAAAGACAGTTGAAGTTTTTAGCTCTCTGTCAAGAAAATGTAATGAAATATGTTCAAACCTTAATGCCTCGGTTCTCTGAAATCATGGCTTATAAATTTAAAATTTGTCCTTGTGACTAGGCCTTTTTGCGCCACTTTAATATCCTTGATGTTTTATAACTAGGATAAATTATAATGAAAATACAAATTAAATATAACTAACAAATTAACCAATATGGTTTATATTACCATGGTTGATGAATCGTCAAAGATGACGATTCCATAATGACCTTTGAATAAATCATTGTCAATGTTTATGTAGACATCAAGCTACATGGCTGGATTAGATGAAGTTAACAGCCACATGAAGGAGGACAATGATACTACCAGAATTAATGTAACTGGAGCAGAACTACAGGCAATAATAGATTATGCTGTTACTCGAGCTCTTGATCGGCAGTATGATGAGTCAAATGATACCCACTCTAAGACTCTATCTGTGGCTCGTTGTAAGCCCCCTCTTAAAACACATGAGTCAAGGGAGGACGATGTTCATGACTTGTCAAATCAAAGGAGTATTCCGTCTAGACAAGTTGTGTTTCATCAAGAGGCATCAGTTAAGACCTGTTCATATAAATATTTTGTCTCCTGCAAGCCAAGAGACTTTACAGGAGAAAAGGGGGCCATCGATTGCATGACATGGCTCGATGAGATGGACGCTGTTGTTGACATCAGCGGTTGTGCGAAGCAAGATGTTGTGAAATTTGTTTCACAATCATTTAAAGGAGAAGCGTTGGCATGGTGGAGATCATTGCTCCAAGCCACGGGGAAAGTTCTACTCTACAACTTATCTTGGGATCAATTTGTTGCATTAGTCAAGGAAAACTATTGCCCTCAGCATGAGGTAGAAAAGATAGAATCAGACTTCTTGACTCTGGTCATGGAGAATTTGGATTGTCAGGCATATGTGACAAGTTTCAACACTATGTCCCGCCTAGTTCCTTATTTAGTCACCCCTGAACCTAAACGCATAGCGCGTTTCATTGGAGGCCTAGCACCAGAGATAAAAGGGAATGTTAAAGCATCTAGGCCAACCACATATAGGTCCGCGGTGGACTTATCCTTATCTCTCACCTTAGATGCAATTAGAATTAAGTCTGTTAAGGCTTCTGGCGAGGGAAGAAGAGAAAGAGAGGAGGAAAACTCTCATCGATATAAAAAGAAGAAGAAAGGAAGCTCAGAGCGCGGGAAGGATTCCGAGGTTAGGAAGAACTCGAGTAAGCCTGATAACAGACCCAAATGCAGTAACTGCAAAAAGCAACATTATGGAAAATGTACAATAGACCCACGTGCTAAATTGTGTGGAATTTGCAAGACCAAGGGTCACAAAACCTTAGATTGCAAGGGGATGAAGCACGCCACCTGTTACAATTGTAACGAGGAAGGGCACATCAAAACCAACTGCCCAAAGCTTATAAAGAAGCCTGGAGAGGCCAGGAAAACAAATGCATGAGTCTTCCGGATGAACGCCAGGAGATGGTGCAGAAGAATAACTATATAGCAGGTACTTTTCCTTATCAAGCAGTTTATGCAGAAATTTATTTGATGCTGGCACATGTGATTCAATAATGAACGGTGACTGTTGAGAACTGTTGTCTCCGTCTGATTAGGACTTCGGTCATTTTATACGAAGTAGAAATTGGCCGATGATACTTTAGAAAATTCTCCAACAAACCTTAGATGGATATTTTATATCTAATAGGAATCACTCTTTTCTGATATTCCTATGGCAAGCTTTCAAGCTACCTAAATTCTTCAATATAATAAAGACAGACGTGACGTTTTGATCCTCTGTCAGAAAAGTGATGGACTAGGTCCAAATCTCTAATGCCATTGATGGTCTTTTGCGACCTAGGCTAAGTAATATTAATATATTTTAAATAATGTTCATTAAGAATGTTAGTGCTATAATAGCCTGTATAGGTTATTGACACCATGGCTAGTATATATTAAGGCCATCAGAATGAAAAATAGCAGTTGTTGGATTTCAACTAAGAAATTGTTTTATTGGTGTTAGGAACCAATAGAAAGTATGGCAAACTCGGATAAGACAACAGTCGATCGCGCCATTGATGGCACGACGCATGCTAATGATGCTGAAATTGTGAACCTTAGAATTTCCAAGGATGTTCTTCAAACTATGATAGACGCAGCTGTTGGAAAAGCTGTGAAGAAGGCTGTGAAAAAGTTCAAGGAGCCCCATGCTGCTCGGTCCAAATTTTATCTAGGACCACACTTCCTTACTCTTAAGGAGGATCCCGTTCATGCCTCTGATGCAAAGGATGAACTAAAAAGGAAAAGGGAGGTAGATAACTCCCAGAGTTCTAAGAAAAAGACTAAACAAAAGTCCAATCAGAAACCTGTATGCAAGATTTGCAAGAAGCGCCACTACGGGAAATGCAGATTTGAGCCTCGACCTCTTCATTGTGGGATCTGCAAGTCTAAGGGACATAAAACGTTGGACTGCAAAGACATGAAGAATGCAGTCTGTTTCGGCTGTAATGAGAAAGGCCACATCAAGACTACGTGCCCTAAATCTGTCAAAGGAAATGCGGCAGAGGAAGTAAAGCCTAAAATTGAAAGCGCCTAAAATACCTGAGCTAGTCCATAAATAATGGCATCAGGTACATTCCTTGGCATTTTATCAGTAATTTAAATGCTAAGAGTTTTTATTTTGGTTCGGATACCAGTAAATCCTTCATAAACTATAAGTATAACAAGTTTTAAAACTTTTCATAAGAACTCTAGATATATATTAAGTGTAAGGTAAAACTTACAGGTAGAAAGTTCACCAGAACTATTCTTCTGTTCCTGTAAAAAAAATGGTGGAACCGGCCGTCCCCGGAATCGAACCTGGGTCTAGGCCACACCCTTTCGCGCGCCTAGCCAACCGAGCTAGGTGCCTAGTTTGTGAAAATTTCCATTCTGATTAAATATAAGCACATATAGTTGATATCTCTTTAATAACGAATTCGAATACCAAATGGTATGACAAAAGCGCTATATGAGGATTGGTGTATCTTAATAAATTCCATAGATTGCTTCCATGCCTGATCAGTATGGAGGTTTAATGCATGGAACCACAAAGATATCCCAATGATCATATGGTACTAAAGTCAACTAATGGTATCCAAAGAAGATATCCAGAATGGAATTGTCCAAATAAATATTCCCTGGTAAAGAAATATGTGGACTCATAACATAAATGTGTCACTTATTAGACACAAGCGTTGATGAGTGAACAGGAGCCTGAGATTTGGAAAAATCTCTGTAACCTCCTTGTACCTTGGATTATCTTCTCCTAAGTTTATCCTGCTTACCTCCCTAGAGGCAAGTAGAGTTAAGATTAACATCCCGCTTTGGGTTAGAGTGTTGTAAGAACCCCATATTAATTATGGAATAACCGAAAACCTGATTAAGTAAATTTTAAGATAGGAGATTAATATAGCCTAACTCGATATTCTGAGAGTTTGATATTGTTAGATAAGAAAGACGGTTCGTTTTGCTTATGCACTCATTACCGCAACCCTATATTAACAACGATTAAGAATCACCATCAACTACCCAGGATCGTTGAGTTATTCAACTAGCTATAAGGATTAGCTACTCCTTAAGATTAGTTTTAAGCAATGGTTGGGGGTAACCATCCCACCTTAAGATAAGCTTTTCTATAATAATTGACATGTAAGTATTAAGGCTACTCCTTTGGAGACCTTGTATAGATGGATTGTTAAACATCTGTTGTTAGGACAATAGATTGGTAAGTCCAATATTCAGGATCTGAAAGTTGCATTAGAAACAACAAATAAGATCATACGAATTCCTAATAATCTGTAAGTTGCCATTATTAGGCAGAAAAAATACTTCCCTGACTTCAACAAATCTCGAGGTCGAGATTTCTTTTAAGGGGGTGAGGATGTAACACCTCGAAAATTCACGTCCTATAAGGTATTGACACGTGTCATAAGCTTGAACGTGAGAAAGTATACTTTAGAGGGACTAAAGTTGACAAACATAAAAAGTATGTGAAAATAAGGGTTCAAAATGTCAACAATGGATAAATATACTTTACAATAACCCTACATGATGTTTATACCCTTAGACGGATAGATCATGGATCATACGAAGCTAAAAGTGAGAGATTACAAACTACAGGGGTTAAATGTGTCAACATGTTTAAGTTATACCTCTGAATGACCTTTTGACAAACCCGAAGCCTTGTAATGGTTAATTATGCTCACTAGAATGCACGATTAAAATTTCATAAAGTTTCGTTACCGTATGAGAAAGTTATGATCAAATTCGTATGCGAGGGGTTAAAAGCGTTAACGTTGAAAGTTATGACTTTTCGGGTAATAACTGAGTGGCCAAGGACTTAGAAAAGTGGGTATAAGTCCTAAAGCCCTTGTGGGTAATCATAAGGGGGTCAAAATGCAAGATATAACCCCGGTTGCCCCTTCGTGAAGCCAAAGGTCAAGTTGCAAAACAAAAGAAAAATAAAAATCTATATTTAGGGGCCAGGCGGCCCGCTTCAGCATTAGTTAAATCTAATGCGGGCCGCATCAGGCGCCCAGAACCAGAAAAAGGCAGCAGCCTGCTGTATACGCGAAAACTCGACCCAAAACGGATGTTTCACTTCATGTGCGACCCCTAAATGCCTCCTAGGACCTTAGGGACATGTGTTGGTGATTTGTGGTCAATGGTAGACTTAGATGTCAACAAGTTATGGTGATCTAAACACTATAAATAAGACCATTAGTTGCAACATTTGATCATCCACCTTCATCTGCATTTGTGGAGCATTTCTGGAGCTTAGGAGCAGATCCAAGACATCCCTACACGTGCATAGGACCCTTGTAAGTACCCTTGACCTTCCTCGATTAAGTTTTAGCCTAGTTTTAGCTTAAAAGTCAAACCGTCGTAATTAACGGTTGACTTTAAGATTAATCACTAATGGTCCAGAGATTAGTCAAATCAAAAGTAGTTATAAGTTGGTAATTATGTGGGTAATAAACCCTCAAAAGGGTTCCCCCTGATTCCCATCCTAACTAGGTCATTTGTCGAGTCAAAGATGATTAGAAAAAGTCAACAGAAATGTAATCTTTCGTTTAATGCATAATTAACGATGTAAAAGGTGTGTAACCTATTTTATCATTCATATAACTTGATAATAAGCATAAGAACTTGTCTAAGCTTGTTTGATTCGACAACTTTCTGTTTTGAACCGATTCGGAACCGAAAGTCGCAAAGCTTTGACTTTTGCTTTGACTTCAGTTCTGACCCTCTTTAGTATGATTTGGAGATGCCTTAGAGCTTCCTTAGGACCAGGCTACATGTTAGCATAACCCTCTGTGGTTGGTTCATTGATTGACCCATTCGTTTACGCGTTTCCGTTAATTGCTCATATGTTGACCATTATGCCCTTATTACCTTAAAACGTGATTTTTGGAAATGTAAAAGAGTAGAAACTTTAATTTCTGATATATAAACTTGTATGCAAAGTTTGACATCAGTTTGAAGTGTAGATTGAGAGTTATGCTCATTAGCGCAAATCGAAAGCTTTATGTTAATAAAATGGCGTAATTAGCATATAGCCTAGTTAAGCCTACTTTTTGATATCAAATCTGTACCCACTGATGTAATATATTATTTTGGGAATTTTAAAGATTTTTAATTAATTTTAGGCTGAGCATAACTAGTAGTCGTAGGCTTAATCCGGTAATTGTCGGTTTTGCCCTTACGGGCCATAAAATGAGTTTTACATATCTAAACGACTCCAAACCTTTTTCTACTGATTATATATGTTAAATAAATTATTTTAAGCCTCCTGGAAGTATAAAAATATCAGCTTTATGTATCGAACCCGGAAATGGCTTCTAATCGCCTAATTAAGCGTTATTAACGCATAGTATGTACTAAAACTATTTTAAACATACCAAGGGTGATACCTACTGATATTTGAGGCAAATTATAATATTTTAACAGTAAGCAAAAGTTGTTTAACTCATACTTCAGTTTTGAGCTTTACGGCTTATGTGAAATTACCAAAATGCCCCTACGGTGCATAGTTTGGTTATACTTGGTAAATCCACATATATACTTTAACCTACTGTTATAACTTATCAAAATAAGTATTTTTTCTGATTATATCAGACCTGTAACTCAGGTAATTACTTAAACTCTTTTATAACCTTTTAAATGACCAAACTACCCCTACGGGGCCTAGTTTGTGCTTATATACGTTTCGGGCATAATGAAAGACATCTTACTGAGGTCACAACATATTTGAGACATAATTAACTTAGGAAACCTGTATATGGCTCTCATGAATACCCGTCACGCTTATTACGCGTACGGTTCGGTTTATGTAACAAGTTTACATAAATTAGCCAAAACGGGTCAAACCTTATTGGTTTTATCTCAAAAATCCAGAATGTGTTTAGTTTACCCATATTATACAAGTCTCCAAACTTGTCGGGTCTAAATCACATCCTATCCCGGTCTTCGCTTAATCATGCGTTTTGAACCGTAAACCTTTCCTTAAAACTAACCGGTCTAAGTTACGACTTAAATAAGACCCGTTAGGAATCTAATAGGTTAATAAAACCTTCGTTCCAGATTGAGAGCCCAGTAGAAGTACTTGTGCTTGCTGATTAGAATATACGGCTGAGTATAAATTGCATTGCTAGCTCAGGTAAATACTTTTAACTTATTTTCCCTTATACGGGCTTGGGATACGGTATTATAAAAATACCGCTTGGTCGGGTGTAGAAACCTTTTAATCGGAGATGATTAAATTGCATAATCCCGTTTTAATCTGTATTGATTGATAACAAATAACATTGGGGGTTAATGACCGTGTCCTGGATATCCTTGGCTCATTTTAAAAAGTGAATGGCCACGACGTAAGCACAAGGTGTAGACAAAACACCTCCTGTTGCATATGTATAACGTATACTCACTCGTAAGGGTGTCTTCTTGTGAGATTATATTTGTGGTGTGTCGATTAATCTTGTCCGGCTTGTATTGTATAATCACCGGCCCTAAATGTTGGACAACCATGTAAATCGGATACAAGATTTTTATTAATAAAATTGTCCTAAGTTATAAAAGATTAATTTTGCCTCTGTGCATTTTAATCAATGTGTCAAGATATTTTGTGCCGTTTGCACTCGAATCACTTTTCAAACTCTTTTTCCAAAATGAGTCAGTTAATTGTATTTACCAGTGTAAACTGACGTATTTTCCAAAAAGGTTAAATGACAGGTACTGAACGAAATTTGCTGGAAGCTCAGGGCGTTAATAAGGAATCTTGCAAGTTCTAGATGCCTGAAGTCTGTTGAACAGTTTTCTTTTCTTTTATTGATCCGCCTGTGGATCCTTTACTTTCCGTTGTAATACTTTGGTATTACTTTATATTCGGAATGTAATATATTTATCTTTTTCTTCCGCTGTGCATTATTATGTTGTGTTGTTTGACTATTATGTTGCCAACCACGTTACGATACTCCCCCACCGGGCCCACCGGTGACACGTGGAAAATCGGGGTGTGACAGGTTGGTATCAGAGCCAACATTGAGTGAATTAAACACTAGCCTTTTGTGTTTAATCTCAATGACACATTAGCACATTCCTTGACCTTCTGAGTCTAGACTTAACATAGGAATATTCTCAATCCTAATCTGGAAATCTTTTCTTCCAAAAATTTATATATATATGGGATACGTCGCCAAGCGAAGAAGCTGTAATAAGAGTTCTCCACACCCGGAGCCTTGAAATGCTGAGCTTCGTACCGCGGCCAGGATGAAACGTTCAACCAAGGAGAAAGCATTCAGACATAAAAATGAAGAGGAAACTCCTTTTGCTGAAGATCGTTTCCTTAATAGTCCTTATAAGGACATATTTATCTTTCAGTCCCTTCGAGGACACATCATCCCTTCAAAGACCCGCTTAGGGCAACTCTGTACTTTTATTTTCATATAATGGATTGATTAAACTAAGTTTTCATTCTAAACATGAAATATGAAATAAATGGAAAATAATATCCCTTAGAAGGGAATTGCCTACAGGCTATAATTAACGTCCTCTGAGACTAAAGACGGTGGTAGCCTACAACTCTCTGTCAAGGAAAAGTAATGAACTTTGATTCACACCTAAATGCCTCGATCCCAAACGATCATGGCATATAAATTAAACTTGTCCACGTGACTAAGCCTTTTGTGCTATTATTAAATGCCTCGATCCCAAACGATCATGGCTTATAAATTAAACTTGTATACGCGACTAGGCCATTTGTGCTATTATTAACTTATAAATTAGGATTTATGATAAAAATCCTGAATAAAATAAATATCCTTACTTTCCTGCCAGTATACATTTTTAAAGAGAATCTTAAAGGTGAAACCTAGCCTACGCGGCCAAGATGGTGAAACCTACTCAAGAGATTCAAATCCTTGTTAACACCTAAGAACGTGTTAGCACTCTTGACAAATGTGATTCGAGAAAATCACAACAGTCATCCTTATATTAGATTCTTCCAATTTTCTTATCTAGCCTAGTGATTTAGAAATCATGGCTTGTGTCATCCTATAAGATAATCACATTATAAACATCCGATAGTGATGAAGTGCCTACGGGGTAAACTTGTTGTCAGATAAGACAACGACAGTGGTGGTCTTTGACCTCCTGTCTAAAAATGTTGGACCAGGTCCAAGCATAATAGTCGGTAGGATCCATACGATCTCGACTAATAGCATCTGAGAAGATAATCATATTATAACCATCCCTCAGAAGGGAAATGCCCACGGGCTATATCTATTGTCCTAAAAGACAAAAGACAGTTGAAGTTTTTAGCTCTCTGTCAAGAAAATGTAATGAAATATGTTCAAACCTTAATGCCTCGGTTCTCTGAAATCATGGCTTATAAATTTAAAATTTGTCCTTGTGACTAGGCCTTTTTGCGCCACTTTAATATCCTTGATGTTTTATAACTAGGATAAATTATAATGAAAATACAAATTAAATATAACTAACAAATTAACCAATATGGTTTATATTACCATGGTTGATGAATCGTCAAAGATGACGATTCCATAATGACCTTTGAATAAATCATTGTCAATGTTTATGTAGACATCAAGCTACATGGCTGGATTAGATGAAGTTAACAGCCACATGAAGGAGGACAATGATACTACCAGAATTAATGTAACTGGAGCAGAACTACAGGCAATAATAGATTATGCTGTTACTCGAGCTCTTGATCGGCAGTATGATGAGTCAAATGATACCCACTCTAAGACTCTATCTGTGGCTCGTTGTAAGCCCCCTCTTAAAACACATGAGTCAAGGGAGGACGATGTTCATGACTTGTCAAATCAAAGGAGTATTCCGTCTAGACAAGTTGTGTTTCATCAAGAGGCATCAGTTAAGACCTGTTCATATAAATATTTTGTCTCCTGCAAGCCAAGAGACTTTACAGGAGAAAAGGGGGCCATCGATTGCATGACATGGCTCGATGAGATGGACGCTGTTGTTGACATCAGCGGTTGTGCGGAGCAAGATGTTGTGAAATTTGTTTCACAATCATTTAAAGGAGAAGCGTTGGCATGGTGGAGATCATTGCTCCAAGCCACGGGGAAAGTTCTACTCTACAACTTATCTTGGGATCAATTTGTTGCATTAGTCAAGGAAAACTATTGCCCTCAGCATGAGGTAGAAAAGATAGAATCAGACTTCTTGACTCTGGTCATGGAGAATTTGGATTGTCAGGCATATGTGACAAGTTTCAACACTATGTCCCGCCTAGTTCCTTATTTAGTCACCCCTGAACCTAAACGCATAGCGCGTTTCATTGGAGGCCTAGCACCAGAGATAAAAGGGAATGTTAAAGCATCTAGGCCAACCACATATAGGTCCGCGGTGGACTTATCCTTATCTCTCACCTTAGATGCAATTAGAATTAAGTCTGTTAAGGCTTCTGGCGAGGGAAGAAGAGAAAGAGAGGAGGAAAACTCTCATCGATATAACAAGAAGAAGAAGGGAAGCTCGGAGCGCGGGAAGGATTCCGAGGTTAGGAAGAACTCGAGAAAGCCTGATAACAGACCCAAATGCAGTAACTGCAAAAAGCAACATTATGGAAAATGTACAATAGACCCACGTGCTAAATTGTGTGGAATTTGCAAGACCAAGGGTCACAAAACCTTAGATTGCAAGGGGATGAAGCACGCCACCTGTTACAATTGTAACGAGGAAGGGCACATCAAAACCAACTGCCCAAAGCTTATAAAGAAGCCTGGAGAGGCCAGGAAAACAAATGCATGAGTCTTCCGGATGAACGCCAGGAGATGGTGCAGAAGAATAACTATATAGCAGGTACTTTTCCTTATCAAGCAGTTTATGCAGAAATTTATTTGATGCTGGCACATGTGATTCAATAATGAACGGTGACTGTTGAGAACTGTTGTCTCCGTCTGATTAGGACTTCGGTCATTTTATACGAAGTAGAAATTGGCCGATGATACTTTAGAAAATTCTCCAACAAACCTTAGATGGATATTTTATATCTAATAGGAATCACTCTTTTCTGATATTCCTATGGCAAGCTTTCAAGCTACCTAAATTCTTCAATATAATAAAGACAGACGTGACGTTTTGATCCTCTGTCAGAAAAGTGATGGACTAGGTCCAAATCTCTAATGCCATTGATGGTCTTTTGCGACCTAGGCTAAGTAATATTAATATATTTTAAATAATGTTCATTAAGAATGTTAGTGCTATAATAGCCTGTATAGGTTATTGACACCATGGCTAGTATATATTAAGGCCATCAGAATGAAAAATAGCAGTTGTTGGATTTCAACTAAGAAATTGTTTTATTGGTGTTAGGAACCAATAGAAAGTATGGCAAACTCGGATAAGACAACAGTCGATCGCGCCATTGATGGCACGACGCACGCTAATGATGCTGAAATTGTGAACCTTAGAATTTCCAAGGATGTTCTTCAAACTATGATAGACGCAGCTGTTGGAAAAGCTGTGAAGAAGGCTGTGAAAAAGTTCAAGGAGCCCCATGCTGCTCGGTCCAAATTTTATCTAGGACCACACTTCCTTACTCTTAAGGAGGATCCCGTTCATGCCTCTGATGCAAAGGATGAACTAAAAAGGAAAAGGGAGGTAGATAACTCCCAGAGTTCTAAGAAAAAGACTAAACAAAAGTCCAATCAGAAACCTGTATGCAAGATTTGCAAGAAGCGCCACTACGGGAAATGCAGATTTGAGCCTCGACCTCTTCATTGTGGGATCTGCAAGTCTAAGGGACATAAAACGTTGGACTGCAAAGACATGAAGAATGCAGTCTGTTTCGGCTGTAATGAGAAAGGCCACATCAAGACTACGTGTCCTAAATCTGTCAAAGGAAATGCGGCAGAGGAAGTAAAGCCTAAAATTGAAAGCGCCTAAAATACCTGAGCTAGTCCATAAATAATGGCATCAGGTACATTCCTTGGCATTTTATCAGTAATTTAAATGCTAAGAGTTTTTATTTTGGTTCGGATACCAGTAAATCCTTCATAAACTATAAGTATAACAAGTTTTAAAACTTTTCATAAGAACTCTAGATATATATTAAGTGTAAGGTAAAACTTACAGGTAGAAAGTTCACCAGAACTATTCTTCTGTTCCTGTAAAAAAAATGGTGGAACCGGCCGTCCCCGGAATCGAACCTGGGTCTAGGCCACACCCTTTCGCGCGCCTAGCCAACCGAGCTAGGTGCCTAGTTTGTGAAAATTTCCATTCTGATTAAATATAAGCACATATAGTTGATATCTCTTTAATAACGAATTCGAATACCAAATGGTATGACAAAAGCGCTATATGAGGATTGGTGTATCTTAATAAATTCCATAGATTGCTTCCATGCCTGATCAGTATGGAGGTTTAATGCATGGAACCACAAAGATATCCCAATGATCATATGGTACTAAAGTCAACTAATGGTATCCAAAGAAGATATCCAGAATGGAATTGTCCAAATAAATATTCCCTGGTAAAGAAATATGTGGACTCATAACATAAATGTGTCACTTATTAGACACAAGCGTTGATGAGTGAACAGGAGCCTGAGATTTGGAAAAATCTCTGTAACCTCCTTGTACCTTGGATTATCTTCTCCTAAGTTTATCCTGCTTACCTCCCTAGAGGCAAGTAGAGTTAAGATTAACATCCCGCTTTGGGTTAGAGTGTTGTAAGAACCCCATATTAATTATGGAATAACCGAAAACCTGATTAAGTAAATTTTAAGATAGGAGATTAATATAGCCTAACTCGATATTCTGAGAGTTTGATATTGTTAGATAAGAAAGACGGTTCGTTTTGCTTATGCACTCATTACCGCAACCCTATATTAACAACGATTAAGAATCACCATCAACTACCCAGGATCGTTGAGTTATTCAACTAGCTATAAGGATTAGCTACTCCTTAAGATTAGTTTTAAGCAATGGTTGGGGGTAACCATCCCACCTTAAGATAAGCTTTTCTATAATAATTGACATGTAAGTATTAAGGCTACTCCTTTGGAGACCTTGTATAGATGGATTGTTAAACATCTGTTGTTAGGACAATAGATTGGTAAGTCCAATATTCAGGATCTGAAAGTTGCATTAGAAACAACAAATAAGATCATACGAATTCCTAATAATCTGTAAGTTGCCATTATTAGGCAGAAAAAATACTTCCCTGACTTCAACAAATCTCGAGGTCGAGATTTCTTTTAAGGGGGTGAGGATGTAACACCTCGAAAATTCACGTCCTATAAGGTATTGACACGTGTCATAAGCTTGAACGTGAGAAAGTATACTTTAGAGGGACTAAAGTTGACAAACATAAAAAGTATGTGAAAATAAGGGTTCAAAATGTCAACAATGGATAAATATACTTTACAATAACCCTACATGATGTTTATACCCTTAGACGGATAGATCATGGATCATACGAAGCTAAAAGTGAGAGATTACAAACTACAGGGGTTAAATGTGTCAACATGTTTAAGTTATACCTCTGAATGACCTTTTGACAAACCCGAAGCCTTGTAATGGTTAATTATGCTCACTAGAATGCACGATTAAAATTTCATAAAGTTTCGTTACCGTATGAGAAAGTTATGATCAAATTCGTATGCGAGGGGTTAAAAGCGTTAACGTTGAAAGTTATGACTTTTCGGGTAATAACTGAGTGGCCAAGGACTTAGAAAAGTGGGTATAAGTCCTAAAGCCCTTGTGGGTAATCATAAGGGGGTCAAAATGCAAGATATAACCCCGGTTGCCCCTTCGTGAAGCCAAAGGTCAAGTTGCAAAACAAAAGAAAAATAAAAATCTATATTTAGGGGCCAGGCGGCCCGCTTCAGCATTAGTTAAATCTAATGCGGGCCGCATCAGGCGCCCAGAACCAGAAAAAGGCAGCAGCCTGCTGTATACGCGAAAACTCGACCCAAAACGGATGTTTCACTTCATGTGCGACCCCTAAATGCCTCCTAGGACCTTAGGGACATGTGTTGGTGATTTGTGGTCAATGGTAGACTTAGATGTCAACAAGTTATGGTGATCTAAACACTATAAATAAGACCATTAGTTGCAACATTTGATCATCCACCTTCATCTGCATTTGTGGAGCATTTCTGGAGCTTAGGAGCAGATCCAAGACATCCCTACACGTGCATAGGACCCTTGTAAGTACCCTTGACCTTCCTCGATTAAGTTTTAGCCTAGTTTTAGCTTAAAAGTCAAACCGTCGTAATTAACGGTTGACTTTAAGATTAATCACTAATGGTCCAGAGATTAGTCAAATCAAAAGTAGTTATAAGTTGGTAATTATGTGGGTAATAAACCCTCAAAAGGGTTCCCCCTGATTCCCATCCTAACTAGGTCATTTGTCGAGTCAAAGATGATTAGAAAAAGTCAACAGAAATGTAATCTTTCGTTTAATGCATAATTAACGATGTAAAAGGTGTGTAACCTATTTTATCATTCATATAACTTGATAATAAGCATAAGAACTTGTCTAAGCTTGTTTGATTCGACAACTTTCTGTTTTGAACCGATTCGGAACCGAAAGTCGCAAAGCTTTGACTTTTGCTTTGACTTCAGTTCTGACCCTCTTTAGTATGATTTGGAGATGCCTTAGAGCTTCCTTAGGACCAGGCTACATGTTAGCATAACCCTCTGTGGTTGGTTCATTGATTGACCCATTCGTTTACGCGTTTCCGTTAATTGCTCATATGTTGACCATTATGCCCTTATTACCTTAAAACGTGATTTTTGGAAATGTAAAAGAGTAGAAACTTTAATTTCTGATATATAAACTTGTATGCAAAGTTTGACATCAGTTTGAAGTGTAGATTGAGAGTTATGCTCATTAGCGCAAATCGAAAGCTTTATGTTAATAAAATGGCGTAATTAGCATATAGCCTAGTTAAGCCTACTTTTTGATATCAAATCTGTACCCACTGATGTAATATATTATTTTGGGAATTTTAAAGATTTTTAATTAATTTTAGGCTGAGCATAACTAGTAGTCGTAGGCTTAATCCGGTAATTGTCGGTTTTGCCCTTACGGGCCATAAAATGAGTTTTACATATCTAAACGACTCCAAACCTTTTTCTACTGATTATATATGTTAAATAAATTATTTTAAGCCTCCTGGAAGTATAAAAATATCAGCTTTATGTATCGAACCCGGAAATGGCTTCTAATCGCCTAATTAAGCGTTATTAACGCATAGTATGTACTAAAACTATTTTAAACATACCAAGGGTGATACCTACTGATATTTGAGGCAAATTATAATATTTTAACAGTAAGCAAAAGTTGTTTAACTCATACTTCAGTTTTGAGCTTTACGGCTTATGTGAAATTACCAAAATGCCCCTACGGTGCATAGTTTGGTTATACTTGGTAAATCCACATATATACTTTAACCTACTGTTATAACTTATCAAAATAAGTATTTTTTCTGATTATATCAGACCTGTAACTCAGGTAATTACTTAAACTCTTTTATAACCTTTTAAATGACCAAACTACCCCTACGGGGCCTAGTTTGTGCTTATATACGTTTCGGGCATAATGAAAGACATCTTACTGAGGTCACAACATATTTGAGACATAATTAACTTAGGAAACCTGTATATGGCTCTCATGAATACCCGTCACGCTTATTACGCGTACGGTTCGGTTTATGTAACAAGTTTACATAAATTAGCCAAAACGGGTCAAACCTTATTGGTTTTATCTCAAAAATCCAGAATGTGTTTAGTTTACCCATATTATACAAGTCTCCAAACTTGTCGGGTCTAAATCACATCCTATCCCGGTCTTCGCTTAATCATGCGTTTTGAACCGTAAACCTTTCCTTAAAACTAACCGGTCTAAGTTACGACTTAAATAAGACCCGTTAGGAATCTAATAGGTTAATAAAACCTTCGTTCCAGATTGAGAGCCCAGTAGAAGTACTTGTGCTTGCTGATTAGAATATACGGCTGAGTATAAATTGCATTGCTAGCTCAGGTAAATACTTTTAACTTATTTTCCCTTATACGGGCTTGGGATACGGTATTATAAAAATACCGCTTGGTCGGGTGTAGAAACCTTTTAATCGGAGATGATTAAATTGCATAATCCCGTTTTAATCTGTATTGATTGATAACAAATAACATTGGGGGTTAATGACCGTGTCCTGGATATCCTTGGCTCATTTTAAAAAGTGA